>LZPO01055121.1:100351-128786 GCA_001675575.1 Neotoma lepida
TGGCTAACATAGCTGGTGTAGCTTGCCCGAATTCTACTGTGTCAGAAGCCCAGCTGAGAACTCTCAAAATGCTGGATTGTCTTGAGTGGCTAGAAGCCAAGATTATTGAGACTTNGGTCTCATTGTGTCTGGCACCTGGGCCAGAATGACTCTGCTGTCCCATTCCACATTCCACATGCCCTAAGAGCTTCACTGTGGGGTTTTCATGCAGGTTTCTCCAAAGTGGTGACCTGATGGGTAAAGGGANTTCTTTCNTAGTGACTGGGATGCTCTACCCTGACTTTTTCTCAACAGCCCACCCAATGTTAGAGTATTATCCCAACACAGCCCAACCTTGTTCCAGCTCACCCAAATTTATGTGTCCCACTGTCTCCAGGAGGTCCTGAAAATGAGTTCCTGTCACAGGAGGACACTAGACCATCTTCTCATCACAAGATGAAATTGGTTTGGAGGTGTTGAAGAACACCCCATGGGATCCAGCAGGAGCTCATGCCAGCTGGTGCTACATCTCTGGTGAGCTCTCTCCCTTTTTTCATACTGTTCTCCTAAGTCTCTTTCTGCCAGGAGTTCTTTCTCTATAAATTATGTGGACACCGTCCTTGGTGACCCCATCTANGAGAATCCCTGAATGTATCCTGAACCATAGGTGGTGCCTTCCAGGCTCTGCTCTTCAAACCAGGAATGCTGGAATAATTCTGTGTGCTCAAGGGAAGTTCATTTTTGTTTATACTCTGAAGGATCCTAGGGAGTTCTGTAGAAGTCACTGGGCTCACACTGGGAAAGGTGCCTGAGAAAAACNANATAACATGAGCTAAATACAATGGACAGCTGGTGATTGCTAGTATAAGGCGGAGTGAAGGACAGTGAAGGACAAAATGTGCTTCTGATGTAGATAACACTGACTGTTTGCTAAGTCTGTGGTTTTCTGAAGTCTTATTTGCCTCAAGAACTGCAGAAAATTAGGCCAAGCCAGTGAAATCCACATCCATGGAAGGACATGTAAGGCCATTGAGAGACATGATGGGTGGATGAACNAAGATCAAGTCAAATGCTCGCACACCACTGCCAGCATCACACATCACCATGGAAAAAGGAGTTCATCTTCTCACAAATTAGTTGGGATACGGAATTTGAGGACTAGACATTGGNTTTAAGAAGTTATGACATATGTCTCCACATGGGAATATCTGAACCTGTGCTGACCAATATAGTAGCCATTTATTACAGGCCACTATTGAGCCCTTGAGACATGACCAATATGAAGCGACTGTATAACAAATCTATAAGTGAACATGTACAGTGAAAACCAAAGACTTACCGGGTATGATGGTACACACCTTAAATCCNAAGACAGGTAGGTAGGTGTCTGAGAGTTCAAGGTCAGCCTAGATTACAAAGTTGAGTTCCAGGCTAGTCAGGGCTACACAGCAAGACCCTGTCTCAAAAACAAACAGGTGACTAGAGAGATGACTCACTGGTTAAGAGTGCTTACTGCTCTTGCAGAGGACCTGGGTTCAGTTCCCAGCATCCACATGGTGGCTTATAACCATTTGTAAGTCCAATTTCATGGGGTCCAATGCTTTTTCTGACCTCTGCAGGCTCCCGCACATACATGGTGCACATTCATACATGCACACAAAACAAAATTTAAAAGTTTAAAAACACAAAACCAAACAAACAAAAAAATTCAAGACTTACTACAAAGAAAATGTAAAATGATAATTTTATATTGATTATGTACTAAAATGGTATTTGAATACTTTAAGTGAGATAATACTACTTAAATCAGTCGTGTTTTTTTAAACATGGCTATTAGATTGCAAATAGGGAGTTAGTGACTTTTTGACCTTATCCTTCTGTTGTACTTTTCTCTTTGCTGTGACCAACTGCCTGACCAAAAGCAATTTGAAGAAGGGAGGGTTTGTTTTGGCTCACAGTTAAAGGTGGTACAGTCCATCATAACCAGGAAGGTATGGCAGCATCTGCAGCCAAGAAACAGAAGACAGGAAGTGGGCTTGCCTCTGATCTTACCTTGCTGCTCCTCCAGAGGACCTGAGTTTGATCCCAAGCACCCATATTGGTAAGCTCACAACCACCAGTCACTCTAGCTCTGGGGGATCTGACCCCACCCCATCTTCCAGCCTGCCTCCCTCAGCCTCAGCAGGTGTATAACACACATGTGNACATGCAAATAAATAAAAAATAAAAATAAATCATTAAAAGAGTTACATCCTCCTGTATCAGCTCTGTCAGCTGGTCGCCAGGCCTTCACCCTGGACTCTGAGGGACATTTCACATTCAGCCACTTCTTCCTTTTCTCCCCTCCTGGGCCCAGATGAGATGGGACTCAGAATGACNGGAGCTTGTGACACTGAGCAGCCAGACTGACTTCTGGCAGGTGAAATTCTAAGTTTGTTTCATATGAGAGAAAATTTGTTTCACCTTCCTATTTCCTTAACTAATAAAGGAAGACAACCAAACCCTTGACGATCCTGGATCTATGACAAGGGTGAAATTCCNTGATTAGTGATGAGAGATGCACAAAGCGAAGGGACCAGGGTGGAAGGAAAGTGAGCTGGAGGTCAGGGAAGAAACATCTCTTCAACACGTCCCGACATCCATGGAGGAGCAAGCCGGCCTGACAACCACTGCTCTCCTGCTCGGCAGGTCCTTCAGAGGTCTGCTTCAATCACTTTTCTGTCTTTGTAACAAATACTAAGAATCACTATAAAAAGTAAAAAGGCTGCTTGGTTGGTTGGTTTCTCAAGGTTTTGAAAGTTCATGGTCAGCTAAGCTCCTTGTTTGGGCCTGAGGCAACACAACACAACACATCACGATGGAAGTACGTGGCCAGCAAAACTGCATCTCCTGGCCAGGATGCAAAGGTGAAGGAAGAGGCTGCAATCCCTTCAAGGGCTCATACACAATGATCTCACTCCTTACGGGTTCCTCCCAATAGTACTCCTCTGGAGATCAANTGTGCTGGATAAAATTTCTTTTTTCTTGTTTTCTTTTTCTTTTTTTTTTTCTTTTTTTTTGTCAAAGTGACACAAGCTGGGAAGAGGGAACCCCACTGGAGAAAATGTCTCTATCTGATTTGTAGACTGCAAGTCTATGGGGCATTGTCCTGATTAATCACTAATGTGGGAGGGTCCAGCTCACTGTGGGTGATGTCTCCCCTTGACAAGTGGTCCTGGGTTATATAAGAAAGCAAACTGAGCAAGCCATGAAGAGTAAGTCAGTAATCAGCGTTCTTTTTTGGTCTTTGCTTCAGTTCCAACCTCCAGGTTCCNGCCTTGAGTTCCTGTGCTGGCTTCCCTGAGTGAGGAAGTATGATCAGTACATGAAAGCCAAAGATTTCCTTTCCTCCCCAGGTAGCTTTTGGTCATGTGTTTGTCACAGAAATACATCAACCCTTTATAACACATCACCTTTGGATGACCTTCAGGATGTAAATGATAGCTGACACCCTGGAGATTACAGAGGAGACGAACGTCCTTAATGAACAGGCCTCCCATTCCACTCTGGTCTTGTTTTCTCTCATTATCCCTTCTTTCTCTTTTTCTGCCATTGCTTTGTGGGGTTTTTTTTGTTTGTTTGTGTGTGTGTGTGTGTGTGTGTGTGTGTGTGTGTGTGTGTGTGTGTGTTGTTTGTTTTGTTTTTGTTTTTTTGGGACAGGGTCTCTCTCTTTATAGTCTGCCCTGGAACTAACTCACTGTCTCACTGTTTAGTCCATTCTGGCCTTGAAACTCACAGAGATCCTCCTGCCTCTGACTACTGAAAGCTGTGATTAAAGGAGTGTGCCACCATGCTCTGCCAAAACTACTATTGTTTTTGAAGACTTATNCAGTCATCCATTCTTTCTGATAAGGCCAAAGTAAAGTGGAAAAATCACAGATCAAAGCACATAAGTTGCAATGGAGTCATTAACCTACAGCATGTCAGTAAGACCAAGCCTAGGATGACACTTTGATTCCCAAGGGCTGTTTAGCTACAGGAAGAGTCCAGTCATGAGGGCTGGGGAGGTGGGGGTGTCGCCACGCGGTACAGATCTTCTATCACAATCTCATGGCTGTTGACTCACTCCCAACATCACAGAATGCTTGCTTTTCACTTTTATCTCTCCAGCCTCTGCCTTTGAACACCATGTGGAATACAGATTCAAATTTCAGCCAGAATATAGCAGTTACATCTCCACTTCATCATCCCAGAGAATACCTCCCGTTCTCCAGACCAGCAGCCACCTCTTAGACTGAGTTTAAGGTCTCCTTCATTCTTGAGATCTTTTCAGAACCTTGACAGAAAGCTTCCCTGGATTCATTCATTCATTAATCCACCCATTCATCTGACAAAGACAGCATCAAGATCTTAAGGATTCAACCTTCCAGGTGTGGTGGCTTGCATTTTTAATCCGAGCACATGGAAGGCAGAAGTAGGCATNTTTTTATTATAACTGAATCTCAAAAGTTGTATGATTCAAGTTCCCTCATTCGATTGGAAAGTCATGATGCCCAAATCCAGGCCTTCGCTTATAGAGAAACTTTGTCTCATTTGCCTGCTATCTGAGAGATTTGTATTTGTGTCTGATGGTGGTTTGATTGATAGTTAAGAGAGAACTAATCATATATACACAACATTTCTGTATTCTGTTAACGTAGACTGGTGTTAAATTTACCATGGTAGAAGTGCAGTGTGAGCTTTCATACAGAATGGACTTTACTGCATAGTTAAAAAGTCCAGCCATTGTATGAGATGGAGAACCCAGCTGGGTTAACATTATGAGAATGGACTGATTCATGCAGCTGAAGTGGTCAGAGGCTGGGCAGGCCTTAGGTTTGATCCCAAAGTCCCTGGCATCCTCAGTTCTCATTTTCTTATAGATCTCTCTTTTTCTCTCTTTGTATGTTGCNTCATCCCCAGTCTGGCTTCCCTCATGAAGTAGACAGGGTTTCCCGGGGTCTGTACCTCCTTCTTCACTTCAAGGTAGGGGAGATTACTTTTATACCAAATATCAATGAAATCCCCAAGTTCCACTCTGATTGTTAGCATTCATCATGTTAACACCTCCAAATTCAGAAGAAAGGAGGGGTGTCTTGGTTATCATGAACCAACTGCTATGCCTAGTGCCTGAGGTATAGCTATATCTATTTAAACATTATATCCCATATCCATAGAGGAAGGGTAAAGCAAATGATTGAAAGCCTCCAGAATTTCACTGCCAAACAAGAGGGAGCAGTCTGTCTGAGTTGTATTGCCTACTTGCCCTGGTATCATGTACAGTTATATGAAACCTTGAAAATATAACATAACTGTAGAAGNGAAGAACTCAAAGGTTGGGTTGAATGAGTTTACTCACAAGATAATTATAGTCTAGGACTGGGACTCAGTAAGTGACCAATAAAAGTAATATAGTGTGATAAATCAGTATCGTGAAAAACTGAAATGTGGGCTTGGAAGCACCTGGGCTCACATCCAAGTTCTGCTATGCACCAGTTGTGAGACCTGAGACACAGTTCCTTGGCAGTAAGTATATATAAAGGCACTTCATAATCATGGGCATAAAAAACAAAGTCAGACTGGAATTATTCCAACTATAAGATAGTCATTTACCTCATGTTCAAGAAAATCAGAGTGCATAAGTAAAGGTACAAGTGACATCGTTAAAACCAAGACTATTCTTACTGCTGGTGTCTTTTTCAGTAATAACTTCTTCATGTTNGCTAGAAAGGAGAAGCAGAGGAGGACATCAGGGACCAGCCACCCAGCAACACAGCCAGACACAGAATAAGACAAAAAGATAAGATATGCAGAAATAGAGAAAGGTAAAANCCCAGAGACAAAAGATAGATGGGATAATTTAAGTTAAGAAAAGCTGGCAAGAAACAAGCCAAGCTAAGGNTGGGCATTTATNNGTAAGAATNAGTCTCTNTGTGTGATTATTTGGAGCTGGTTGGTGGGCCCCCCAAAAGAGCAAAGAGTAATAAAGCANCCAACAGCAGNAAGCCCTGTATCTCTCACTAAGAGCAATGAGATTGTCAGAAACTGCTTTCGTCCTGTCTGCCTATCCATCTCCCAGCCCCAGCAAATTTCCTGTTTGGCTAGAATTGTACCACATGCCAATGTCTTGAACTCTAGATGGCAAGCTAGTAAAATTGCGTGCTGGATGCAGATGAATGAATGTTCATTCTCTTGATTGTGCAGGGACAATGCTTTCCTTCCTGAGGATTATGTGGATCTCCAGAAAGGAAACCCTTAAACAGAATCTGCAAAGAAATCCAGGATGAATGTGAGATATAGTCTTGAAGGCTATGCATTGTTGTTTTGTGACATAGTTCTGTAAAGGCTCAAATATGAGACCCACCCAGGAGGCACTTTATAGCTGAGTGAGGTTGTCTCCTTTTTGTGTGGCCCTTCCTGGTTGCTTTCCTGGTGCTGTTTTGGAACAAATGTCTTCTGTATCCTCTAAGGTGATGTTCTTGTGTCCATCAAAAGCAATGAAGCCTTCTACCCACAGTCACTCTCTCACACAGCCATATCCAAATCCTAGATCTATTGCACAAGTATCTGAAGTAGAGATGGTGGTCCAAACCATTTCCCTCTGCACAGGCCTCCCCATTGGAGAATCTTAAAAAGATGCTGCTGACCAGGATCACATCTCAGAAAGTGATTCCATAATTGGAGATAAATACCTGGTGTGTCCTGGGCTCTGTGTGTGTGTGTGTGTGTGTGTGTGTGTGTGTGTGTGTGTGTGTTGTATGTAAGAGGGGTAAGGAGGGATGGTGCATGATCCTATGCATGTGCAGAAGCCAGAGGAGGACATCAGATGTGCTGCTCTACAGTCTCCACGTAATTCCCTTGAGACACGGTCTCTCACAGGAACTAAGCATTGACCTGTGAGTCCTAGAGAACCTCTTGACCCATGCCTCACCCACTCCTCAGGAACCCCTGCACCCACATCCATCTTCTTACATGGTGCTGAGGATTCAAGCTCTGGTTCTCTTACCCACTGAGCCATCTCCCCAGCTCCAAGGAAAATATATTGAAGTGTATGAGTGTTACCATGAAAGAAATGAACACATTTCATTAGGGCAGGTGGCAGAGATNAAAGACAGAATGATATAGTAAAGGCATTCATGAAACAAGTCACTTAATACATTACATATTAAGTGCAAAGAACATAATGTTGTAATTGTCTTTCAGGACATTGTTTGATGTGTGGAGGCAAAATGATAAAGAGAGATGTCAAGGCGGCTTCCCCAAGCAACTTCCTCTGGATTCCCAAGGAGTCAGTGGGCTCTGATAGCCCGTTAGGTGCAGAAAAACTAACTGGGAGAGGTTGCTTTGGTTTTATTATAACTTGGAGATAAGTATTTACAGCAGCAATTCTAAGCACTAAGAAATGGGCTCATTGTCAGCTTCAGGAAAGAGGCAGCCTTTGAAATGCCGAAGGCCCGGGTGTCACAAGCTTGCTGGTGAGTTGGTAGGTTAATCATTAGTGTCCTCTTGAGACTTGCACAAGTCCTTCTGCAAGAAGCAGGAATCACACTATGCATTCTTCACCTCTGACACACCAACGCCCAAGTGTTTCATTACCAAAGAGTCTTTGCCTTTGCTCTTGCTCATGGCATACAGAGAACTATTCTGCACCAAGCAAGGCCAGCTTGTCACAAGGTGTATGATTGGTTGTGGTGGGTGGGAGATACCGAAAATGAAGGACTCAGGGTCTCCCCAAATCCTGCTGCCAGGCAACATGTAGAAGGGAAGATCTCAGATGGAATTTAGCCACATGTGCCAATGTTTACTAACAAGCCAGCAGGGAAAGCCTGCTATAAATGAAAATGAAGACTCACTCTTGGTCACTGTTGTACATGCTCTGGGTAGCAGTCTCTCTAGCAGTATAGAACNGTTCATTTGAGATGAATGTTAGATTCCAAAACTTACCAAACATGGGNTTGGGTACTTGAGGTCTGGGCTCCACTCCAGAGGACATGGTTTTTNATGCCCTGTTCATGCCACAGCAAGGCTATTATCTTCCTGNGCCTTCAGCCAATCCCCATGTCTTGAGTACTAATCATTTCACCAATGGAGATTTATTTCAGACCTCCATTATGTCAATTTACAAATGCTTTTAAGTTGAGGATAAAAATGGCTGACAAGTGATAGAAGCTGTCTGAGGATGCAGCCTTCTGGTCAGAGCTGTCTAGAGGTTAACACTGTTCTCAAAACAGTTGTCGTTTACCAGGCTATAGCATTCTCCCCAGAAAATCTCAAGGATTCATTGTGATTGAATCTAGCCAACATTCATGTATTTGATTTGTCCTAANGTCTAATGTGTAGCACTGTTTATTTGAAGTACACATTAAATTTGATGCTTTAATTGATTGCCATNGTAGCTTATATCAATTGTCTATCAGCAAGACCTAGAATCACCCTGAAGACAAATCTCTGGGTGTGTCTATGAGGATTGTCTTGACCAGATTAACTGAGATATAGGNGGCAGCATTCTCTATGCTAGGGCCNTGGACTATGTAGAAGTGGAGATGGTTAACCAAGCAGCAGCATCCCTCACTGTCTGTTTCCTGATNGCTGCTGCAATGTGACCAGCTGCTTCAGGTTCCGCTGAGGTGCCCTCTCTGCCATGATGAACTGTATCCTCAGATCATTAGGCAAGCTAAAGTCTTGCTTCCTTGAGTTGCTTATCAAGTGCTTTGTCACAGTTAGGAAAACAGTAATTAATACAGTTACTATTTATCTGTCTTAATAAGGACATCAAGTAAATGAACTTGTATTATCAAGTGGCTTTGTATTTTGTGAAATGAAAAGTTAAATTAGTTTGCTGTGTTAAACTGATAACTAATGTTTAATTACATATTTGACTTCTGAGTTTTGTAATATAGTTTAGTTGATAAATGCTCCTAGCATTCAAAGGACAATGGAATCCAATATTTCTCTGAGTTAGAAAAATATGACTAAGTTGTTTTTCTCGTAATTTTTTTAAAGTTAAAACTAAGAGCTAAATGTCTTGACAGGATGAAACTCATTCTCTACAAACAAATGAAATCAGTTTTGTACCATCCTTGCTTTCCATCAGNAGCTTAAGCTTCAGTATTTTAATAGTAACTTCCTGATGCTATGTAAAGCCCAGGCCAAAAATTACCACCTTCATCGGTAGCCAGGCATTGTTGGCAAGGCAGGTTCAATTTCTCAAATCCACAATTTTCAGTGTTTCAACTCTTGACTCACATGGCATAGCCCTCCACACACATATATCACACATAAATAAAAATAAATCTTTAAAAAAAATCTGTTGGCTTCTACACAATGTTGTTAAATGTGACCTTTNGGGGTTTTGTTGTTGAAGGGGAAGATTACAGTGTCTCTAATTGTCTTATCCTCCTCTGACTATGTTTCAAGGTTGGTGATAGATAGAGGGGCTATGAAGCAAATGACACTTTTTGTTTTGTTTTGAGATGGTCTCACTGTGTGTTTCAGGCTAGCTTCAAGCTCATTATCTTTCTGCCTTTGCTTCCATGTACTGGGATTACAGCCTAAGGCCATAACATAGGCTAGACTGGCTGGAAGGCAAAGGCATGGGTGTCCGGCAGCTGGTCATATTGCATCCGACGTCAGGAAGCAGAGAAAGANGAGGCTGGCGCTCCACTCATCTTCTCCTTTTATTTAGCCCAAGCCTCCAGCTCACTGACATTCAAGGTCCCTTCAGTGACATGATCTAGCAACATCCTCACAGACATACCCAGAGGTATGTCTCCTAGGTCATTCCAACTCCCATCAAGTTGACAAGGAAGATTAACCATCCATCATGGGGCAATAACAGCCACGTGGAAGTCATGAGAGTGAGAGTGAAAGACTTCTTCAAGCAAAAGAGACTCCAGGTGAGCTGACTTCAAGTGGCCCACAGGCTATGTCTGTTGAAGATGAGAGTTGAGCTAAACAAAGGAATTTCCCAATGGAGGGAGATGCCATTGGCTTATCAATGGGGGTCTTCCTTGCTGCTGAGATAGAATACCAAGGCAATTTACTGAAGTTTATGTGGGCTTATGGATCCAGAGGGTTCAGAGTCTACCATGGCAGGGAAACAAGGCTGCAACTCATGGTTGCAGAAGCAGGAATCTGAGAGTGTTCATCTCAACCATGACCATGAAGAAGAGAGAGGAAACTGGGAGTGACTTGAGGCCTTTAGCCTCAAAGCTTATCTCCAGTGATGCACTTCTTGAACCTCCTTAAACCACCAACTGGGGACCAAGTGATCAAATGCCAGAGACCATGGAGGACATTTCTCATTCACATCTCNGTAACCAGCAACAGACAGGAAGTAGCAGTAGGAGAGGACAGCTTTGGTCATTCTAAAGCTGTCTTATAATCACATGGTTACTAGTCCAGCATCAGAGGGAGAGTAGACATTCTTTCTACCCTCTTGGGAATGCCATGACCACCTCTGCNAAATAACAGGCAAGTTAGCGACAGGGATGCTGTTTGAACTTACTAGGTGCACCAAGGCAATAGAGGAAAGAAACCTGAGTACTCAGAACCCAGGTGGGATGTGACAGGAGCCTGGTGGCCTCCTCAGGGAACTGAGGCACCTGGAGGAGAGTCCACAGTACTGGAAAAAGATGAATGAAGTCTCAGAACACACCGTAGTTTGTGTGACATGGCAGGGCTTGGGGGTCAAACTCTAGTCCCCCCTCTTGAGATGCAGCTAACCCTTCTGGGTAGATGAGACACCAGGAGGGCTCGTTCTCAAGGCTCTTTCTAAAGGCAGAGAAGGGGAACTCAGGAAAGCCTCCTCTGCATTTGTGTTTGGGAGTATCTTCAACTCAGTCAGGGTAGACCAAAGGGACTTACTTTGGGGTGGCCTCTCCTGAACTTTCTGACTAAATTTTTACAGAACACAGCCTCCAGAGCCAGTATAGACCTGGACTCTCTCCTACTGGCTATGTGACCTTTGCCAAGTACTTAATCCCACTAATCCTCAAATTCTTCATCTAAAGGGAAGAGTAGGCTGGTGCTGCAATGGCTTGCTTAAAAACGTTAGCCATGATAATCTGTGAGGTTAAGGTTAGGCTCCTCTTTTATTTTCCTGGAAGGCTTATCTGCAATTCCTATTTTCCTACAATTAACATACACTGTATTTGTAGACTGTTGCACTTTTCCAAAAAAATATGCTAATACTTTATATAAACATGCATAACTGCAGCCTATTAGCAGCTGCAAAGAAGGGCAAACAGGAGGATAGACTGGGAAAATGGATCCAGCCATTTTCCCCTCCTGTAAAAACTAGATACACACTGGGGGACACAGAGTGGAAATCTAATCAGAAAAAGAATATTTTGTGATTTCTGAAGAGTAAATGAAGACCTTAGTATACTCTTGTCAGGACGGAGGCAACAGTGGTAAAGAGGTGAAATACAGGAGAGGTGGTTCAGATTGCAGGACCTTGCTGCCAAGGCTGATGACTTGAGTTCAATGCCTTGGGCAGAAAGGTTTGAGAGAAACCTGATTCTACTAAGCTTCTCCTACACACACACACACACACACACACACACACACACTCTAAATAAATAAATAAATACATAAATAAATGCATAAATAAATACATAACAAAATAAAAACAGAGCCAAAACCAACTCTTCTTTGTAAAACCTCTCACTTACACTTTCATTCTTTCTCTTNCTTTCTGAGGGAGCGCACGCACATGTCTCTTAGTACACATGTGGAAATCAAAAGACACCCTGCAGCATCAGTGTCTCCCACCATGGATTGACACGCTTAGTGTCAGACCCCTCTTCTCTCGCCAGCCCCATCATCTACACNCAGTATTTTGGTTCCCTCTGTGAANGGCTCAGTCTCTGAAGTGCTTTTATAAACACACAGAAAATTATGATAACCCAAGTTAAAAATGATGTGTGAAAAAAAAATGCTCCCCCCCTTTTCCCTTTTTCCTTTTTGGTATTTTGAGATAGGGTCTCATTCTGTAACCCAGGCTGGCCTGCAACCCATTATGTAGATCAGGCTGGCCTTGGATGTGCCACAGTCCTGACATCTTAGTGTCTCCAGTTCTGGAACTACTGATATGAACAACCACACCCAGCTCAAGTAAAATCTCTTAGCTGAGGTCACTGGACTTCTCTTTTGCAAGCATCCCTAGAGGAAGGGCAGAGTCTTTGAAAGTTTAAGTATTTTCCATATTGAAAATTGTTTCAGAGCATCTGCTTGCCATGTGCCTGGGCTTANGGTGCTGTGATCTCACCGTGATTTCTAGAGGATGGGTTTGCCTCTGTAATGCCTAACTCAGTTCTCTTCCAACCCACAGGTGACTGGCTTAGATCACAAGTGGGAAAGGTCAACACAGGGAAGTCAGTTTAGCAGTGAGTAATACAAAGACCAACTGCTCAGTGTTCCACCATATGACTAAATGCTGGACCTCACCCTCTAATAATGTAAAACTGTGGTCTTTGTGTGTGTGTGTGTGTGCGCGCGCGCACGCGTGTGTGTGCGGTTACATCTGTGTGGAGGGCAGAGAAGAACCTTGGCTGTTAGTCCTCAGGTGGCATCTGGATTCTCATTTTTGTTGCTGTTATTGTTTTATTTTGAATTTTGAGACAATTTTTATTTGTTCATATTTTTGCATTTAAAGGACTGTTTGATAATATCGTCGGCCCATTTTTTTTTTTTTTGCTATAGTCCTTAACTACTACACAACTGCAAACAGACACTTTAACGAATTTCCTCTCTAAATCAACTTTGCAGACACCTGCCCATTCCTGGATTCTTGTCATCAACCTTAACCAGGTTGATGTGGTACTCAGCAAAGATCTCTACCAACTTGACACATGGAGACTTGGCTCATGGAGACCGGGTGCAAGCACACAAAGATGNCTTGTTGCTGTCTAAGGCTTTGGAGGCCTCCTGGATTCCACTAGCTAGGCCACTGTGGCCAGGGGTGGTCCTCAGCCCCTCTTGGAAAGCACTGTTACATTCCCTTATGCCTCCAGCAGCGATGCTTTGCTCGGCCATGGTGGAAGGTCACGGGTGAGGCTGAATCTTGAAGGAGTAGGAGCATTAGCCTTCTTTAGTTAAGGGAAAGGGATAGTTTTTTCTAGTTTTTCTATTTAATAGTTTCCTTTGTTTTGCTGTTTTTGTTTCATTTTGTTTGTGGTTTTGCTTTTGGCCTCTTTCCTTCCTTCTTTTCTTTCTTCTTCCTCTCTTACCAGCTTACCAAGAGGACTAGCTTGGACAGCCAGCAAGCCCCAAGGATCCATCTCCCTCCTCCTCCTCCTCCTAGAGCTGAGATTAGAAGCCGGTGCCACCAGGGCTGGCTTCATTCGTATGGTTTCTGGGATCCAGCTCAGGCTTTCCAGCTTGGAAGGTAAGTACTTGATCGACTGTGCCGTCTCCCCAGGCTCCTTGGGAGAGTTTGACCTTCACTTGTTTTAGCACATGGAGGTGACAGTACATCTGTCACATACAGGAGAAGTTGGACAAACTTAGGGAAAATTAAGAAGACAGAAAGGAGTGGGTTCACTTCTCTTTTCTCAGGACAGGAAAGTGACATTGGCATGTCCCTGCTGAAAGCTCATCTGTGCAGACCTCTAACTGTCTGGTTACATAACGCTTTCCCCAGGGTTATGAAATAACTAGGTCCCTGAGGTCACTTGTCATTTGAGTCCTTGTTACCTCATGTGTTCACTTAGCCAACACATGCCTGACTACACACTTGTGATGTGTTTAGTGTGGAAATACAGTAGTAAGAAAAGTATATAGTGCCTGCCCTCAAGACATTTGGAGTTGAGGGAGGGAATGTGATTGGGAATTAATTAATGAGAAATCATTATGGAATCCAGCTATGGTAAGTGCTATAGAACATATCAGGCATGGTGGACACATGCCTGTAGCTTCAGCAGTTGGGAGGTGGAACCAAGAGGATTGAGAGTTCAAAGTCAGCCTTAGCTACCTAGCAAGCTGAGGTCAGTGAACTACATGAGACCCCATCTCAAATAAATGCACAAATAATGAAAAGCACACATGAACTGAAATAAGCACTGAGGCACATGGAGCTATACTCACATGTTCACACACACTACANACATATGTACCACACTCATACATATATACACACAAATTNAAAAAAAAGCTGGAGCTGGTGCATCTGAAACCCCAGTACTGGGGAGGCAGAGANAGGAGGATGTCTGGCTTTTGCTGNCCAGCCAGTCCAGGCAAGCTTCCATCTCCAGAACCAGAGGGAGACTCAAAATCTACTCTACATAGATCTACACAGAGAGGTGAAGAAAGCTTACCTACCTTGGGGTTGAGTCAACCAGGACAGAGAAGGCACCACTGGGAAGTCAGGGGTCTACAGAGGCAGGCTCCAGGAATGCAGAACAGACTCTGGGCAGAGCAGGAGATGTAGCCACTGAAGGCTGTGTGGAGATATGGACTCTAGAGCAGGCAGGAGGATTTGGCTTCTACCTGCTCAAGCTCACAGAGCTCTGTGATGCTATTGAATGAGTTAATGACAGCTTGCACTTTAAAAACATCTTCAGCTCAAATCTGAGACACTGTGGAAGGGCCCAGAGTGGCCCTGCCGGAGGGTGACTGGCCCACAAGACAAATGCCCAAGGGGTGGCAGGGGCCTGGGAGGATCTTCCAAGAGGGTAGGTGGGGAATCAGATTCTGAATTCAGCCTGTCTCCCTCACTAACATGATGGCAATTGCAAGGTTACCTGTGTGCTGGTGAGCCCGAGGGTGACCAGCCCTCACCCTCCTAGTGTCTGCCTATGTATGGCCCTCANAAGATGCGTGAGAGACAGAAAGTGCCCTCTTCCTAGAAGACACATCCAGTAGTTTTTGGTGCCAAATCAAGACCTAGAATTCCAGTTTTAACAGATTCACCCTTAGCCTGCCAAAGTCACCCACAGGCATTGGGTTTGAGGAAGGGCTGTTTGCCTTTGTTCTGAGTGAACCTGGCAGAGGGCCTGTCTCAGGCACAATTCACTGTATGAACAGATCATGTCCCTAAAACCTTCTGTCCTAGTTGTTTGGTTGCTGTCAACTCAACATAAGCTAGAGTTATTTGAGAAGAGGGAACCACNGTTGAGAAAATGCCATCAGATTGGCCTGTCAGTCAACTGGTGATTGATGTGGGAGGGCCCAGCTCACTGTGGGTGGGCGGACGCACCACTGGGCAGGTGGTCCTGGGTTCTATAAGAAAGCAGGTTGAGTAAGCCATGGGGAACAAGCCTGTAAGTAGCACTCCTCCATGGCTTCTGCTTCACTTCCTGCCTCCGGTTCCTGCCTTGACTTCCACGGATGATGAACTACTAGCTATAAGATAAAATAAACCCTTGCGTTGCCCAGNTGCCTTTGGCCATGGTGTTTTATCTCAGCAACAAAAACACTAACCCAAACAATGAGCTTTTCCTATGAGTCCCTATCTTTGAAAGCTGGAAGTAGGTTGATCATGTACTTCATTATCCAATCAGATATCTGACAGAGAATGGAGGTTCTATTAATAAACTGCAAAAGAGGGTCTGGGAAGATGGTTCCGTCCGTATAGTGATCACCAGACAAGCTGAGACCCACTTCTAGCACCTGCATGGAAAGCTGGGTGCTGAGGCAGGAGAGAGCTCAGTGTGTACAGTGCTTGTTGCACAATCATGAGGACCTGAGCTCAGGTCCCAGCACCCACATAAAAAGCCTGGCACTGCCTTGGATGTGCCTGTAACCCCAGTTTTGTGGAGTGGAGACATGAGGGTCAGTGGGGCTAGCTGGCCACCAGCCTAGCTTTAGGCTCAAAGAGATAAGGTGGAGAGTGACAGAGTAGGATATCTGATACCCTCTGGCCTCCGTGTACGTGCCTGTGTGCATACATTCACACTCACTTGTACACATACACTACATACATACACACCACATTCACACACACACACACACACACACACACACACACACACACACACACACACAAAGAGGCTGGTACAGATGCATCTGAAAGTGCTGGGGAAGCAAGGACTGAAGGATGGATGTCTCAGCTTGTTGGCCAGCCAGCCTAGCCAATCTTCCATCTCCAGGATCAGTGGGAGACTCATAAAAGNCAAGGAGCTGGAGAGAAAGCTCCGTGATTAAGAGCACTAGTTCTTATAGAGACCTGGATTCAGGTCCCAGATCTTATGTGATCACCCCGTGAACATATTGGCTCACAGCCTTGGGTAACTAGTTCCTGNAGATCTGACGTCCTCTTATATACAACCTCTTGTGCAACAGGCANGCACACGGTTCACATACAAAAGTGAAGGCAAAATGCTCACACATAAAACAAACTTTTAAAAGTAAACCAGGTGACATGATTGAAACAGACACCGGATGTGGGTGGACCTCTGGCCTCCACGTGCCCCACACACATACACACACAATGCACACGCAGAGCCCGGGAAAGCAGGGATAGTCTCTGGAAAACGTGGTCAACCCAGGAAGAAGGGAAACTTGAGGGATGTACTGTCTTCCTAGAGATAGCCTTTTTACTTTCAGTCAGGTATTTTCTTCCCTCACCCAAATTACCGAAGAGCTGTCACTGGGAAGTAGGAAGCAGACCCCACCACCAAAGACACTTTTATTCCTAAGGTTCTGGCCTTACAGGCAATGTCCTGAAAATATCCCCACCGCGATCACATGGGTAACTATTTGGCTTCACCCAGAAAACCACGCCCAGGAAATGGTCCTTCCAATGGGAGGCTCTACCCAGGTGCTCATTAAAAATGCAGACACTCCCGGCCCAGACCTACTGAACCAGAACCTGCATTTTAGCTGAATTCACAACCCAAAGTGACTAATACGCACATAAAAGTCTGAGACAAACCCCTGGATTTTTGCCTCACAGTAAGAAAAGAGTCCTTTACAACGTGATCACGCCTGTATGCACATAAAACTGAAACCAAGCTCTCGTGAAGCAGTGCTTACCGTTATTTTATTAGGGAAAACAATGTGTTTGGGGGTCTGGAGTTACATTTCCGAACCCCCTCCTTGNTCTCTACGGAATTATGAAGGCCNTGAGAGCAATGCCTAGAAGGTGTGGGGGGTGCTTGGTGGGGTATTAAGGAAAGTGGTATAAGCACTTTCTAGCTTGCTNTGCGAAACGTGCGCTTAGTCACTTANGAGTTTGAACTTGGAGCCCGGACCTCGGGGCGAGGGGGTTGGGGTGCGTGGGAGAGCTGCAAGGGGGCAGCTGAAAGTTTGCAGAGTCCTCTCAGGGGCCTTGATTGGCGGCAGGAGGAAGGCAAGGGCTGGAAGCTGGAGAGGGCTGGAGCTGGAAGGCTCTCCGGCGGCGAGAGGTCCTGCCCAGCTGTTGGCGAGGAGTTTCCTGTTTCCCTCCCGGCGCCCGGGTAAAGTTGATGAGTGAGTCACTCGCGCGCACCGACCGACGACACCCCCCGCGCGCGCACACGCTCGCCTGGGGGACGGAGCCCCAGCCTTCTGCGCAGCTCTCCTCGGCCGCCCGGGGCCTCCTCCGGGCCTCCAANCTCCCCCGATCGCCGGCCACATCTGGCCCGCACCTCTGCCCGGTGCGCTCTGGGCGGCCCAGACACCCTGAGAAGACGAGGAGTAAAGGCGCAGCCCGGGGTCCCCGAGGCTCGGTTCGCGGCGCTCCAGGGGCCGGTCTATGACGAGCGACNGGGGCTACCATGGGTCGGGGGCTGCTCCGGGGCCTGTGGCCGCTGCACATCGTCCTGTGGACGCGCATCGCCAGCACGATCCCGCCACAAGTTCCCAAGTCGGGTGAGTGAGTGGCCGTGGCGCGACGCTGGGGGTCCACTAGGGTTCCCCGCTCCTCCTCCAACCCTGAAGGCAGCGATTGACAGTCGGCCGCGGGTCGCGGCGAGAAGGCGGAAACGGGAAGTTTGTAGCGGCCCGAGTCGTCCCAGGCCCGCGGGGATCCGGGGGAAGATCTCTCGCAAAAGAGGACAGTTCACTTGCGGGAGCCTTGGGGACTCTCTTGACCCCTTTGTGCGGGCACGAAAGGCTAGGGCCGTCGCGAGGGGCCTGCACCCCCCGGAAAGGGAAGTTTGAGAAGTTGGGGCTTGGAGGAGTCGCGGCAGGGGACTGGCCGCCCAGCTGTTGCACACCTGGGCCGCGTACTGTCCTAGACACCCCGACTGAACCAGACTCTCAGTCCCCAATTCTACAACTTTGGGAGAGATTCTGGGCCCCGACTCACTGGATACAAGTTTGAGAAAAGAACTGATCTCAAAGGGCTGTCATCTATCCCGCTGGCCTGCCGGGATGGGGACCTAATGAGGGTGGTCAGCTTGACGGCTGAGAATAATTTACTGCGTGCCTACTTAGTGCTGGACTCCAGAGTGGTGCCTGGAGTTAAAGATCTCAGCAGTTGCCATTCAGTAGAAACACCTAACCCAGGGTGCCCACCAGGTCCCATAGCAGGGGCGGCNGTTATGGGAGAAAAGCAGGAACCAGGACTCCTTCCTAAAGACTTGCCTGGGAAGTGCAGAATCGCTGACATTTTAACTCAAAAGTTAGAGTTGTTGTAGCTGTTTGTGGTCAGTGCCACTATTTGAGCAAGTCACATGACTCTGGGCCTCAGTTTCTCCTTTTGTACATCTCCGTCGTTCAGTTTGTTTAAGTTTGCACTCTTCACCATTGGCTTTCCGTGCCCTTCTCTGGTGTTTTCAGTGACTAGGAGATAGCCAGGGTCACTCTGCAATGTCAGAGTAGGTGAGGCGATTCTAAGAGTTAAGGATCTTGTTGAAAACAGCAGTGGAGCATTTCGGAAGGGACGAGCCACACAAAGCAAAACGGCAAAAATCCTAACAGGGTTTTAGCTCTATACTATGGTTTCTTCAACTCTGCTTTGGTTTTCCTGGTCTCCATTAAGCTGCAGCCTCTGATGGTACCCCAGCCTCTTAAAAACGGGCATGGGTGATTGGAGACTTGGCTCCCTGGATAAGAACATTTGCTGTGCAAGCTTAAGGAGCTGAGTTCAAATCCCCAGCATCCGTATACAAAGTTGGGCGTGGTTCCTTGCCAACCTGGTGGTAGCTGGAGAAGACTGGAGGCCCTCTGGAAACTGATGGAGGCCATCCTGGCTCTAGGTTGGGTGAGAGACCCTGACTCCAGGGACTATGTGGAGAGTGACAAAGAGAAACACCTGGCATCCTCCTCTGCCCCCCACCCACACATGCACGTAGATGCTCCCCCAACACACATAAACANGAACAATTTTAAAAAGAAATAAAAAGAAAACCCGCTGGATTTAGCTGATGACTGTCAGACATGACACTCTCTTTTTCTGTGTACGTAAAACATTTGCTTTAGACCGGGAAAGAACAAAACTCAGGAGGCCCCGATATAAGTTTTGTTTACAAGATTAAGATTTGTGATTTTGGAATTCCAGGCTCTGTAGCTCATGACTAATTTACACACACAGTTTTAAACAATTAGCTGACGGGCCTGGTGGGTCTTTTTAATTTGGGCTTTAAATAGTTTTATAAAACTGAGACTTTTCACATTTCTATGGAATTGCCATTCCAGAATGTTTGGACAATTCATTTGGAGTTGTACCCATGTGGTCGAAGTTTTCAAAGATGGTTTAGAGTTGGAAGACAGCTAGCTCCCAGGGAAAGGCTGCATGGAATTCCACTTGCCTTTTCATTTTCCACAGAAGGGAAGGGTGTTGGGATTTCTCTGACATAAGTGGTAAATTGTGAAAACAGTTTTCAAGATAACTTAATGCAAGATAAGATGTGAAGGAACCAGAGATTGTTTACAAAGTCCTAGTAAGTCCTTAAAAAAGAAAATTAAATAAAACCCATCTTAAGCTGCCCAGCCTGCCAGGTGAGCAAGCGATTTCAGCACTGTGTGTGTGTGTGTGTGTGACACACACACACACACACACACACACACACATATATATATATACATATATATATATATGTATATATATATAAAACTTTTTTTTCTCATGTGTATCTGTGGGTGCGACACATGAGTGCTGGAATTGCCTGGGCACACATTGGGTGCTCATGGGTGTGGAGGCCAGAGGTTGACACCAGGTGTCTTCTTCAATGGCTCCACTTCANTCACCGAGGCAGGTTTCTCTGTTGGTGCAGGGCCCCTAGCTGAACCCAGAGTGTACAGTGTTGGTTCGTCCTGCCAGCCAGCTTGCCTTAGGGACCCTCTGGTTCTGCCTGGTGCTGGCACTGCAGGTGACCATCCTCCTGGCTATTTATGTAGGTGCTGGGGATCTGAATTAAGATCCCCACACTTGCCTGACAAATGCTTTATGAGCCGAGCCAAGAAATTGGCAAATTTTAATTTAAATAATTTATTAGTGTGTGTGTGTGTGTGTGTGTGTGTGTGTGTGTGTGTGTGTGTGTGTCTGTGTGTGACTGCTCCTGTGTTAGAGGACAACTTCAGGAGTTGGTTCTCTCCCTCTACCATGTGAGACCCAAGAACTCAGATCTTGGAGCTTGGCTGTAAATAGCTTTACCGGCTGAGCCCTCCTGCAGGCCTCAAAAAATTAAAAGGTTTGTTTTTGATGTATTATGTTCATACTTGTAAATGCTCAAAAATCAGAAAAGACTTTTAGGGGAAAATGAACTCTGGAAGCTGCAGATCTCAAAAAATATGGTTTTTATTTTTTAGGTGCCTACAGAAGGGTCCTCACGGAGGACTAAACTTTTGTGCTAGTGTCCCAAGGATCATGGTTCCCTACAGGCTCTTTAAGGACTAACTTACCCTGTCCAGGCCGGGGACCAGAAATCTTTCAGTCNNGGAGTTTAATCTTTGGGCCTGCTTCTCCCCCACACCCTATAAGGTGCATTTTCACCTTCAGGGTACTTCCTTTAATGACATCTTATTTTTAACAAGTGGCTTTAATGTGGTGCCTCTGTTTTGACTTAGTGCCCCACATTGAGGACTCCTTATTAAATGCCCACCCACTGTAGGTCCTCTGTGACATCCATGTCTNTTTCTTCTCCTGCCATCAACCCACCTTCTTTACAGTTTTCTTCACATTTATGAATCTTTATTTTAAAATTTGAGTTTTATTTATTTGATTATGTGTGTCTGTGTGAGGCAGCTATGGGTGTGGACGTAAGAATGCAGTGAATGCAGGTGCCCGTGCTGACCAGAAGGTGTTGGATCCCTTGGAGCTGGAGTTACAGATGGTTGNGAGCCTCCCAGTGTAGATGTTGGGAATGGAATTAGGTTCTCTGCAACAGCAGTATGTGCCCTTCACAGCTGAGCGAGCGCTCCAGCCCTTGGGAAAGGCTCCCTTTCCTTAACATTGATGGCACCTCATTACTGTTATCTTCCAAAGTGCCTTATTATTCCTCCTTCTCCACAGTATTTATTGAATATCTCCTTCTAAGGCAGCAGTTCTTAACCAGTGGGTCGAGACCGACCCTTTCACAGGGGTCGCCTAAGGCCACCGGAAAACACAGAGATTTACATTACAATTCATAACAGTAGCAAAATTACAGTTATGAAGCAGCAAGGAAATAATTCTTATGGTTGGGGGTCACCACAACATGAGGAACTGTATTAAAGGGTCAAAGCATTAGGAAAGTTGAGAACCACTGTTCTAGAGAGATGTTAAGGCCCAGAGGACACTACCACAAGTGAGTGAGACAGACCCGTTCTTACTCACTTTCTTTCAAACCAGCATCATGTCACAGACAGAGCACAGGATACATCAAGGGCTTAGAACATTGTCATGTCTTGTTTGACTTTCCAGTCCCCATACCCCAAATCCCTCATGTTTTGCTGAATGCACCAGAAGGGTGTGCACATTGGATAGTTGCTTCTCAGTGCTCTGCATATGTTTTTTTCATTGCTGTGTTTTACTTCACTGTCTCTGTCTGGTTACAGGCCAGCCCCTGGAAGAGCCACAGTCCTCATTCATTCCTGTTACATAAGCTGGACCAAGTGTGTCCAGCCTGTCTTTCTGTTGGATGGGCTGGAGGGAGAGTGAGGGCTACATACTGCAGATCAGGTTGTCTTGGGTTCCATTCCTGCCTCTCCCTTACTGGCTATGCAGCCTGTGAGTTCTTGGCACTCACCGTGTAAAACTGGGGTCATAGACTTGAGGTAGGGTGGAATAAAATAGTATTTTCAAGTGCTTAGCCCCATGTTCATGTCTCACAGATGGCTCTGGTCATTATTAACTCTTCAGTCACACTTGGCAAAGGCCTCACTGACCCAGTTCAATCTGGCTTTGCATCCTACCAAGGCCTAGAACATCCCAGGCCTCAATTTAGGCAGCTGTTCACTCTCTGCTACCTCTCTCTAGAATCTGACTACTTTTTTCTCATCTTTGAAGACTCACCTTGGGCNTCATAAGGAAACCTGCTTTGAATGTGCCAGGTGGGCCAATTGCCCCTCCCCCACCCTCTCTCTGCTCCTAATAGTCGTCTTTGTGTGATTCCCTAGCCCATTGAGCCTTGCAGCCCCTCAAAGGCAAGCAGGGTCTGTCACTTAGAGACCCATCTCCAGAGCTGCCCCAGGCTGACACATCAGTCGCTTTCAGGAAGGGCTGAGCTGAGCCCTCCTTCACCCTGCTGGGGAAAGTGTGATTGGGGCAAAGCCTTTACCACCCAGGCAGTCCCTGCTGTGCTGGGTTTGGTCTTGAATGTAAAGTATCTGGTCAATGAGGCTTTGGNTTTGGCTTTGCAGCAGCTGCGATTGAACCCAGAGCTTTGTATATACCCCATCCCTCTCTTGACTCTGTATTTTGTAGCAGGGTCTCACAAAGTTGCCCCAATCAGCCTGAAGTCCCCTGGGGCAAAGCAGCCCTTCAGCCTGCATTGCTTTTTGCTTCAGCCCTTAACAGCCTGAGGCCTCCGGACTCAGCTTGGCTACTTCTTTGCTATGTAATTGGTTCCTATATTCTGACCAAAGATAGAAAAAGATGTTTGACTTCTGGCATATTCTTAAACTGGTATAGAGGCTTCAAAACCATGATACTTTAGAAAAGTTTTCACCTATAAAATTATCCTGTGAGTGCCAGATTCTCTCTCTCTCTTTCTCTTTTTTTTTTGTTTTTTGTTTTTTGTTTTCTAAAAGATTGGAGAAAGGTGACATTAATTAAAAAATATAATGCTGAATTTAAATGTAGGTTTTGTCATTTTGGGGTGCTGTTCATTTGTTTGTTTTGGAGACAAGGTTAAATTCTGTGTCCTGGTTGGCTTGGAATCTGCTGTATAGCCTAGGCTGGCCTTACACTCGTAGCAATCCTCCTGTCTCAGCCTCTCACATGCTGCCATTACAGGCGTGAGCCCATCTTGAACTGAATGTTCACATTTGCTTTCCCTCCCAGTCTTGGTGTTGTGGTGTCTGAGCACTGTGTCTAAGGGAAGTATCCCCAACACCACCTGTCTATCATTGAGCATCCTCGGGATTCTTTAGGTCAGATGCAAACCACCACAGCACTTCAAAATAGGCTGCATGGAACGGTCCTTCCAGGTCCCAGCTCGGCATATCCAGCCAAGTGCTACATAAAAGTTTACGCCTAACACGGGGCTGGGTTCCCTGCTCCAGCTCTCCTGGATCTTTGGAGGGCTGAGTCATGGTTTTTTGGAACCAGCCGAGCAGACAGATGAGCAGTAGCAGCACAGTGTGCATAGCTCGTTTTGTCCTTCCTCCTCCTTCCCACAGGCACTGGCAGCCTCTGATGGGGCAGAGGGAGACCGAGCACTGTGTTTCTGTGTGAGGATGTGCTGAGCCATTTAGAAAGCTACATAGACACCTGGGCTCACCTTGAGGAGCGTTAGAAAGATGGGTGACATTACTTATTTCACTTAATCATAGGAAGAGACCAAAAGACAATTCTTACAATTCTCTATTTTATAAATGAAGGCTACTCATATTCATTTAACGTGTGTATGTGTGTATGTCTGTGTGTGTGTGTGTGTGTGTGTGTGTGTGTGTGTGTGTGTCTGTGTAAGGGGGTCTTGATAGAGAAGCTGGAAGGGCCAAAGAGATGCCNTATTTGAGAGCGGGGAACCCTCCCACCTCAGATACCCTCAGTGTGTCGCTCCTGATTGGTTCACATGCTTTTGTGATCTGTCATCTTTTTTTTAATTTCATTTTGTACTTTTCCTTATGCATATCCATTGTACATAGTCCTGTGTGGTAGAAGGACATTTTTCGTGGAAATACGCATTGTACCTCTTGATGACCTTTGAACCACAGAAAATCAAAACAGGAACAGTGTCTTGCACATGGATACTTTATAGTTCCTATCCTGACAGTGGCCTCATGGTAGTGGGAACCAGGGTGACCTGAGCTTGGATAGTCATAGAAACTCAGCTGCATCATGTGCAATAAAGTTTATTGTAAAGTTCCAGTTGCAAGCATATAGGACCATCCCATAGGTCCAGGGCTCAAACAGCTGCTGGTGATAAAAGCAGAATAGATTTGACCTGGCTTAATGAAGATGGGAGCGTTGACTTCGGAGGTCCAGCTCACTGAAAGCTGTAGCTGGGTAAGATTCTCCTTTACACTGCAGCTTGATGGATTGTGACTTGTTCTGACCTAGGTCCTCCTTCTCCCCTTTCCCCTCCTCCTTCTCCTGAGTCAGGGTCTCTTGAAGCCCAGACTGTCCTCTGATTCACTATGTAGCTAAGGTTGACCTTGAACTCCTGATCATCCTGCCTCTAATAACTGAGATTACAGTCATGCTACACTAGTCCTGGTTTATGTGGTCTTGGNATAGAATCCAGGGCTTTGTGACTCTAAGCAAGCCCTCCACCAAGTGAGCATCCAGATGCCCACCAGAGAGCAGCTGTCCCCTGGGGGCAGTTGACTGGGTTAGCCTCTAGCCTCCTGCCTAGGTTCTTAAGGGGGACCTGGCATCTGTGTGTGCTGTTCCAAGCGCTGGAGCTGTAAGTCATCAGAAGGAATTAGCTGTAAGGCAAGAACTTGTGATTGGTGAGATCCTTACTACCTGGAAAAGGTCAGGCATGCAGACTCGCCCTCTCTTATCTGATGGAGTATTTTCTTTCAAATATTTTCAGCATTGCAATTAAAATATGAGCCTGGTAAATGAGCCAAAGGAACCCATGTCCTCAGGCCATGGACAGGGGGAGGGACGCTTCAGATTTCTCATCCTTGCTCTGCTCCCTTTAGGATCATGTTTTGGGTTATCTGGATTGCCAAACTTCTTTCCCCCAAACCTACATCTGCAACCTGCAAGGATGCTTGGGTCATTTTGTGACGAAGACATAGTTGTTCATCTCAGTGTCTTGNTTTTAAAAATTTATTTTTATTTATGTGTACATCTGCATGCTAGTATGCACGTGTGCATGTGGGCACCTGCGAAGGGCAGAAGGGGGTGTCAGACGCCCTGGAACTGGAGTCACAGGTGGTTGTGAGCTGCCTGATGTGGGAGCTGAGAACCATACTTGGGTCCTGTGCAGAAGCAGCCCATGATCTAACTATTGAGTCATGTCTCCATCACCTCATGAGGGAACAGGCCATGGAGAAGAAGACAAGATATCAACCAGGGCTCCCATTTCCAGGGAAGGTCTTTGAGCAAGGAAGGACTTCTAAAGTTAACCCAGGCCCTCTGAACATTGGGGAGTTGTATTTGTCAGTCAAGGCACCAGGATATGATTCGTTTGGTTCAGCAGTGCATTGGTTTGGATTGTGACTTTACCCATTTTGNTCCACAACATTCTAATCCTGGGCCTTCCAGTGTCTGGGTGGGCTTGGCATGAGCCACATTCCTCTGCAGAAGAATTGGGCAAAAGTTACATCTGCTCACTGCATCCTGTTTTCCTGGAGCAGAGAACATGCCGGTTAATGAAAGCCAGGACCCTGGCCGTCTTCTAGGGTGAGGAAAACTGGGCTCAGCACAGTTGCAGTGTTGTTGCAGGAATGAGGGCTCAGTCCACTCGGCTTGTTCTGTTGCAGCAGCTTTCAGAGTTTACAGGGTGAATGAGTTATGAATATTTCACTTGAGCAACCCATTGCTTCTCAAGCATCCTTTAAAATTGGGGATCCTAGGACATTTTAGAGAAGTAAAACCCTTTCCGCTGTTCCAAGCCACGGGACTAGAAAAGCAGGCTGTCTGGAGAACACACAGGTCTGAAGGAAAGCAAGGGGTGGTNTGTATTTTCAACAGATGCCACAGTGGCTCTTCACCTAGTAAAGATCTAAANGGTTTAGAAAGATGAATTTCTTTTGAGGAGGGTCACTCACTAATGCCTGCAGATGTCTGCCTTCGCCCCCAAGCTCTGTAACCTTCTTCCACATAGAGAGATGCAGCTGTTCTGTGCACAGGATAATAGAAGGATCTGGAATCTTTGTGGACGCAGTTACTAACTGTGGCAGAAGCTCTCTGAGATCATCCTATGGCCTGGAACATGCTGAGATCTCCCTCTGTGGTAGGGAATACTCAAGACACCTCTGAGTTGGGTTTTCCAATTCTAGTCTCTTAGTTAGGTTTCCGTCGCTGTGATAAACACCATGACCATTAGCAATGTGCAGAGGAAAGGGTTTATTTTGCCAATACCTTCCCGTCACAATTCATCACAGAGGGAAGTCAGGGCAGGGACTCAAGACTCTCAGGAATCTGGAGGCAGGAGCTGATGCACAGGCCATGGAGAACTGCTGCTCACTGGCTTGCTCATCATAGCTGCTCAGCCTGCTTTCTTATAGAACCCAGGACCCCCAGCCCAGGGGTGGCATCCCCTACAGTAAACTGGACCCTCCCACATCAATCCTCAATCAAGAAAATGCACCCCAGGCTTNCCACAGGACAATCTGGTGGAGGCATTTTCTCAATTGAGGCCACCTCTTTCCAAATGACTTTGGTTTGTGTTTCATTGACATAAAAACTAGCCAGCACATACAGTAAGTCTTTTCGAGGATTTGGTTTGGGGATCTGAACCCACAGTTCCTATGGCATACTGATTCTAGATTGACTCAGTCGATATCAGAAGTTCTCCACCTGTAAGAAGACTAAGAATTAAGAGAAATAACAATATCTTCAATATGTTTCTACTGCATCAACATTTAAAATATAGTATCTTATTTCATTCCCTTAGTGAAATAAAATAATGCCTGATCCATGTACCATGTATGTCACCTGACAGATGGCCTGAAGGTGAACATGCACACTGCACTGCAATTGATGGGCTCTCAGCTGAATCCTGGAGGAGTTACACAGCAGGAACAGGAGGTGGCTTTAGTAAGACAGGTGCTGTATTGGGAAGGACTGGGGAAGTGCAAGGCTGTAGTGAGTGGATGAGGGTACATGAGGTAAACCCAGGAGGATTTGCCATGAAGCATTTTAAAGTGAAATTCACGTCTCCTGCCTGGTAGAAGCCCAGCTCCTGGTCTGGCACTGTGGCTAACCATTATCAAGACAAACAATAATTAAAAAACCTTGTAAGGGTTCTGTTTTCTTGCTGGACATTTTCCTAAGTCTGGAGGCAAACCAAAATATTTATATGGCTATATTTATTTATTTATATATTATATTTATACCTATAATGAATTATGAAATGGAAAGACAATTTTATAAATTATTAAGGAATAAATACTCAAGGGATTGGAGACATGGCTCTGAGACTGCTCTTCCAAGGGACCTGAGCTCAGTTCCCAGTACACACTTTGGACAGCTAACAAGTAACTCCAGCCCCAGGGAAATCTAAGGCCCTCTTCTGGCCGCCACAGGTTCTTCATTCACNTGAGCATATCTACACAGACACACATGCATACACATAAAGTAAAATTAGTTTTGAAAAGATACTAAATGATAAATTCTCATTTGGGTCTCAGAGGAAGGATGGAAGATTTTTTTTTCTTACAGTAGATGATATTACAAGATTATTGGGTAAGATGATCAAAAAGCATGCACAAAATGTAGGAAAAATATTGAGAAGTTTGTCAAGCCACTAGTGGACAAAAAGATTTTTTTATAAAGATTTCTATCTGTGGCACTTATAATTTGTATAATATTATGCTAATAATTCTAAATAAATATTCACTCTCGCAGCCAAATTTCTATTCTTAATCATGTGTTAGTTTCTCAACAGAGTGTCTCTAAAATGTATAAACATCACCTTCCTCAAGACTTGAAGCTATGCCTGATGGTATTGTTCACCCACTGGCTTAGGAGATATATTTAAGAATGCCCCCCTCCTTCCCCCTGCTGCAAACATACTGAAGTCTGCACTATGGCATCACCAAACAAAAGCCTTCTCCTCACCTCCCCCCTCGGGTTCAGCAAAAATCCTTAATCACTTGCCTCACTTTCCAGTTCTGTGCCAAGGAGAAACNAAGTTGGCAATGTGTAATTACCACAAGACCTTGATCTTAAATGAAAGGTAACCCAGAATTGACCCTTATTTTGAGATCAGAGGGACAGACAGCAGATGGGGACTGAGGCACCAGGCAC
>LZPO01055121.1:128994-149896 GCA_001675575.1 Neotoma lepida
TGGGGAACAAGTGCATGCCTATCACAATGTATGTGTGGAGGTCAGAGGCAAACCCAGGAGTCAGTTCTCTCCTTCCACCTGTGTTATGGGGTGGTCTCTCTTACTTTTGCTGCTGCACCACAGAGGTTCCTGGAACTCAGGCCCCAGGCTTGCTAGGTAAATGCTTTTTATCATTCAGCCACCTCTCTTGCCCCAACAGTTTTTTTGAGACAGGCTCTTTCATCGACTTGGAAATTGCCAGTTTGACTTAGGTCCAGGGATCCTCTCTCTACCTCCCCAGTACTGAGATTACCTTCCCAGTCTTCACTATGTCTGGCTTTAAAAAAAAAGTTCATTTTTCTTATTTTCAGTTATGCGTAGGTGTGTGTGTGTGTGCATGTGAGTGCAGGTAACCATGAGGCCAGAAGCATCAGATCCCCATGGAGTCGGTATTATAGGCAGCTGTGATCTGCCCAACAATGGTGCTGAGAATCAAACTCAGGTCCTCTCCCAAAACAGAACACACTCTTAATTGCTGAGCCATCTCTCCACCGCCCCCCCCACCCCGTGCCTGCCTTTTTTATATTGTTTCTGGGGATCCAAACTCAGGTCCTTCTGCTTGTGTGCAGTACCCACTGAGCTACCTCCCCAGCCCTCTGAAACATATAATTTTTTATGCTAATAGAGAACTTTACCAAAGCTGACTTAGAAAACACTTATTAAATCCTGAACTAATCCAAATAGAAAACTACCCAAATCCTCACAGGTCGGACCCACCATTTCCCTGGAATTTTAAATTTGCTCTTATTATGGACAAATTTAAAAATGTATTACCAGGGTTATTTTAAGAATTCCCTTCTGTAGGTGTGTAAGTGACAAACTGTGGAAATAGTGGATTTGCTTCATCTGGAACTCGTGCCTGACTTAAGACAGCCTTACTTGGTTTGGTGGTAATGTCATTTCTCTTTGGTCAGTTACAGTGTTTGCTTCTGATCTTCCCTTGAGTGGGTAAAATGTCCAAGAATGTTTTTCCCATGGTAGAAAAATCAAGAAGGACTTCACTTTATCTTGAAGAAGAAGACCCAAGGAGTGTCTATGTGCCTTGGGTAGGAAAGGGAATGTGCATGGGTATAATTAGTGTTCTGTTGCTTGGTCCATCACTTTCCTTAAAATACTCTTCGAGAAGACAGACATTGCCATGGCCTGGCAGTTTCTAGACTGCTGTTTTAGGCAGGGAGGAGCCGCTGAGACCTGTAATTGCATTTCTGTTTAGTTTGCAGACCCTTGTTAGGCACAGGGTATGGATGTTTGTTTGTGTGTGTGTGTGTGTGTGTGTGTGTGTGTGAGAGAGAGAGAGAGAGAGAGAGAGAGAGAGAGACAGAGACAGAGACAGAGAGAGAATCTGTGTACAGGTGCACATGAACATGTCTGTGAAGGCAGGGGGCAACCTTGGCTTTCATTCTGCAGGGACTATCCATCCACCTTGTGTTTTTGAGACAGAGTCTCCCACTATCCTGGTTGGCCAGTGAGTGCCAGGCATCCAGCAGGCTCTACCTCCCCAGTGTTGTATTATAAATGTGTACCACCTGATGGCTTCTGGAGGTAGAGAGGGTTCATTTTCTTTAAGGGTGTGGCTCCTGGTAGTTCAACCACACTCCAGTGGATGGCTCCACACCCAGATGTATATGGACAACACAAATTGGAGTTGATGGGTTATGAAAACAATTTTGTTAAGAGGAGAGCATGAAGTTGGGGGGATAAGGAGGAGGGGTAGACATGGAAGGAGTTAAGGAGAAGAGTTGGGATCAATGTGATCAAAATCCATTGTCAACGAATTAATCAAAATATTTATTTAATAAAAGAAGGAAACATTAAAAAATGAACAAATAACCAAAGAAGAAACCCAAATGCATACCACTGTGTCCAGTGTTTTATATAGTGCTGAGCTACAACTCAGGTCCTCACACTTTTGAGGCAAGTGCTTTATCCACATAGCCACCTTTCTCCTCCAGGTACAGGACTCTCATGTGACTCTCACGTGACCACATATCGTGTTCCTGTTTTATTCTCTAGAACCTATATAATGCTCGGAGGTCATTTGACATCATCTGCTTTGCAAAAATACATACAAAGGAAAAGCGAACCACAACCTTTGACTGGCAGTCGGGAATCTCTGAAGTTATGTGGTTCTAGATGGAGTGCNACTCTCTCAGCCCATGCTGGGCGCTCATTTTTATCAGGACCATTGTTAGGAAAACTTCTGTGGTCATCATTCACAGGGCCATTCTCACGATCTGCTTTTCTCTTCTGGAGTGCAGGGACCAGTCTGCTGCTGTCCTGTTTCCCTGTCCCCTCTAGCTGAGGGCTTGCTTATTNTCCATCCTTCCACAGCCTCCTCCCACGAGTTCATGCATCAAGAGCCCAAATCTTGAATCCCAGGGCTTCGGCATTGAACATAGTAGGTGTCTGTTTCTTATTGCTGGTGGCAGCTAAAGATTTTTCTAATACTCACTGTCCCTTATGGTCCAGCAGATTGGCATCCCTGGGAATCTTGAGCCCTTCCCCACACCTACAACCTCAGAGTTTGCATTTGTCAGGATCCCCAAAAAGCATTTATTACCAAGAGNGGTNTACTTGTCTGCTATGATTTCAGTGAGTCGTCACAGGCTGGATCCACCACTCAGGAGTGGGAGGATTCTCAGGGGAGCTGCCCACAGTGTCACCTACATCTTTCACAAAGCTTGTACCCAGCATACTAAGCTTGGCAGGAGACTGCGCTCTGGCTAGCTGAGGCAGTTTCATTCACTGTAGCCTCCCTGGGCTTTTTAGCCACCAAATGCCCATCTCACCCAAGGATCTGATTCTCTATGAAACACACATTAGTCATGTCACCATCAAAGTCTGCCTTGACATATGCAGGCTTTAATCCGTGCTGGGCTCTTTGTACCATGGCACCCCTTAAAATGTGTGGTGTCAGCCTCCATGCTCAGTGCCAAGTATGTGCATGCCCAACAAATTAACACATTCATGACAGTTATTTGGGGAGCTCTCCTCAATCTCTCAATACTGTTACTTTTNAAATTACTTATTTACATAATTTATATAATAAATATTTTCTCTTTNCACATTTATTATTTATTTATTTTGCTTGCACATGGGGGAGAGAAGAGGCATGTCATACAGAGTGTGTGGAGGTGAGAGTACAACTCATGAGAGTGAGTTTTCTCCTTCTACTGTGTGGGCCCCAGGGACCAAACTCAGGTCTTCAGGCTTGGTGGCAAGTGAGCACCTTCACCCGCTGAGCCCTCTCACCAGCCCATGCCCCATCCTTTTCTAGTCTTCCTCTTTTGTTTTGAGGAACTCAATTTGCTGAAGCTCAGAAAGGACCCCTAGACTTTTCCCAGCACTGGGCATTGACTTTAAACTGCTCTGAGTGTNCCCCTCNGGCTGGCTTCTGTAGTTTACTCAATCCTAAGGCAGCTTTTAAACCCTGGCTACTTTCATCCTCTAGAATTCTCAGTTCCTGTTAGTGATTAACACCCCTAAGTAATACTATAACAATAAACAGTTCTCAAGACTAACTTTCTGACCTTTCCAATCATTTTCTCACAGTTTTTTTTAAACCTTTGCCATCTGAACTGTACCTGGCATAAAAGAAAAAAAGAATAAAACATTTCCACTGCCTTCTGTGTCTCATGCTGCTTCCTGTGGCGTCATAGTGCGGCATCTTCATCAGACTGACTTGCGATCCTTAGTGCCTGGTCCCCTTTAGTGAGACATTTGTTTACAGCAGAAACCTGGTTGTGTGAAATGCAGGGNTGCTTGGTTTCAGTTTTACTCTCCAGTTAAGCGGCCGCAGCACCAACTTTCTGTCATCGAAGACTCTTCTCATGGGCTTCTCCTTGGTCACCCTTGACTATCTCTAATCAGTCCGCACATATTTCTGTCAGTTGAATCTCCCTTGGCNGAGCCTTCTGTGGGTTCTTTGCCTAAATCTTCGGTGACCACATGACTTCCCTTCCCCATTGAGGTCAGAGACTTCTGTGTGCCTGATACACACACTAGATAGNGTCTTGAAGATCCATTTCATGAGAACATCAGACCGGGTCTCTCTCATAGCCCATTCTCCTATTGTATACTTTGTGCCCTGGCTCCTGTTTAATTAACTAATTAATTATTTTTGGTGTGTGTTTATGTGTATATTCATGGTATGTGTGAGGGTACACATGTGGGGGGAGGTTTCCTGGTATGTGTGAGGATGTGTGTGTGTGTGTGTGTCTGTGTGTGTGCGCACGCGTGCACACATGTACATTCCCTTGGGCACACTAGAGAGCAACTGGACAACTTTGAGTATCATTTCTTAGATGCTATCAACTCTTTTTTTAAATAATTAAAATTTTATTGTAAAGAACTTTCAAATAAAAAGCATTACTCTGTGAGATTAGGCAGACCCAAAGTTTATGTATCTCAATGAACTTTGGTAGATCTCTTCTCTATGGGGCCTGATCTTGCCAAGTAGACTAGCCTGCCTGGCTGGAGTCTCACATATCTGCCTGTCTCCACATGCCCAGTCAGGAGTTATCCATAGAGGTCACTAATGGTGGTGAACCACCATGTGGNTGCTGGGAATCCAACCCAGGTCCTCTGCAGGAGCAAAAAGTGCTCTGAACCATTGAGCCATCTCTCCAGCCCCTGGACCACATCTTTAACTCCTGTGAGCTCATTTAAAGGCCCCATCTTTCTCTTGCTCACTGCCTCTCTTGCAAGCTCGTTCACATGGCCACTCACCAACCTTTGGTGTACGCCTTCTCACTTCAGGATTAGATTGAAAACTCCCCAAGAGAACTGCCATCGATGTCTGAGGCTCCCTATCTCCTTAGCAAGTGTTGTCAGTACAAGCGCTAGTGTGCGTGTTGTGTTACTTGCTGCTCTCAGTTCACTGCTTTTAAAGGCAAAGCAGCAGGCTTCTGAGCCTAGAATACTTGCCGTCTTGCTATCAAGCATTACTGCCAGAGCTTTGCTACCTATAACTTCATATAGGCATGCCTCATAGAATTCGGGGCTTGGAGCGAGTCTTGAATGATCCACCCTGTTGCTGTCTACAGTGTAGATTGGCTCAACCTCCAGTCTTTCATTCTGTGAGTTTGAGGGTGCTGCACTGGGCAGGGGTGGGGTGGAGAGAAGGCTTGTTATTCTTTCATACACTGCATTTGTCTTTGATATATTTATTCTTTTGTCCATTGCTTCAGACAGCATGATTCTAGATGCTCATGGAACTCATAAAGTCAATAGCCATATTGCTTAGGACAAATACTGGCCCCTGCTACCTTCCTTTGTATGGACTGTGCGTTGTCTTCCACCACTGGGGTCGTTGAAGAAGGGATGGGAGACTGTTGAGGAAGAAGAGAAAGTTGGAAGTTTTCCTGTCTGAGAGTGATGCGAGTGTCCTTATCACAAAGGTGACCCTTTCTGGAAAGCCCTGTTAGAATGACACATTCATAACAATTGAATATGAGGCCTCCTAGTCATATGGATGGTTAACAGGAACAAGCTGGGAAGGCGTTCTGGAGAGCCTTTAACCCTCTCCTCCACCATGGTGTTCTCAACTCCATAAGGTAACGCCAGTGCACATGCAGCCTGGGCACCAGGAGCTGTGTGTTTGCTGCTCTGCCTGCAGGCAGATCGCCACCCAGTTCCATCTGGATCATCCCTGTGATGCTCCCTCTCTGAGGAAGACCTGGAGTAGCCACTGACATCACAACATTCCTCAGGCTTTGTGTGAGTTAGATTTTCTCACCACTGTGACAAAAATACCAGAGAGAAGCAACTTGAAGGTAAATAGATTCTTTGGTTTGGGTCCATTGTAATCAGGAAGGCATGATACAGAGGTCATGGCCACTCTGGCAGAGAGCCTATAGCAGGACTTGTTCACATCTTGAAAAGGACAAAAGGACAGGGGAGCAGACAGCTCAAGCCAGAGCCAAAAGCAGCTGCCACCTGCAAGGCATTCCCCCTGGACTTATTCTGCTAGGGTGGCTATGGCCTGGAAGATTTCATGACCTCCCCAAACAGTGCCACCATCTGGAGATACAGTGTTCAAGCATGAGCCTGTGGGGAACACTCCACATTCAGACCAAACAGCAGGTGTGTAGGCAGAGGTTTCTCTGTCCTGCCAGCAACTCCAAATACCCAGCAGCCACTTCCCAAATAATTGATCAGAGGCTTAATATTACTTATAGATGTTTGGCTGATAGCTCAGGCTCATTACTAGCTAGCTCTTACATTTGCGTTAACCCATTTCTATTAATCTATGTTTTGCCACGTGGCCCATGGCNTACCGATTCTTTCACATCTTGCTTTTTGGGTGACGACTCACAGTGTCTGCCCTGACTCTGCCCTTCTTCATCTCCCTCTTTAGTTTGAATGTACAGCCTAACGTTATTCTGCCTGACTATTGGCCAAACANCTTTATTTATCAACCAATGAGAACAACACATACTCAGGTGTACAGAAAGACATCCCACAGCAGCAGGTGTGCACAGCCTGAGCTTACCCACTCTATGGAGTCAGAGAGAGGAAAGAAGTTAATATCCTTAATCTTAATTGCCTGACATTTTTCAGAAATGGTTGAGAGACAAGGCTCTTAATTTGACACTCTATTGGTTAGCTTTTTAAACTGCTGAAAATGTTTATCTTTCAAGATTTTAATGATGGTTTTGGTGAGGGTGCATGTGGCCATCATATAATCACGTACACTGTTCCAGACATCACTAGGCATTGTCACAAACTTAGAGTGTCACCTCTTAACCCACTTACTAATGAGATGCCCTGGAGAGTCTCCGGGACACAGAAGGACACCCAGTTTCTTTTTAATAGTGATTAATTTTGTTACTTTACAATTTCATATTGCATATAATGTGTTCTGACCACTTCCTCTTCCTGTCCTCTCTTATCTCTCCCCCACTGTCACCCTTCCTCTGTCCCACCAGTATGTGACTTGGTTTTCTGACCCATTTAGCTAATCAGGGCCATTTATATGACAGTTGAGTTGGTGGCATCCAGTTTCTTAACAGTTCAATGTTATCTTCTTGAATGACAGCTCTAACTTTGGCTTCCATGAACCAACTCCATTGGTTCTCTGCCAGTGTTTAATAACAACTTCCCCTTCCTCCTCCTCTTTTTCTCTTGGTGTGCACATGTATGTGTTGCGTGTGTGTGTGTGTGTGTGTGTGTGTGTGTGTGTGTGTGTGTGGAGACCAGAGGTCAATGATGAGTGTCTCTTTCTACTGCTCACTGACATGCACACACTTTACTAACTGGGTCATCTTCCCATCCCTTGCAACTCTTTGTGTATAAAAAACAACTGGCCTAGGTATCCAGTGTCTATGTGAGTCATGCTCTGCCAATCAAAACATCTCTGTTCTCTGAATATTTCTTCAGATGTTCATCTTTTACAAGTTCTGGGAAGGGAAATGAAGAACAATATGCAGCCTCTGATACAAGGGTAGTTGATGATGACCAGTGCTGTAGCAGGCTGCAGGAGGGGCTTTGCGGGCAGCCCTGGGAAGCTTGGGTGCCTGTCATTGACAGTGTCACTTCTAGTAAATCTTCACTATGATATCACCAGGGTGTCAACTACTTGGCTCTTGTGCTCTCTAACTGGCAGGGTTCTAAAGTCAGAAGAAAATGGAGAGATTAGAGGGTCAGGTGACACACACTTGTTCCAAGCAGAACTCAGAGTGCATTCCTGGATGTCAGTGTGCACTCCGTTGGAGTAACCAGGGACACAGCAGGGCCACTCTAGTGAAGTTCATACCTCTATTGGTCATTCTTCTCATTGTTGTGACAGATGTCTGAGACAGAAGCAACTTAAGGAAGGAAGGCTAGTTTTGGCATACAGTTGGGTTTACAGTTGATGATGATGGANAAGACATGACAAGCAGCAGCATGAGGCAGCTGGTCTCACTGCACCCACAGTCAGGAAGCAGACAGAGATGCATGCTGCTGTTTGCTTGTCTTCTCCTTTTCATTCAGTTCAAGGACCCAGCCTGTGAGATGGGACTTTGCACATTCAGGGTGAGTCTTTCCTCTTCAGTTAAATCTCTCTGGACACACCCTCATAGACACACCCAGAGTTGTGTTTCCCTGACTTGTCTAAATCCAACCAACTTGACTGTCAAGAAGAGACATCTCAGTGCCCGTGGAACATATCAAATGTCCTTCACTGTTAGAATGGATAGAAATGAATATTAAAATGAATATTTAAAAAGAACATTAAGATGAAATGATGAATATTGAAAGCAAAACCGTTGTGAGTAGTGGGAATACAGATCAGTAATGGAACGCCGGCCTAGCGTCTGCGAGGCCTGAGCTTCAATTCCCAACACCACACACACAAAAATTGTCAAAGTGGTTATTTACCCACCTCTCTAGTGGTGGGAAACCAGTGCTGGGAAATCAGGGAAGAGAACCAACTTGAATTTATTCTCAGTGAAATGGGCAAAGAACAGCAGCCAGGCTTGGGGACTAGAGTCTGATAGGTTTGAAGACATATTGACCATACCTGGCTATAATATTCTATTCTTAATCTTTTACATGAGTATAACACTTTGTTAACTGAAAAATGTGTTTGCTTGCATGCCATTTTAAATCTCGGAACTGCCCACTGAGAGGGTATAATTCTCCATCCCATTTTACAGATGTGGAAATGGAGACCCAGAAAGACGCACCCATCCACCTAAGCTGTAATAGGACCATCCATCCACTGAACCGCTGTAACGTATTCAGAATTTGTCTTTTCATCTTTCTAGCTAGCATTTGTAGTTATTATACTCTTTCACTGCTTACTTTATACATAAGTCTAAGATAAAATTCTGTGATCCAGGCCTGGAGAGCTGGCTCAGCAGCTGAGAGCCCATGCTGCTCTTACAGGGGACCTGAGCTCAGTTTCCCGCATCCACATAGGGCAGCTCATAATTGTGCATAATTCCNGCTCCAGAGGATTCAACACTCTCTTCTGGCCTCATTGGGCACTGTGCTGATTGATGAGCACAACCCAATTCACAGACGTACACATGTGCACACAATTTAAAGATGTCTACGTCTATCATATTTTTACATACTAGTAACTGAACTGTGGATGAGGTAGGGGAAAAGCCTAGTTCTCGCTTTGAAAGTTAGAGCGTTGGAGAATTTCTTCTTTCTAGTCACATTTCTTTGAGGATTTTGCCCCTCCATCCCAATCTTAATGGAGTTCAAACTGTGCAATATGTCATTTTTTTTTCTCTTTTGCTGGTGGGAGCAGCCTCTCTTCTGGGCTTGTGGTCTTGCTAATCCCCCTGGTCAAGAGTAAGACCACTACCACAATTTAAAGCCAAACTGAGGCAAGCTTTAATTAAATACTGGCCAGGTGGATGGACTCTGGCCAGGTCCATACCTAGGTTCCCAAGAAAATGGCCCGTAGTCACGGTTTGCAGGGGTTTAAGTATTTCCCATCAGGTGCAACCAGGGGCAAGCATACATCCTGATGTATTTTCTGCCCATGAACCTCCCGCTCACATGTGATTAAGCACATCTGGTACAGATGTGTCAAACAAACTTGTTTAGGGGAGTGAAAACATGTGACTTGTCTCCATAAACAATAGCCTCCAGCATTTCAGGAACTGTCTGTCCNTGGGCAGGGGCTTGCAGATCAGTGGCATCTTTGTTTCATGGATCTCTAAGGCATAGTAATTAAAACTTAAAATGTAACTTTGCTCTCACAGTGTGCCTTCTTCAGCCTGTATCACCATTCCCAGGAAACATATGTTGCCATTTACAAATGGCTGTGTGTGCCATGCTGGGCAATGGTGGGACAATCCTAGAATCCCAGCACTTGGGACACGGAGGAAAGGAGTGTCAAGAGTTCAAGTTCAAATTCCTGGCCAGCCTGAGTTACAGGAGCCCTGCCTCAAAATACTAAAATAAATAAATAGACAAATAAATGAAAACATATAACAGACAGCTAGTTGCTGTCATTCTGTGATTCCCCCTTTCCCGGAGCTTCAGGTGCCCACACATCAGTGAACACAAGCATCTCTATATGAGAAGGGCAGGTCTTCACCCTGTGGACCTAGAAGGCAATTATTAACTTTGTGTGCCCTTCCCATAGCTGCTTAGTCATGCCTCTCTGAACAAAGGCGTGAAGAAGAATAAAGGTGTTGCAGAGTCAGGACAGGAGTAAGAGAGATACCCAATATGTCATCAGATTGCTTGGATAGAAAACAAGATGGAGTTGGAGGGGTAGCACAGCCTCTGTACAGCTACGACATTTCCAAAGGACATGGGATAAAGAATGACCTGAGAGACTGGGGAGACAGCTCAGTGGTTAAGAGCACTTGCTATTCTCAAGGACCTGAGTTCAGTTCCCAGCACCAAGTCCAGTGGCTCACAACCACCAGTAACTCTAGCTCTAGGGGATCTCATGGCATCTTCTGGCCTCCCTGTGTGCTTGTACACACACATCCATAATAATAAAACAAATCCTTTTTGAAAAAGAATGACCTTGGCTAGCAGACAGTGCGTGGCCTGTCAGTTTACCAAGCTAATTGGCACTCCCAATTTTCCACAGATTGCTTGGCAGAAGTGTTATTAGAAAAAAGGAGAAGTTGAGTCATGACATTTTATTTAATTTTGGTCAAAACACGAATTAAGCGAGCTCTGATGACAGTGGCTTCATTCTGCTCTGTCCCAGCAGTTCTCAGCAGGGTGGGTTTCCTGTGGCTGGAGTGAGCTGCAGGGCCTCGTGGTCCTCCTTCCTGCTGCAGATTTTCCATTAAGGTCAGGCTTCGGTAAGTAATGACTGGATTAATGGATTTATGTTAGAATTGGCGAAGTTGTCCTCAAATTCTTAGGGATTTTTCACTGTTACGTTTTATGTACTTCCTTCTTTAAAAAGATTGCATATTTTTAAGTCTTCTGGAATAATTCTTTTTATATAATCCTTAAAAATTGTCATTTTTACATACTGATTCTTGTATTAAGGAAGAAGCCACTGTAACCAACAACAACAACAAAAACCCTAAATTTGAACATTTCAGAATGACCCTTCTTCAGATTGGGATAGAAGTCATGCACAAATGCTAGGAAGGTGAATTAAAGTGCGAGGACATAGTGACTGAAAATGCATCATGTTTGTGTTATATCTGTGTAACCTCACACTTTTTCTGAATGACAAGTTCATTCACAGCTGTCACCTCTGAACTGAGGGACCATTTTCTGTTGAGTAATAGGAAGGTAGTAGAGTCCATGACCATCATGGCAGGTGGCAATGGCAACAGGCAGGCAGATATGATTCTGGAGCAGTAGCTGAGAGCTTACGTCTTGAGACAACAACCACCAGGCAGAAAAGCAGGAGTAGATCTAACTCACCCCCTGAAACACCTCTTCCAACAAGGCCACACCTCTTAATCCTTCCCAAACAGTTCTACCAACTGGGAAGCAAACATTTAGATCCTAGGAGGACCATGCTCATTCAAACTACCATAGGGTCCCAAGAAGCAGGGTCCCAGGCAGGCCTTGAACTCTCCATGTAGGTAAAAATGACCTAGAACAGCTGTTCCTCCTGCTTCTGCTTACTGAGTGCTGGGATTACNGTCTTGCCCCCATGACCAGTTTCTCAGGTGCTGGGGATCAAAGTCAGAGCTTTGTACATGGTGGGAAATAGCTCTACCAGCTGAACCACATCCCTAGACCTCAAGACACATTTTAATTTTTAAAATTATTTGTATTTAATTTATTTATTTATGTATGTGACTGGTAAATGTGTGTACACATCCATGTGTAGGTCAGAAGACAAATGGCGAAGTTAGTTTTATTCTCTTCTTTTGCTATGTGGATCCTTTCTGGTGCTTGAACTCAGGTCATCAGGCTTGGAGGTAACCACCTTGACCCACTGAGCCATCTCACTGGCCTAAGAGACATTATAGATGTTCATCTTTCTTGTGGATGGGAAGGGACTCACAGGGCTGCACATCTATGGAGAAGCTAGAAGCAATTGATGACTGCTGGGGTGATGAAGTTGCTTTCTTCAGGACTGANACCCCTGGTAGGTTTCCCAGGCTACAGTGCACATCCTAACATCCACATGCCTTCAGATCCACTAACTGGATGTCTATAACCATCTATCTATCTATCTATCTATCTATCTATCTATCTATCTATCTATCTATCTATCTATCTATCATCTGTCTGTCTGTCTGTCTGTCTGTCTATCTCTATCATCTAACGATCTATCTCTATCATCTATCTTTCTATCTATCTCTGTGTGTCTCTATCTCTATATATCTATATATCTCTATCTCTCTGTCTATCTCTTATCTCTACCTACCTATCTATCTCTCTATCTATCTTTCTATCTCTGTCTCTCTCTATGTATCTATCTGAAAGAGGTCATAAGGAAGAAAGATAGGGGAAGGATTTAAGAAGAGTTGGAGCACGAGAGGTGGATTTGACCAAAAGAAGACACATTCATGGAAAAGGAAAAAAAGAAACAAACAACAACAAAACAACTAAAGAGGGAAGTTCAGCTTCGTCAGGCATTCTCCAGGCCAGTCTTTCAAATGAATCTGCTGTGTCCTGCAGTCTCTGTGAGGAGAAGACTGGCTAAGGAGTTCCACCCTTTCAAAAGATCACAACTAGCAGAATTCATTCTGAAGAATTTGCCCAGAGTTATCTTCTTCGGAGAAGAAGAATGTTCACAGTGAAAACAAAAGGCCCTGGAGCCGTGTGCTTATATTACCTGCCTCATCCTCAAACAGGATTAGAGGTTGAGTCATGTAGGAAGATGCTTTGGGTTGGGCCAGACCACACCTGCGTGCAACTCTGGAGGTGCTATCCCCCGCCACTGTGCTGTGTTCCAGACACTTAGAGAAGTGTTTGTAGGCAGCCACTCACTGTCCAACTCTGATGTGCTTCCGTCTGTTAAATTCACCCCTCTGTAGAGACTGTGTCTCTCTCTCACTCCCATCTGTATTTTCAAATGTTATTGTTCTTAGATTCATTTATTTTATTTTATGTGTATGAGTGTTGTGTCTCCATGCATGTATGTGTACCATATGCTGGGCTGGTGCTCAAGAAGGTCAGAAGAAGGTGTTGCATCCCATGGATCTGGGGTGACAGATGGTTGTTGCAGGGACTAGAACTTGGGTCCTCTGCAAGAACAGCAAGTGCTTTTAACTGCTGAGCCATCTCTCCAGACCGACTTTCTATTGTGTGTATGTGTGTGTGAACATTTGGATATACATGTGTGTGAGGGTGGGTGTGCCTGCACATGTGTGTTCGTTCCACTGCAGGCCAGAGAACAACTTCCAGTGTCTTCCTTAGAAATGCCTTCTACCTTCTTTTTGAGACAGGTGCTTTCATTGGCCTGGAGCTCACCAAGTGAGGTAGACTGGCTAAGAAGTAAACCCAGGGACCCATCTGTGCCCACCTCTGCAGTCCTGGGAGTACAAGCCCACCTCACCGTGCCCAGCATCTTTACACTGGTTCTAAGGGTCCAACTGAGGTCCTTGTGCTTGCAGAGCAAGAATGTAACCAACTGAGAAATTCCCCACCCCAGCTCCAAGACTATGTCCTTTGCTGAACCGTATTTAATTTCCAACCCTGGCTGTACATCCAAATCATCTGAGAAGTTTTAAAGTAATCGCACTGCCTGAGTCAACCCCTAAGTTCTGGCTCACTGGTCTGAGCAAGGCCTTGGCTGCATTTCAATCTTAAAAAAAAAAAATCCCTAGATGCTTCTGATGTGCAAGCCAGGATTGAAAACACTGATTCAGCCAAACCCAGTGAGAGTACAAATAAGTATGTGTCCAGGAATGGCAAGGTATTTAGGCAGTGTCCCACAGTAGAGAAATACCATTTCCTGGGTTCAGCAACTCCCATTCATTGACATTCTAACAAAAAATGAGCAAGGCTTCAAAACAGAGCTGTGCAAGAATAAAGATTCTTTTATTTTGGAGACATCCACAGAATGGCGGCTTCCTCGGAGATGGGGTGTAGCTCAGTTGTCTAACGTGTGTGAAGCCCTGGGTTCCGTCCCTAGTAAGGCATGAACTGGGTGGGAAAGCAGATGCTTGTAACCTCAGTTTCCCGGAGGGTGAAGATTCCAGGATGAGAAGGTGATCTTTAGCTGTATAGTCAACTGGAGGATGCGACTTCCTGCTCCTGATGCCTGTGGGAGATCTGGGGGAGGTAGAAATAGGGGCGGAATCTCTCACTGAACCTGGAACCTGGTGCTTCTGTTAGGCGAGGCTGGCTGGCCTGCTCACCCCCAAGAGCCTCCTGTCCTTGTCTCCCAGTGCTGGGATTACAGGCGTGTACCGCTGCTCTTATTTTACGTGGGTGGGTGCTGGGGGTCAAACTTGGATCATGATGGTTGCATGACAGGGGCTGTATTGATCGAGCCATCTCACAAGCCCCTTAAACATTCTCTGAAAATGGCAACATGTAGCCATTGCCTGTTGGAATCTTTTCAAACCTCACTTTCCTTGGCTCCTAAGGGGGCATGAGAGAGACAGATTGCATTGTTTGTTCCTCTCTCTTCCTGTGTCCTGGAATAATAGACAGCTTCTGTCTGGTCATCTAAGGCTGACAGTAACATGGTTGAGTAATATACTCTAACTATCCTGCTTTGTTGGATTTTATCATGCTTTTATCATGTAGGAGTTTAGCTGTCAACTGGGAAGGGCTCTAGAAATAGTATTGTGGGAGAGGGGAGATGGCTCAGTGACTCAGTGAGTNAGAGTGCTTACTGGTAGGCTTGAAGACCTGAGTTCAGATCTCTAGCACCCCTGTTAAAAGTCTGGGTGGTGGCAGCTATAACCCCAGTGCTGTGAGAAGCAGAGAATGGGGGATCACTAGGGCTTGTTAGTGATCACTTGTTAGATCACTGGGGCAACACACACACACCACACCGTACCACACACCACACACACACACACACATATATACCATACCATATACACATACACACACACACCCCACACCACACACACATGTGCACACACACCACAACACACACAAAGACACACACACTACACATACCACACACACATACATACCACACACTCAAACATACACATATACACCACACACTTACACACACACACATATACACCACACACTCACACATACACATATACACCACACACTCACACACATACACACACACACTACGCCAAACCACATCACACACATACACTATACCACACATACTATATCACACACATATGTACACACACACCACAACACACTCACTCACATATAGCACACATACCACACACACACATATACACAACACATTCATACATACACATATACACCACACACTCACACACACACATATACAACACACACACACATACACCCACTCACACACATATGCACACATACATACCACAACACACACACGTACCACAACACCACACACACATATATACCATGACACACATATATACACATACACATAAACACAGCCTACAACACACACACACACATGCTCACACACACACACTCACGTACACATGCAGGCACACACCTTTGTAGAAGGGCTGTAAGAATAGTATTGGTGGGCTGGAAAGATTGCTCAGGGGCTCACATGCTTGTACAACAAGCATGTGAGGACCTGAGTTCAGATTCCCTAGCACCCACAATAATGGTAGCATGTGTCTGCAATTCCAGCAGTCTCTGGTGAGATGGAAAGCAGGAGAGACAGGAGAATCCCCNGCAGCTTTCTGGTTTCCCTCAAAGGGGAAGGCCAGGCCCTACACCCCAAGTTGTCCCCTGACCCCTACATGCTTGTTTCTGCACACACACACAGAGGTGAAAAACACAGTATTGTTTTGAGGGAGTAGAGTGTGCATCTAGTCTCAGCATCCGTGTATAGGGTAGTGGGGATTATGGGATTATAAACAGCTCAGACTCATCCTGGACAGAAAAGCAAATGGTTGGAACAGTTGTGGGATGAGAAGGAGCACAGGGAAGGCTATGGGAGAGGATGAGTTAGAACAAGGCACGGTGGCCTGTTTGTGTGAAAAAGCCATAATGAACTCTCAGCTTTGTATATTAACTTTAAAAACCTGTCCTGGAGACACAGGAAAGGAAGGAAAAGGTTGTGGAGGGAAGGTGCAGACATCTAGGGCTGAAGAATGCCTGCTTTTAATTGGGCTTGACTTTTATCAATGTGTCCTGCAGCGAATTGGCTTCCCTAGGACCTTGGGACTTCCCCCTGTGAGCTGGTCACCTCTCTTTCTGTCCTGGGAGCTCAGCAGCATTTGGCAGGCTGTGGCTAAAACCCTCCCAAAAGCCTTGTGTTTAAAAAAAGCCAATGTTTTCTCTGAAATATTAATTTCCTTGCTCTAGGCTGCTGTGGACTTTGACTAGAAACTTAATCTCAGTGCCTCAGCTCTGCATTATGTTTCTGTCATTGAAATGAGGCTTAACGAGAATTACTTGATACCTTGGCAAGCCTCCCTATTTTAAACAGTCTTTTATCTTGGGGCCAGGGATTTGCATTTGGAGAGGTTAGGCCAGCTGACTCCAGCCTTGGCAGGTTGCAACTTGTTGCAGACCTTGTTGGGCCTATTTCTCTCACTATTAGAACCTTCTGGTCATGCCACTCAGGGCTTATGGGTTTAGCAAGGAATGCTAGTCCCTGTCCTTAACTGTCTTCTGCTTTTGCTCCACCAGGGACACTAAGGCCAGAGCCAGCAAACCACCTAATTCAGGCCACATTCCCCGAGGGGCAGCACTTTGTAGATGACACCCAAGGCAGGAGCAGGTCTCTTCTTCCTTCTCCAGAATTCCATTGCGTTCCCAGTCCTGCCCTACAGCTATGACCTCTTTTCTTGAGGTCTTTATTATTGGGTTTTTGTTTTGTTTTGTTATGTTNTTGCTATTGTTTTTATTTGCTTGCTTGCTTGTTTGTTTTGAGACAGGGTCTCATTCTGTAGCCCAGGCTGGCCTGGAATTTTTTGCCTCCTTCTTCCCAGTGCTAGGATGACAACCAAGAGTCATTTTTATCCCCAGAGAGTCTTCATTTTCAGATCTCCCTGAAAACTGAAGCTGCTAGGTTGACAGTTCTTTGACTGACTAAGAGATTGTGTATGTGGTTGTGTATATGTACATATGCAGATGCACGTGTGTGCAGTTGTGTATATATGTATGTGCACGTGCATGAGTCTATGGAGTCAGAATTAAAGCCCAGGAACCATTAAACCGCTCACTGGTGCCCTTATTGAAACCATGCCACTTTGGGCTAGATCGACTCGCTGTCAAGCCCCGGGGATCTGCCTGGATCTCCTCCCTAGCACAGAGATTACCATCAAACACAAGGCTTCTTCTTCTTCTTTTTACATGGATTGTGGGGATTGAACTTTGGTTCACATTCATGCAAAGCAAACACTTGACCCAGTGAGCTGTCGCCCCAGCCCCTGGGAGATCTTTTCCTGATGAAAATCTCTCTGTTGTTGACCATATGTGACAAGTGACTAGTGTGACCTAGAACTGAGTATGTGATTTTATTTACTTATTTTTTTTTATGTTGGCAGTATTGGGGATTGAACCGAAGGCCTCAAGTGTGAGAGGTAATTGCTACCACTGAGCTACTGTGCCCAGCCTGATTTTACTTATCTTAATCTTAAGTGTACTGTGATGCTGGCTGCCTTGCAGCTTGTGATCCTGCCCTTGAACTCAGGACTTCAGGAAGGAGCCTCTTGCCAGAGGCAGTTCTGAGGGCTCTCTGTAGTCTGGCTCCAGGGCCTGACCACTTCATGGCCAGCTCCTGAAGGAAAGAAACTCTCCTTGACTTCTAACCCAATGTCCTCTCCACTGCTAATTTGGACTGCTTAAACCTTGAGCTTGTTTTTATCTTTTACAAATTATTCACACTCTTGTATCTGGATTTAACATGCTCCCCCCACCCCTATTGTCTCATTTCCCCTGTGAACATAACCCAATTCCTTGGGCAACAACTATAAATACGATTTCATTTTTTTGAAGCTTGGATGAATTTGGCAGAGGAAAGGGCTTTTTTTCCTGAAACCTAAAGATGGGATATGGGAGGAGGTTTCGCTGGATTTGGGGAAGTGTGCACGAAGAGGCAGCCAGGGCAGCACGGCCAATGTTAGAGAAGTCTGGACCAGCTGGGAACTAAAGCAAGTCTGTTTAAGCTGAGGAACGGACTCAGGTCCTAAGTCAGAGGCATATTTAATGGAAAGGACCATTTAGAAGGGTTTATCAGGAATAGCCTGGGCCATGGCTCATCCCGTAGGTGCTCAAGCTTGGGAATCCTGGTTCTGCTTCCCAACACACAAAACTGGGTATGGCACAGGTGCCCTGGAGAGGCAGATGGAGGAGGATTTCTGGGGCTTGCTGGCCAGAGAGTCTAGCCAAATCAGAGAGCTTCANGAGGGGAGAGACTCTGACTCAAAAGTTAGGTGGAGGGTGATAGAGGAAGGCCCCNGACACTGACACCCAGCTGGCTCGTGACGCATGAGAATATCTGTACACACATACAGCACAGGCACAAGAATTTCAAGTTGAAGAAGTAAAGAGCGGCCTATTTGGTAAGATTATATTTGAGCAGAGGTTGGAATCAAGGCTCAAAGAGGGAGGGTCTTGGAAGTGAGAACACTGCCATGGAAGGAGAAACAGGATGTGTGCCCCAAAGCTGTGACTTGTCACCTCTTGCCTTCANCCCACTCTCTATGGCTTCCTGTAGTCACTTCTTTTTGTATTTATTGGTATGTGTTTTTACAATGGACTTGACGAGAATTGGGATCTAGGTGGCCTGACTGGTCTGGATGAGAACATGATTAGGTTAAGGCTGACAGAACACTTCCTACCCAAATACATTCCTTAGTTACCTCCAGTCCCTAAGCTCACCTTCTCTTCAGCATGAGGTAGGTTTCCTGAGCAAGTTATCTCAACGAGGGTCAAAGTGAAGAGGTCAAAGTTAAGTTGATGGTAGAGCTTCCATAAAAAGGCTTCTTCAGAGGTCTGAAGCAGAGCTGGGGTGGTAGCTCAGTTGATGGATAAAGTGTTTTACATGCAAGCATGAGGTCCTGAGTTCGATCCTCAGAACCCATGTTAAAAACAAACAATAAAAAAACTGGGTGTGATGGAATCCTAGCATTGAGGCAGAAACAGGTGAATTTCTGGGGCCCATCATCCAGCCAGCCTAGCCAAATAGATGAGGTTCGGGCCACTGAGAAACCCTGTCACAAATAAGCAGGGGGAATGTCATCTGAGGAACAACCACCAGGATTGTCCTCTGTCCTTCACACATGTGAGTACAAATGTGAGCACACATTTACAAGCACACAGGTGCCTGCACAAGTTTCTAGTCTTAATAAATGAGCCAGCCTCAGGCACTTTGCCATCACAGCTCAAATGAGCTAAAATACCAACTTTAGTGGGATCTTCTGGGTTGTTGTTGTTTTCATTTTGTGTTGTTTGCAGTAGGTGGGGGTGGGGTAGCTGACTATTCCTGTTGGAGGGCAGCCTCCTGCAAGTCACAATTGCTTCCCTCAGAGAGACCTTTATTCNGTATATTGCAAATCATATTTCTGTCAGGACAATGAGTAANGCCCAGGGAAGGCAGCCATCAGCTGCACTTTCTCATCTAAGCACTCTGTGAGAAAACAAGCAAAATCGCCCAATTTAAGGGCAGATTCTCAGATTTCATTTCAAATTTCCTGCCCTTTGTTGTCTTTTCTTGACATCTGAACAATGCTGGAGACTCAGTTCTTTTCCCTTTCACTTCCTCTGCTTAGAAACCACACAGGGGAAGGTTCCAAAGGGCCTGCCTGGTGTTATCTCAGAAACCAAAGTGGATCTGAACTCAGGTCTGTCGGGTCTGTCTTCTGAGGCTGGCCTGTCTAGCAGACTTTGGCTGCCGGAAATGACCATTGTCTTAATGCCACACTAGGGCCACACAAAGAACTGGTTTTGCTGTCATTTCCTGGGAAAGGACTGCATCTCTGGCCTTTGATTTGTGTTGAGAGGAGGGAGAGCAGCTTGACTAAGTGGTACACAAGAACGGGATTCAATTCAGTTTTGACTTTTAATTGCATTGGTGTTTGTTGACCGGGCTGGGGCTGCAGCTCAGTGGGTAGAATGCATACTTATCACACATAAAGCTCTGAGAGTCTGTCATCTCCAGAACTGCTGAAAAACTGGATATAAGTAGTGGCCACAAGCCAAGGACTCCAGCACTCTGGAGGTGGAGGCATGAGAATTAAAAATTCAAGGTCATCCTTGCTCTATGATGTGTTCAAGGCCAGCCTGGACTACATGACACCCTGTGTCAAAGAAAACAAAGCAAAGCAAAACAGCAACAACAAAAAATGGAATGGGTAGGATAGCTCAGTGAGTAAAGGTACTTTCTGCCTAGTCTGTTCCTCGAGTCAGCCTACGTGATGGAAGAAGAAAACCAGATCTCACAAGTTGCGTTAGCTCTATGGCATGCACATACACACATGGACACGTACAGTAAATAAATGTTTTTAAAAGAACAGAACCTAGAATTTAATACTAAAAATATATTGAGCCCGTATTAGATGGTAGAGCCAGGGCTGGAATAACCAGTGTTTCCCAGGTATGGACAGTCCTTCCTCATGATGCTTACAGCTGGTTGTCTGAGCCAACTTGAGCAAGTCGCTAAACACACCCCCTCCATTCTGGGAAACAAGAGAGCAGACATCGGTGTTATGCAGCCACTAAACAAACGTAATCAACTCATTGATTATGAACTAGATGTTTATATGCAATCACCCCTAGGCTTCATCAGTACTTATCATTCAAGCTGAGGCCAGAAGGCATCAAGTAGACACTGACACTTAAAAGACTGAGGGTGTCTGAAATTCTTACAGTAAATGACTTACTC
>LZPO01055121.1:150980-187419 GCA_001675575.1 Neotoma lepida
TTCTGAAGATCCATGCAGACAAGGCAGGAAGTGATGTAGCTTGGTGCGGATAGGAAATTAGTTAGCAGATGAACAGGCATAAAAAGCCAGGTTAGACCGGAGTCTCGCTCTTTCCTCCGCTTCAATCCTGGGAAGTAGAGGCAGCGTTGGTGAGTGGTGGCTTGCTCCTAATTCCTCTGATCTCTGTCAGATTTTCACCCTTATTTCTTGTTCCACGTGTTTATTAATAAGACTGGTTAGAAGTTCTTCTTACAGTTGAGAGGCTAATTGTTCAAGCACCCAAAGCCTGGTTCAGAGCCTTTTCTACTTTAGCCTGCTTGTATTTCCAGCTTGTCCCTCTCTCCTCCAGAGCAAACCAGAAGGCTGTATTATTCAGTCAACCTTCATGCAAGGGACTTGCTCGAGGAGAGAGTAAGGAGTTGTTNTCTCTCTATCTGGGTGAATAGAACACCTCTCACCTGGATACTTGAAGATGTACTACATATGTCACCTGCGTTCTTTTCCAATTCTCTCGTTGGCTATGAATCTACGTGTGTCGTTCTTTCTTTAAGAAAGCTGAACACAGTATAACTTTACTTCAGTATTTCAGAATCCCACCATTTTAAGGTGTGTTGTTGCCTTGTCCTGTTTGCATATCAACATTCTAATGAGCATGTTACCAAGCAGATCAGTTCTCACCTGGTAAATGTGGAATAAGTCAGTAGAGGACCTCGCAATTGATGGTGGCTCTTAGGTTGTCAATTCCAAGCTGGTTATGAACAATCTAAACAAACAAACACACATAGGGTCTGTACTCAGGACCTCATGTGTGTGGGAGGTAGGTGGTGTACTGCTGAGCTGTGCCACGCCTGTGCACAGTTCAAAACACTTGTTTAGTTCTAGAAGGGTTGTTTAAAAATCCTTGTGAATACTTATTATTAGAACACAGAGGCTGCCCCTTGTAGAAGGGACCCAGATGCGCCTTATGTCCTATCAAGAACTTTCCCTATGCTGCCAGACTCCTAGCATGTAGCAGCCCCTAGACAGGGTGGGACTATAGGATTAGTTTCCTAAATTATGACTTTATATTCTATCTAAAACTTTCATTAATCTGCTAGCCTCAGAGACCCTTCCCCTCCAACCTCAGAGACCCCTCCCCTCCAACCTCAGAGACTCTTCCCCTCTAAACTCAGCCACTCCTCCCCTCCAACCTCAGACACTCTACCCCTCTAAACTCGGCCACTCCTCCCCTCCAACCTCAGAGACCCCTCCCCTCCAACCTCAGACACTCTACCCTGCTACCGTCCATAACAGCAAGGTTCCCTGGGCTGTTGCTGGGTCTCTTGTCTCAGCGCCTCCTGTGGTGGATGGCAAGCTTTACTGAAGGAGATTCATTTGAAATCCATCCTAGCACATCTCTCTGTTGAACCTGGGAAGAATCTTTATAATTTATGATTTTATTTTACCTGTTGAATGTTTTGAAATACGGCAGTAACAGAACATACTATGTGGCCCTTGTCTGTCCACTCAAATTTCCAGAAACATTTGTCAGGGTCCTTAAACTGCTGCCTTCCATTAACATACAGTGACAGATTTACCATGCTCTTCATGATCTTGTCATTAATTTTTAATTATTTTTTGATTTATTTATTTTTATTAGTATGAGTATTTTGCCTGCATGTATGTAAGTGAAACATGTACATGCCTGTGCCTGTGGAGGTAAAAGAAGGTCAGAAGAGGGCATCAGATCCTCTGGAACTGGAGTTACAAATGATTATGAACCATCTTGTAGATGCTAGGAATCAAACCTGGGTCCTCTTCAAGAACAAGTGATCTTAATCACGCAGTCATCTCTTCAGGCCCCTTTTGCCATTTTTCCCTATAATTTTCCTCATGAGGGACTATTGTATGGAACATTACTTATCCAAAGAGAGGCCTGAGGCATGCCTAGAACCTTCTCACATGTTCTTCTTGTGTGTCCTCCGTCTTAACCCTGTAAGATGCCTTGTCATTGCTCAGGAAATAGAGGTTGCAGGAAATTGGGTGGATGCTGTCCATGGTCCCACAGGAAGTCCAAGGCTGAGCCTGAAATCACCCTTGGTCTAGTTAACCTTGTGAACTTGACACAGACTAGCCTGGTTGAGTAACTACCTAAATCAGATTGGTCTGTGGGCATGCTTCTGGGAGATTGTCTTGCTATTAATTAATGCTGGAGAACCTAGCCCAGTGTGGATGACTTCATCCCTAGGCAGGTGGTCCTGGGCTGTGTAAAGAAACTAGCTAAGCATGAGCCTGTGTAAAACATCATACAGTATCCTCCATGGTTTCTGATGCAAGTGAGTTCTCCAGTCAGAGTTAATACTGCATGGAATAGCAAACAGGCCTGCCTTCACTTCTGCTTCGAGTTCCATCCCGACTTCCCTCAGTGATGGACTGTGACCCAGAAGTGTATGAGGAAATAAACCCTTTCCTCCCCAAGCTGCTTTTAGTCAGTGTTTCATCAATCTAAAGAAAATTAGAGCAACTCTCGAGTCTTTGTCCTCAGTGTGCCTGGGCTTTGTTCACTGTGCCACTCTGCTATAATCGTCTTCTAAAGAAAGTGAGGTGATGACCAAGGACCGATCTCTTTTCTAAGAGTCCCACTGTTAGGCTTGGGATTTAGTCTATTAGATAAGAGTGCTGTGGGCAAGCATGAGGACGTGAGTTCAAATCCCTAGCACCTATGTAACAAGCTACACTCCTAAGAGTCATTTTTTAAATTCTCTCTGTCTCTCTCTCTGTTTCTCTGTGTGTCTGTCTCTGTCTCTGTCTCTATCTCTGTCTCTGCCTCTCTCTCTCTCTCTGTGTGTGTGTGTGTGTGTGTGTGTGTGTGTGTGTGTACAGGCCAAAGATCAGCATTGAATGTCATACCTTAGGAACCATCCACCTTAAGAGTTATTCTAAATGTTCAGTGTTTTCCCCTTTATGGTGTCCTGATTTGGGGACCTGTAACACCAAAAGGAGAGAGAGACAGAGGGAGGAGAGAGAAAAGAAGAAGAGGAAGAAGGAGGAGGAGGAGGAAGAGAAAGAGAAGGGGAAGGAAGAGGGAGAAGAAGAGGGAAAAAGAGAAAGATTTTCCTCAAGTGCCCAGATAATCTAAATCCCTTCATTTCCCAAGCCAAGAGAAAGCCAGGAAACTGGACTGGAAAAGTCTTGTAGGTTCTTGGACTGCTGAACAAGAAAAGAAGGAAATGAAACTCCAGTTCAGTTATTTGATGTTTGGGACTTAAAAGAAAATGATCACTTTTCCAATCACCTAGTTTGTTTTATTTTATAAATGGCTTCTTGAAAATGTCTTTGTCAAATATATTTTTAAACATCTTAAGGGACAGCCAAGGTTTCCCCCGAAGTACCTATTGGATTAATCCTTCTGAAATACAGATAATTATTCCTTAATCCCCACATTTACTTGCTTGCTGAATATAAATTTGTGTTTATGTGCTTTCTTGAAAGAGCTGTAGTGACTATTAAACTCATGAGCTATTAATGGAAGTTGCTGAAACCCTCCTGGCCAAATTCTCCTGGTAGAAGCAGTCCCATAAGCCTGGGTGCACATGCAGAAGCGACTGCTCCTCTACGTGAGCCCCTTTACAATAGCCTGTATCGTAGTGGGTTTTAGCTGGAGCCACAGGAAGGTGATTTACAAGTGGTTTATTTATCAGCCTTTAACTTGGACATTTTAAACCAGGCACAGAGCTTATACAAATCTTTTTACAGACAACTAGTGAATTGTGCTCTTTAGATGGCTACGATCTGGNCTTCTGCTCTTCTTATTCCACTTCTATTGGGGCTTTTTCCTCTTCCCTTCCAGTCTTGCATTTTGTAACTCTGATTTTTGCCCAAAGCCGATCCTATGAATAGTGGACAACCCTAAAGTATCAGTATGACCTTCAGGTGAGAGACTCAGCCAGCTGAGTTGCCCAGGGATTGAGCTAGGCAAGGATGCTCCAGAAGAACTCACCTTCGTGAAGTTGCTGGGTCTCCCCGTTGGCTAAACTTCCAGAAAGCTTGAGGATACCAACAAGTGGGTGTAGTCCAATGAAGAGCAGCCTCCTGCAGCAGAGAGGCAGGAGGGGGACCAGTGGAGAGCACATCCCCAGGGCAGCAGAAGCTGTCCAGCCCAGGTGTCCACTCTGTACCCCTGCCTGCATCTTGCTTCTTTCCCTGAGTGCTGTAGCTTGGTCAGTGCCACTGACAAAGACAGAGCTGTCTCCTGCTTTTGATCCGCTCTACTGTGTTGTTTGTGGGGACCTTATACATGCTGCTGTTGCAGTGAAACTGTCAGTGAATGGAACACATGCCTAGAAGGGAAAGAGCCGGGTGAGAGGCTGTTTGTGTTTGCTCTTTTCACAGACACTGTCAACTCGCCAGAAGGAGTACAGCCTACACACGCTCTGTGAGGGTTTTTCTGCCCCACACCCTGGCCAGTTCACTGTGGGCTTTGACTTGCTCATCTTTTTTTCTTCATCTCACTTTCCCTCTTTCTTCTTGCTTATTCTTTTTCTTTCTCTTTCTGTCTTCCTTCCTTTCTTTCTTCACCCTTCTTTCTCCCCCCTCCCTTCCTTCAATGCCCCCCTCCAGTTTTCCTCTCTCTTCCCCATCTTCCATTCCCTTCCCTCTGCTCCCCTCTCTCTTTCTCTCACTCTCCTCTTAAAAAACATTTTTTTGAAATAAGGTCTCGATCTATAGCCCAGGCTAGCCTGGAACTTAGTATGTAGCTCAGGCTGTCTTCAAGTTCGTAGCAATCCTCCTACCTCAACCTCTCAAGTTGGAAACACAAGCATGAGCCACACCATGCCAGACTTGGATGATCTTTGCCAGTACAAGGCAGGTGAGGTCGGTGCCCACTGAAGCCTGAGTTTCCCTCTTAGTCATGTAGTTCAGAGGCTTCAAGTCCTTATTCTCTGATGACAGGAACATGAACTGCTACTAAAACGTTTCCCTTTCACAGCAACAGGGGAGAGGAACAGCCCCAGTGGGCCAGGCTACTTGTTTTTAATGACCCTCGATTCTTGTATTATTCATTGAGATTGTTTTACTTACAAAGCAGGAAACATAAGGCACTAGCATTTCAAATAGATTTCAGAGCATTAACTGTCATCCTTGAAAGGTTTTAACAAAGTGTTAATGAAGTATTTTGTATGCGTATACATACATGTTCATGTATGTATGTTGGGAGCAGAAGATAATCCCGGGCCACATTCTGAAAGAAGGCCATCCACCTTTTTTTGAGACAGGGTCTCTCATGGCCCTGCAGATCACCCAGTAGGCTCTGCTGGCTGCCAGCAAGCCCCAGGCATCTTCCTGTCTTTGCCTCCCAGCACTGGGATCATAAGTGTACCATTGTGCTCTGCCTTTTTACATGGGACTTAGGGTTGAACTCAGGTCCCCATGCTTTGCAAAGCAAATACTTTACTGACTGAGCTGTTACTATCTCCCCGGTCCCCTTAATAAAGTACTATGACCACAAAACAGTTGTACAAGAAGGTGAATGGATGCCTTCTGGCTGCTGGTGCCTTCCTGCAGCCTCCATGGTTTCCCAGGAAGCTAAATAATAGCTGCCTAGTACCAGTGTCTAGGGATGACAGGACAATTGCCACTCTCCCATGTCAAAATATTTTAATTACACACGAAAGTAGAGTCAAACATATTTTTAAAAAACTAAAACTCAATGGGGAAGCATTTTTGCATTTCTTGGATGGACTGCAGTAATTGGCCACCATATTGGGTAGAAAAGGGAACTTTTGATTCCCACTGACTTGCTTCTTTGTTCTGGGTGTAAGGTCATGTGACCAGCTAGTGGACTGGTCCCACCTGGTCTTCTGAGCCGTGGGTGTTCGCTGCCGGCATTGCAAACCACATCTCTGTCTGCCGGATGGTGGCCTGGGTGTCTGACTCTGAAATGCCAGCTGCAATTAAAACTCATTCAGGGAGTGAGTCTGTCAGTGTGGGTCCAGATGGTGAGCTGGCCTCTGGGCCTGTGATCACTTAAAGGGGCTGAGCTCAAGAGGAGAGCAGATGGAAAGAGCTGTAAGGACAGATACATCTGTGAAATGCAAGGAATCAGCCTTCCATTTTGTCAGCTCTAAAATCCACAGAGAGATGGGAAAATTGTGAGCCTCCATGCTGTGTACAGTGATCCTCCATCCCAGAGGAGAAGAACATCAGGCTTGCTAGGTGGGTGGGTGTGTTGGGTGTATGTGGCTAGATGCTTCCGGGGTGTGTGTGTGTGTAAGCCAGAGTACAACCTCAGGTGTCATTCCTCAGATAACAGACATCCACATTTAAAAAAAAAATTACTGTTTGAGATAAGGTCCCTCACCGGTCACTAATTTAGAGCTAGCAGACTCCACGAATATGCCTGCCTCCACCTCCCCAGTGCACTGCCATGCCCACCTTCTTTCTTTCTTTCTTTTTTGTTTGTTTTTTTGGGGGGTTGTTGTTCTTGCTGTTTTGTTTTGTTTAAANCATGGNGTCTGGGGACTAACTTTCAGTCCTCATGCTTGCTAGTCAAGCCCTTTAATGACTGAGCTATAGTCCCNCCTATTTCCCATTCAGCTTTTAAATGAAATCTTAGTCTTGGCACTGTCATGAGGCTATTTTGCAGATGCAATTGGCAACTGAAGTCAGTTGGTTTNAGCTACAGGAGGTTGCCCTCGATCATGTGAGTCAGTTCTACACTAGAAGAGTGAACACTGTGGTTTCCTGGGGAAGAACTCTGCCCAGAAACTTGAGCATGAGCTCCTGTCTGGTTTCCATCCCTCCAGTCTACCCTACCAATGTCTGATGGTTTCCATCCCTCCAGTCTACCCTACCAATGTCTGATGCACCAGCCCCTACAGCCCTGTGAGAGGGTGCACTCCCTACACCTGCAGATTCAATGTTTCCCTTGAGGGCTTCCTGTGCATATTAATATTTGACAAACACAGCTTCAAGGCATAGTGAGTTCTATTCATGGCTTGCTGTGAGTTATTCTTTGAGACGCTTTGCCTTTCTTCAACTGCATCAATGACAATGGTATTCTGAAATACACAGCACCGAGCCAGACATCACAGGTGTCTCTGGAGTAAATGAGCTGTCAGGTTCTCCCCAAACTGGGCCCATAGTTGAGGAGTGCGTGAGTTCAGAGTTACNTGAATGAATAGGGCTGGTGAAATGGATCCTTGGATGTAAGTCCTTGTACAAGCCTGAAGATCCTAGCTGGATCNCTGTTACCCATGAAGAGCTGAAAGAGAGAACCAAGTCTACAAAGTTATCTTGTGACCATGCTAGGGCATGCTGTGTCCCCACCTCACATACACAATTGTAAGAAATAAGGAGAACCAAGTTACATGAACACATGTCTGGCAAAATGTTAAGCAGTCTTGGTGAAATCCTGATTTCTCCTAACCTTCCAGGCCACTAGTAGACACCATTTCAAAGACATAGACCAAGAAATCTTACTCCTAACTGAAAAGTCTGACTCCTCCTTAGGCTGCTCACCACAGACCCTTAAACAACAGGACTATTCTAGAAGTCAATGCNGCCATTCAAGGTCAGAACTTAGTGCCTCTGGCTGCAGGCAGCGAGTTTGGGGAAACTGTGAGAGAATGATGGTGTAACCTGGGGTGAAGGTTTTGCTATTACTCAAGGGCTTGTTGGAAGAGAAGTGAAATGTGGTGGCTTTGTGAGTCTGTCACATGCTGTGACAGCTGTCCCTGTTCACAGGCCAGAGTGAGGCTTTCTAGGTGAGAGAGCCTCTTACTGGAACTTCTTTTTTGAGAACATTTTGAATAATTAATTTGACTGCTAAGGGTAGAAAACTCCCTAAGGATGGCCAGCTGCTAATAGACGATCTGTAGCAATTAAAATGTGTTGCCTTAATATTAGACTGTTTAACTAAACATAAGGANAGTAATTCAGCTATCAGATTGGAAGGCATTTTGAATTTTGGTTAGAGGTTGTTGAAGAGTAAGTTAGATTGTCTTGGTGGTGGTGGTTTTTCTTAGTGTGTGCACATAGGAGGTACACAGGCATATGTAAGTACACATGTGGTGTGTGTGTGTGTGTGTGTGTGTGTGTGTGTGTGTGTGTGTGTGTGTAGGCCAAAGGATAACCCTGAGTGTTGTTATTCAGGCCCAGTTCACTTTATTTTGGAAGTGAAGTCTCTCATCTTTCTGGATCTCACCAATTAGGCTAAGTTGGTTGGCCAGTGAGCCCCAGGATTCCACCTGTCACTGCCTTCCCGGCAACAGAATGACAGCTGTATGCCACCATGTCCAGTTTTTGTTGTTGTTGTATTGTTTTGTCTTTTTACACAGGGTCTGGGGACTGACATTTGATCTCCTCAGGCCAGGAGAATTTTCTTGGGGGTTTTAGAATTTTATCTTTGTTCTGAGCTGTTTCTCTAGATGCATTTGCTCGCATTACCATCCTTTTGGACCTTGACACGTCACAGATTAAACATAAGGAATTACTGCTTGATGCTGAAGGGCATGGCTGGCTTTCACAACGGTTTCTCCCTATGGACTGGGATGGGCAGTATGACTGCCTCCCTCCACCCATCCTCATGAGCTTACCGGGTCTTTAGGGACCTGAGGACACAGAGGGAGGCTTGGGATTCTTCACTTGTTGCTTATAGGCTGCCAGGCATCTGTGGACCTCTTGAAACCATGAACAAAAGCTGGTGTTTATCTGCTCCCTATCCCAGAATGAGTTCATGAAGCTTTTATCAGAACCTGAGACCACACAGATGGGGAACAGTGTTGTAGTCTGAATGTGTCTGTCTTACCATACAGTATCATGAAGGCCCAGAGGGCTGCCATCACATAGAGGAAAGAGGATGTTNGCCTAAAGAAAAGGTTGAAGGTTTATAGGTTCCCGGGACCTGATGGGATTGTTAAAGTGGGCGTGTCCTCTATCAGCTGGAATAGGGTTACTGGGTGGGGGTGAGTTGTAGCAGACGTGCCTCAAGTCAAGTTTACAGAAAGGAAGCCGAGGAGGTGGTAAAGGAGAAGGAGGAGGAAAGAAAATATCCTGGGCAAACCTTAACAATGGTAGCTTATGCTTTGTCGTAATGGTGGGAAAAAAGAAAATAAAATACAAAGCGTGACCCCAGCCAGATATTGAGATGGTGCGCTATAACTCCAGCCTATTACTTAATACACACAGTGCACCGAGCAAGCACACATTCCCCTTACCCACCGCCCTCTTCCTCCAAATGCTTCCAAATGTGAGGTGCAGGGTGCTGTTTGCCTTCCCCCCAAAATTCAACAGAGATGCTTTCCCTGGGGCCTCCTTGGAGGGCAGCATGCATGCTGCATCTGTGCATGTCTAGGCCCTTGTCAGCTCAGACTGCTGCAGAGAGAGTGNTACTGCATCAAGAGTGGTGTGCATTGCTGTCCTGGGTCCCTCCCCTCCCCTGCCCTCTTCTCCCTCCCCTTCCAGCCCTCCCCTCTCCAGCCCTCCACTCCCTCCCCTCCCCTTCCCCTTTCCTTCCCTCTCTCCCTTCCTTCTTTCTTCCTTTCTTTTTTGTATTTTTTTCAATGGCCCCTTCTATTTCTTCCCTGTTAAATATGTTTTCCAGGCACCAGACCTAGGCACTTACCCTTGTCAACACATCTGTTTGGTGGCTGCTGCCATCATCAATCTCATCTGCTTTTCTTGCTACTTTGTCACTCCTGACTGTTGTCACTTCCCCTACCACTAGGCTTTTGCTAGACAAGAACTGACCAGCCTGGGACAGGAGATGAACATGAGCTAACCCTGTCTTTGCAGGCTTTTCTCACAGGGGAGCTCTTCCCAGCATTGAGAGCTTTTCCTTTAGCACCACATACATTGTGTAGTTGTTTGTAGGTTTTGCTTTTGGTTTGGTTTTGAGACAGGGTCTCATGGAGCCCATGCTGGTCTTGATCTCCCTGTGTGACCAAGGATGATCTCGAACTTCTGACCCTCCTGCCTCCANCTCCAGGATGCTGGGATGATAGGCGTGTACCCATTTGTTGTGTTTATGTGTTATTGGGGGAACCANAACTTGAGCATGCAACCAGCCAAGTCATGGACCCAGTCTCTTGTTTGGNATTTCTTGTGCACTTTTCCCTCCAATTAATTCTAGCTCAGTGATCTTAGTCTCTGCTGCACACTATAATCATCTGGGTAGCTTCAAAAGATCCCAAGACCTAGGNCTGGAGAGATGGCTTAGTGGTTAAGAGTGCATAGTTCAGTTCCCAGAACTCATACCTGGNATCTCACAACCACCTGTAGCTCCATCTCCAGAGGACCTCCAACTCACTCTTNCNAAGGTGCCCACAGCCACATGAGCATAGAGACTTTTCCGGTGCNGTGACAAAACATCGTGACCGTGACAACTTATGGAAGAACGAGTTTAATCAGGCTTATGGTTTCAGAGGGTCAGAGTCCATTGCGGTGGTTACTAAGACANGGTGGCAGGAACAGCTGAGAGCTCACATCTTGATCCACAAGTAGGAGGCAGAGAAAGCACACTGGGGATGAGCTGGTCTTTTGAAACCTCCACTGCCCCCAGTTTCTCCAGACTGAGCNGAANCTCCTAATCCTTCCCAGTTTCACTAACTGGAAACCAAGGGTTCAAATATACAAGCCTGAGGGGCTCATTCTCATTCAGCACACCACACTTCACACAAAAGTAAAATAAATCTTCAAGAAAGAAACCAAAAAACCAAAACACAATGTCCAGGCTACCCTTCAGAACCATTCAATCAGTACATCTGAAAGCCACCCAAGGCTTTGCCATTTCTCCAGCTGTGTTGATACTGCTCTGTCCACAGAGAGAAAGCTGATAACCACCCGAAGACCTTAAAATGCTAGGTTCAGTTCCATCTCCTAAAGATTTGATTATCTGTAGAGGAGACCACCAGAGCCCCCTAACCAGCAAATAATGTGTTTTTAGAATAGATCCAATACCAAGAAAAGAAAAAAAAACCTGACTATAGAAAATACAGTCTTATATTTCTTTATTATCTTATAGGAAAATCTAGTGATCAAATGAATCATTTCACAAGTGGATCCAAACATAACCATTGCTGCAAAAAGTATATCCATTGTTGCGTTGGTACCAAATTTAAACAAGGCTCAGGGCCCTTGATGCCTATATTTTTAGCTGAGAAGAACAGTCTGGGAGACATTGAGGACTTCAAAATAGTTTCTTACCTAAAAATACACTTCCTGAAATGAACTAGAGCCCTGAAAGGGATGAATGGGCTCGCTTTTTTTCCCTTCTGTGTTTACCGTCACCACAAGAAAGCTGATCTTAACTACTATATAAGCTTGTATTTTTAGAGACCCAGGAAGCAGGTGTTGTGCCCAAGCAACAAAAAAGGTCACAGGGTGAAACATTGAGGACAGAAATCTAAAACTCACATCACGGAGAGTGACTGGGAAGCACTGAAGCTGGTACCCTCTGGGCAGGACAAGCTAGCACACAGCACCNTTCTCCCGGAGNACCTCTTGGAGAAGCCTCGTTCCTCAGGGCCAGCATCTGTCCTACAGTCACTTGCAATGCAAGTGTCTAATCTTAGTGCAACAGAGAACATGAGTTGATTCTCCTCTGTTTGGTTGAATCTGTAATAGCTGTGTCTTACTCCGTCAACTCTAAACCATGTCTTCAACAAGCTCCGTTCCTTTCTGCTTACTGACTGCATACAAATGTGACCGTCTGCCTCCCATGCCTGCCACCATGCCTTCCTCACCATGGTGGACTGTCCTCTCAAACTAGGAGCCAAATAAACCCTTCTTTAAGTTTACTTGCCAGGTATTTGGCCAGCAGTGAGAAAAGGAACTAAAATAGATGCTGTCTATATGGCAGATGCTTTGTGACACACTGGAGATGCTGTGTTTAAACAAGCCAGACTGAGGTTCTTGGAACTTCCGCATTGGTATATAGGTTAGAGGGAAGTGTGTGAAGNTTGGCCAACAATAAAACAGAATCCTATGGTAGTTACTAGCTAGTCATTTTAGGATGAAGGGTGTCATTTAATCAGAGACCAAAAAGGGTGACAAATATGTAGAAATAGACACTAAAAATTAAACTAACGTGTTCCTANAGGCTTCCATACCCTCCAATGTAAGGAATAAGGGGTGAGAGAGCAGCAATGTGAGGGGACGTGGTCAGAGAAATGTCGGGCCACTAGTGGGTTCTTTAGGTGTAATCAGTTTTCCATGTAGGGGCAGTGGAGANGGGGTAGAAGGCAATGTGGAACACAAGAGGGGGTGGGCCAAGTCTGGGGAGTGCGAATCTGGGAAGATATAAGACTGGCCGTCTTGTTCCTAGCCCACACCTTGAGGACTGCCAGGGCCTTTGCACAAGGGATGGTTCTACCACTGCCTTCTGCCCCTGCTCCACTGCCTCTAGGTGGACAATTGACTCCACTTCAAGGACCTGCTAGTGGCCTGCCACCTCTCTGACCACATCCCCCACACTGCAGTCATCCCCACTCACTCACTCTTTATTCCTCACCTCGGAGGATGTGGCAGGATAGGAGCGCATCAGTTCAGTCCTTACNGTCCATTTCTACCACGTTGTGTTTCACTTTGGTAGTGACCTCTCTGCCCACTTGGGCGATGACCCTTTTCTGGTGCCCACCTCCATTTTGTTCTCCTCACCCTGGTCTGTTTCTATTTATTTATTTATTTGTCTGTTTGTTTGTTTATTTGTTTGTTTGTTTGTTTGTTTGGTTGGTTGGTTAGTTAGTTAGTTAGTTAGTTAGTTAGTTAGTTGTTAGTTAGTTTAGATAGGGTCTCCTGTAGCCTGGATCAACCTCACTATACAGCAGAGGATAACCTTGAACTTGTGACCTTCTGTCCTCTACTTCCTAAGTGCTTTGATCACGGGTAGGCACCGCCATGCCCAGGTTACATAGTGCTGAGGATGGAACTTCTTGATAGTTAAGCAAATACTCTAGGAACTGAGCAACATAGCCAACCCCAGTAAAACAAACGTTCTTCAGAAGAACTTGGAACACCCAGGGCAGTGGACCAATCTGTCTTTATTGATAAGGTTTTTGTAGAATGCAGGCTTTATGCCTATCATGGACAAAGCCCAGGAGCTACTGTNCATCCCTGTCACCATTCCCATGCAATGCACATTACTCCTTGTCTGAATCTTGGAATTCTAATCTGATAGGGGATTTCTTTTCCTTTTTTTATTACCTTCTTCCATATTATTGTTTTTTTACTTATTTATTATGGAAGGTGCATGCACGTGCCATGTCACTGTGTGGAGGTCAGAGGGCACAGTTCAGGAGCTGCTTCTCTCTTTCTCACATGGGACCCTAGGATCTAACACAGGACATTAGGTGTGTGTGGAGTGGGATAACCCTTTGCTCTTTCTCTCTCTCTCCTCAGTTAACAGTGACATGATGACCAGTGACAATGGCGGTGCAGTCAAGCTTCCACAACTGTGTAAGTTTTGTGATGTGAGATCGTCCACTTGTGACAACCAGAAGTCCTGCATGAGCAACTGCAGCATCACGGCCATCTGTGAGAAGCCACATGAAGTCTGCGTGGCTGTGTGGTAAGGGGGCCTTTGGAGAAAGGGGTCTTGCTTTTTGTATTACCTTACATAACACTGTGACTAAACACCTGGCCAAANTGGCTTTGGGATGAAGGGTTTGTTCTGGCTAACAGTTCAAGGGGGAGCTAGTCCATCATGGCAGAGAAGACACGGCTGACAGTCACATAGTGTCAGCATTAGGGAGTAGAGAATGAACCAGGTGGAAATCAAGTGTTCATACACCTGAGTCTATTGGGTGCATTTCACACTCAAATCATACACTTTGTTTTCCATCTTTTAAGCCTTGCACACTCATGGCAAGAGTCACTGTTTATGTTCCTTGAATATGGATACCAATATTCATGTCCTCCTCCTGCCCCATCAATTATTAAATCTGATTTCCAGAATACTTCTTATCTTCTTACTATGGTTTGAATGTGAAATGTCCCGCCCCGCCCCCTGGAGGCTTGTGCATTTGAAGTTTAACCCCTAGGTGGTTCAGTTCACTTCTCAGCACCCACATGGTGGCTCATAATCTCCTGTAATTCCAGTTCTAAGGAATTTGATGCCCTCTTCTGGCCTCCTCTGGCACTAAGCATGCACATGGTGCACATACAGGCACCCACAGGTACACATAAAATTAAAATAAATAAATTAGTTTTGAAACAAATATAATGTACATGTAGAGCCAATCACCNGTGCATTTCTCAAAATATATACCATGCCATTTATTCTTTGATCTCTAGGCTAAATTAGTCTCTAAACATGTGATGGCAAAGAGATAATCCATTTCCGACAGCATTAACTGTTTCTNTTTTTCTGTTCTGGAAAGGTAGAAACCCTGCCAATCTCTCCACTGTTTTATTTTTAATTATTTGTTTTCTCCCCCTGCCCCTTCTCAAATTCAGGAACTTATATTTCTTTAACTAGGATCTTTCTTCTCATGTTGTTTCTGGAACCAGCTGTTGGCATGAAGTACCCCACTCCCCNCGCCACACACACACACAGAGTGACTTGTGGCCAGCAAGCAGGAAAAACAGATCATGGGATTTAGAAATGGCTTGGTCCATAAAGGGCTTGCTGTATAAGCATGAAAACCCAAGTTTGATTCCCTGAAACAGCCAGATGTGGTGACATGCACTTGTAATCCTCGTACTCTGGAGGCAGAGACAAGAGCATGCCTGGGGCTTGCTGGCCAGCTAGCTTAGCTGAATTAGCAAGTTCGAGGCCACAGAGAGAGGCTGTCTTACTAATCAAGGTGGACATCTGAAGAACAGCACTTGAGGCTGACCTCTGGCCCACATGTGCACATGTGCATAGGTACACATATATACACACACACATGCACACCAAAGATAAAAAAAAAAATCTACCACCATGTCCCTAGGTAGCCTCTTTACGAACTCTCTGGTTAGACAGGACACCAACTCTTCCACATAAGCTAGAGGCACAATGTGAGCCAGTAGTGCCCCATGAGTGGGAGATTTGAAATGACCCAGGTCCTCAGGAACCCTCTTTTCCACACCTTTTCTGTATAAAGATTCCAGTAACGCTAATGCTTGGGTTATCAGGTAGAGATCCCCCAAGGAGAGCTGTCTCATTTATAATCATAAGTAGGCTCTGANAGGAGCAAAAGGTGAAGGGAGAGTTGATGCAGGACATTATGGGACAGTTTAAGAATGTTGGAGAACAGGAAGTGACTGCTGTTAGTGGAAACTACTTCCTGAGGAATGTACAGACTTGCTGCTTCTATCCAGAGCTTCTTCATTCATTCTCCCCTCTTTCTGTCCCTCTCTCTTCCCCTCGATGACCCCCTGCACCCCAGGAGGAAGAATGATGAAAACATCACACTGGAGACCGTGTGCCACGACCCCAAGCTCACCTACCACGGGTTTGCCGTGGAAGACTCCACTTCTCCCAAGTGTATCATGAAGGAAAAGAAAAGGCCCGGGGAGACTTTCTTCATGTGTGCCTGCAACATGGAGGAGTGCAATGACCATATCATCTTTTCAGAAGGTGAGCTGTCATCTCAGGCTGCGGTCCTCCAGGGAGCCTGCTGTGCAGAGCACTGGAGCATGCTGTGAGGTGTGTCCATTCCCCCGGAGCAGAAGGACTCAGGAAGCTGTGGAGTCCATGCTGGCCCCTCTCAAATTTGATTCCCCAGGGTTCATCTTGGTATCTGGCCTTGATGAGCAGTTTCTTTCTCCCAGAGCAGTGACTCCCAGTTCCTTTCTCAGGACAGGAGCAGCAGCATCTGGGGATTTGTTAGAAATGAAAATTATTATTATTATTTAAAATTTATTTTCTCTGTGTGTGTGTGTGTGTGTGTGTGTGTGTGTGTGTGTCGGCATGTGAGTATGTGCACAGTATATGTGCGTGTGTGTGCCAGAAGCCAACCTTGGACATCGCTCCTCAGCAGCCATCCACCTTGCTGTTGGAAGCAATGTTTCTTACTTGGGGCATGATTAGGCTGGGCTGGCCAAAGATATTGTCCTATACGGAATTATGGATAAATATTGAGTGTAGCCAAGTATGCTACTGAGATACTTTTAATTAATGAATTAGTTAATCTGTATATTTATTTACTTATCGTTAGACAGTCACTGTGCTGCTCAAGTTAGCCTGTAATTCACTATGTACAACCCAGGTTGGCCTCAAATTTGGAATCCTCCTNCTTCAGCCTCCTGAGTGTCAAGGCNACAGACATGATTACTCTTGACATCAAGATGTTTCAAAACATTCCTTTCATTCATTTATTATTTCTGTAAAATAAAACACCCGTTANAAAGCCNAGTTGCTGGAGCCTGATGNCTGTGTACAATGGATCAGCAGCTCCGCAATCCAGAAAGTACCTCTCTGCGACTCCCAATGACTCCCTCATGCCCTTTGGCACTGAGTTCCTGCTGGGGCTCTTATTTTTGCTTTTTAAAATGTCTTTATTTTCCTCTTGTGTTTTCTGACTTCCAGTTAAGATCAATAGCCATGGCCTTGACACAAATCCTTTAAAGAATGGATGTTGGGTGCCTTCAGTGTCTGAGGGCATGATGTTACTGCATTATTCAACCCCCAGATGCCCCAACCTCTGGATGGATGGATGGATGGATGGATGGATGGATGGATGGATGGATGGACAAACAGAAAGATTGGCAGGTCTTTTTCACCTATCTACCTGCTGCATTCTGGACCCTTCAGAAGAAGGGACAGATTACAGAGAGACTTTGTCATCTAGTCAGAAATCCATCCAGCAATNAATATAGACCAAAGCAATATCATAAACTTATGTACAACTTTGTGCAGTGTGTTTTTGCTATTTGTTTATTATTTTACTTTGTGTGTGATTGATTGTGTNGTTCTCCAGCATGAGCTTTGTGGTGTAGATGACAGCATGTCCAAAGGCTGGNCGTGCCTGGAAATGTTACAAAGCTGGTGTCTTTGCTTACGCTGCCATCATCCAGGAAGCCAGGCTCTGTGCAATGCCTGGTGGCTTCAGTGCATTCTGCACTGGCCAAGGAGAAGGAGGATGACAGAGCCTCTAAAGCAGAGGGAGCGCTAGCCTGAACCTGCCCAGTCCTCACAGCTGTCCCTCAGCACATCTCCTTTCCATCTCGGAAGATCTCTTTAGCTGCAAGATCTGAGAACCTACCCAGTGCTCATCTAAATTCAGAATGCAAATTAGAAGAGGGAGTGTTATGATGGCCAGGTGACAGCCATCCACCAGGCAAGATGCGGTGTGTGCCAGGACTGAAGTGCTGTAANGTGCAGAAAAGGAAAATGTTTTCAGGTGCAGCTGCCTGGTGCCCGGGAGATGGCACGCCAACTTTGCAAGACGTTTATCTAGTTCATTCTTGGGTTTTCTTGTATGTGTGTATGTGGTACCTGTGTGTGTGTGTGTGTGTGTGTGTGTGTGTGTGTGTGTGCATGCACGCGCGTGCGTGCTTATGCATATCTACACATGTGTGTGCACTTGCGTGTGCACATGCATTTGGAAGCCCAAGGTTGTCATTGGTTGTCTTCCTCTATCACTTTCTACTTTGTATGTGGAAGCAGACTCTCCCTGAACTCAGAACTCACCTTTGGCCTCTGTTTAGCCATCTCACTCTGAGGACTTGTGTCTCTGCTNGTAGAGCACTGGGATTCCAAGAGGGTTGCCACACCCACANCGGCTGGCTTTTGTGTGGGTTTGGGGGATCCAAACTCTGGTCCTCATGCTTTGAGTGCAGCAAGTGCTTTACGTGCTGAGGCGTCTCTCCACTGATCATCTCTTGGTTGAGTTCATTAGTTCCTTTCTTATCTCATCCTTCTCCTCCTTCCTTCCTATCTGGATAAAGTCTTACATATCCCAGGCTGGTTTGAACTCACTACACAGCAGAAAATGAACTTGAACTCCTGGTCCCCTTGCTCCACCTCCCAAGTGCCAGGATTACATGTGGGCACCAAACCCACTCAGCTTTTACAAGTGTATTAGTGATCTGAACTTCGACCCTCAAGTTTAAGCACTTTATCTACCAAGCCACCTCCCAGCCCAGCCTTGTTTTTTGAGACAAGGTCCCTTGATGACCCAGAACTTGCCNAGGAGGTTAGGCTACAGGAGCCCCAGGGGTCCTTCCGTCTTTGCTTCCCTGATGCTAGAATTATAAGAGTGTTGTCTGNCTTCAGGTCTATTCTGGCATCTGGTTCTACAGCGAAGCTCTGGCTGGGCCCTGCCAACAGAGCATCACAGGCACACTGGAAAGGCTTGCTTTGTTTTAATATGTGCTTCTCTCTGTCTTCTCTTTTCTCCCCGCATACCTTCCCCAGTCAAAGGGAGCATGCTGAGTCTAGGATTTCTAATCAAAGCTAACCACAGCCCTTACGTTGCTGGGTAATATTACAAATTAGGCATGTTGTTCCCGGGTTTGACTCAGGGTCACAGCAGGAAGCTATTAAATAAGAGCGGAAGGGCTTACAGCGCCTTGCAGATCAGTGACTGGAATAATCATGCTCTGGACCAGGCCCTCCTGCTTCTTTATTGCCACAGAAAGCTTGCTCAGGGNTGCATGGCCTTCTCTCAGCGTGGCCATGTCANGCTTTTGGATTAGTGCTGTGATGCTNTCTCCAGAGTCCCCAGCAGCTGCCACAGAGCCCATCTGGGTAAAACACAGCTGTCCTAGTTAGGTTTCTGTTGCTGTGACAAAGACCATGACCAAAAGCAACTTCGGGAGGAAAGGGTTTATTTGGCTTGTATTTCTCACCATTAATTCATCACTGAGGGAAGCCAGGGCAGGACCTCACGGCAGGAACCTCAAGGCGGGAACTCATGGCAGGAACCTCAAGGCGGGAACTGAAGCAGAAGCTGTGAAGGAATGCTTCTGTTTGGCTTGTTCTCCAAGTGTACTAAGCCTACTTTTTTTTATATACCCAGGACCACCAGGGGTGGCATTGCCCATGGTGGCATGGGCCCTCCACATCAATAATTAATCAAGACATACCCACAGGCCAGTCTAGTGGAGGTAATTCCTCAGTTGAATTCCCTTCTTCCCAGATGCCTTTTGCATGTGTTGACAAAACAAAAAACAAAAAACAAACAAAACAAACAAACAAACAAAAACCAAACTACACAACATAGCATCTCTTAGTCCAAAGGGAGTGAGAGTGTTTGTTCTGAGACAAGTAGGAGTGGGCAAGTTCTGGGAACATAGATTCAGGTCAGCCTGGAGAAGATGCTCCAGGGTGGAAATGGTTACATTAGCCTTTTATAGTTGTAGCACAAAAGGCAGTTAAATATTGGGATGTTTAGTAACTACATTGTTGGGGGACAGGCTGGTTCTGACACAGCAGAGAAATCTCTCCAGGTAGTTTCATGCTCTATGTGATGCCATTCTTATCTTCTGACCTAGTGGAAAACAGGGGTCTGCTAGTTGCTCAGCTCATTCCAAAGGTTTCACCTGATCCTCAAAGGATGCTAGGTCAGATCCTCAGGTGGGTGACAAACAGTGATTAAAGGGGAATAGAGATAGCCTGAGATAATTTTCAATCTGCATCTGCAGCATTCTAACTCAACCATCAGCAAGATCTGAGGGACCAGTGAGTGGCCCTTGTGATCTGCAGCATGGGTAGCTTTTCTAGAAATCTCCAGCTAACATGCCTGCCTTACCCATGCTTGGTAAGAGCGTGCTTCTGAATGGGACAGACCAACTGTGTGCTTCCAGAATCTGCAGCATCACAGGGCCTCGGGGACACTTGAAATGTCAGAAGCACTTAGAGGTAGGGGTGAGGGTGGTCACTGAAGTGATGACTCAGCAATTAAGAGTGTTTGCTGCTGTTCCAGAGGACTGAGGTTCTGTTCCCAGTACCGAGGCCTGGTGGCTCATAACCATCTGTAATTACAATTCTGGGGGGGCAGCCACCTTCTGGCCGCTGAAGCACCTACACCCATGTGCACATACACATACACATACACACAGAAATAAAAATTAGATCTTAAGATTAAAAAAAGCAGTAGGGGGCCTCACCCAGGAAGGTGGAACCAGAGAGGGCTTTGCTAACTTCCTGCTCACTAAGGTAACAGGACCCAGAGCAGTCATTTTGGCCAAAAACAAAACAAAAAATACCCCTTCATTTGGTCCAGTTGGGTAATAGACTAGAGGGTAAATCTTGTGGATAAACTAACGCTTCTGCTGTTAACATGTAAAGAAAATGAGATGCCTTTGCATTTCTACAGGGACTTTGATATTCCCTAAAAAATGTATGTGTTTGTGGCATATATGATGTGTGTGATATATGCATGTGTGTTCATGTGTGTGTGTGCAGGGATAGGCATTGTGTGTGTGTACATGTGGAGCCTGGAGGTTAATGTTTGATGTCTTCCTCTATCACTTCCCACCTTATTTTTGAGACAAGGTCTCTGATATTGAACTTGGGGCTCACTGTTTCAGCGAAGCTGGTCAGCCAACAAGTTCAAGAAGTGCTCCTATCCCTTGCCCCTGTGCTGGGGTCATAAATGCACACCTCCACACCTGGCTTCAACCTGTATCCCCGCCCCAATGCTGGATCATAGATGCACATTTCCAAACCTACATTCTGTGTAGATCTAATCCCCCCATGCTGGGGTCATAGATGCACACCTGTGCAGATTTAACCCCCCCAACTGGGATTATAGATGCACACCTCCACACCTAGGTTCTATGTAGAGCTAACCCAACCGCCATGCTGGGGTCATAGATGCACACCTCCACACCTAGATTCTGTGTAGATCCAATCCCCCCACACTGGGGTCATAGATGCACACCTCCACACCTAGGTTCTGTGTAGATTTACCCCCACACACACACACTGAGGTCATAGATGCACACCTCCACACCTAGGTTCTGTGTAGATCCAAAGTCAGGTCCTCATGATTGCACAGCAAGCATTTACCCATTCATCCATCTTCCNAGCCCTACCTTAAAATATTTTAATAGACATAGGAATTATATATATTTGGGAAGCAATGTGATGCTTTGGGTACAATGTGACATTTAGATTACAATGTAACATTTAAGTGAATGTGTAACCATCTTCAGTACAATTGGTATGTCACTTACCACAAACATTTATCACTTCATTGTATGGAAACTTCCAAAGCCCTCTTTAGTAACTACTTTAAAAATTCAATTAGTTTTTTTCACCCCGGTGCCTCTACTGTGTATAGAACATTAGACACAATTCTTCCCACCCACTGCTCGCCTGTGCAATTGGCTGGTCTCTTACCACACCTTTCCCAAGCTCCAGAATCTACTACTCTGTTCTCTACTGCTGAGAAGTTAACCTTTTAGTTTCCAGGTGGAAGAATGGACATTTGTCCTTCTGTGTCTGCCCTATTTCACTTACTATATTTTTAGCACCATTCACACTACTGAAAATGGGAGAATTTCATTTTTAACCACTGAATGATGTTCCATTCAGAGTATGTGTGTGTGCATATTGTTGCTTAACTTTTCCCGATGAGAGAAAAGGCTTCAACTATAGACCAAAGTATGATTCTACCAAGTCCATCTTGGCATAGCAATGAGTTTATCAGGCTTGCCTACAGAACACAACTGAGGTGGAACTTACAAGATCATAGGTGACCTCCAAAACAAAAGTGTAACTCCCAAATCTCTCCCCAGCATGGCTGACAACTTCCCTAGTTATGCAAAGGTGGACACGCCCACTTTCACACTTTATATGTAGTATAGATTTTAGTGACTCCAGATACTGAGACCCTGTGCGCTTGGAGTGGAAGGACATACAGAAAGAAGTGGCTGAGATCTCATTCGAGGGTCCAAGGACTATTCCCANTTTCTCCTCCATCTTGAGGGCCTCTTAGGTCATCACAGCTTCTCTGTTGAATGGAGGGATGGCNGTTGTGCTTAAAGGCTAGCATGCCACAGCACAGGAATACACACATTCACATTTTGCTCATCCATTCACCCATCAAGAGACTCTTAGTTTCTGTATCTTGGCCTCTGTCCGTAACGTTGCNNTGAAGATGGGCATGCAGTGTTCTGAAAATCTCTCTAGAGATATTGATTTTGCTACCTCTGGACTAACGGGGCATATGGAATTCTGTTTCTAGTTTTATGATGACCACCATGCTGCTTTTCATGATGCCTATACCAATTTACTTTTCTACCAGTAGTGTATGACAATTCTCCTTTCTCCNGGTTTTGCAAGTATTAGTTAGTTTTGTCTCTTTTTAAATGACAGTTATGTATTTGTGTGGGGAGAGATGTTCACTGCCACAGTAGGCATGTGGAAATCTGAGGACAGTGTTCAGGAGTAGCTTCTCCCCTTCTGCCACATGAGCCCTGGGGATGGAACTCGGGTTGTTAGGCTTGGCAGCAAGTACCTCTACAGGTCCCAGTGCTTGCCTTATCTTTTTGTTTCTAGCCATAGCCCTTCTCATTGGGACGACTGTGCTTTTGATTTTCATTTCCCTGATGATTAGTGATAATGAGCATTTTCAAATTCAGCAAACANGTCTCAATTCCTTGTTTGTCTTCCTTTACCTGTGAGAACATTTCTTCTATTTTCTAATAACAAGAGGACATCTAGGCATGTCTTCAGGTTGCCTTTTACAAGCTGCTCTGCTGACTTGGATCTGCAAGAGAGATGCTCCTTGGCCCAGGAATCTCTGGGGGGCGACACTGTGGCACTGAATAGAGTTTATCTGAATTGTGTGGCTTTCCAGTGGTTTGTTATGTATCCTGCTGGGGCTTGGAATGTGGAGAGCAAGAAAATGAACCACAAGGAAGTAAATGAGGTGGCTTCTAGAGGCTTCCAGATCCCAATGACTATTTCTGATCATCCCACGTTTGCTTCCCACCTGGAGGAAAGCAGCTTAGTATTCTGAAACATTAGAGGCACTGTGGGCAAGTAGGAAAGGGAGTTAACATTGGAGGTGAATCCTAGACATCCAACAGACTGGGTGTAAGGTGAGCCCCTCTGTACAGGCAAGACATAACCATTCCCAAGGCCCAGACTCAGAATGTGCAGGACCGTCATGGTGATGAGGGCTTTGCCATATTGGAGCCTCCGGTTCATGTGTTCAGGTAGGCAGGCCATTTTCAGACTTGCCTTGTTTTCCAGTAGTGACTCTTCTTTTGGAGACAGGGTCTCCTTATACAGCCCTGGCTGGTCTGGAACTCACCACATAGAGCAGGCTGGTCTGAAAATCACTATGTAGGCCAGGCTGATCTGAAAATCACAGAGATCCGCTTGCCTCTGCTTCTAGAGTACTGGAATTAAAAGNGTGTTCTAAAAGCACCATTCCTGGAAAAATAATCCTTTTCTCTTTAATTCTCTAATGAATCAGCTACTTGAGACCAGCTATATTGGCAAGCTCTGGATTAAATTGAGAGACCCTGCTGCATAAGGTGGACGAGTGATGGAGGACAGTTCCTGAAGTCCTCCTTGGACCTTCACATGTGCAGGCATTCACACATATGTACCCCTCCACAGACTTGCAAACATCTACCTTGGACCTTCACATGCACAGGCACCAACCTCACATGTAAACATGGATACACACATGCACACNTACAAACGCATGCACACACACACACACAGACAAGAACGACGAGCTTGAACAGGATGCTGTGAGGATAAATGAGCTGTGGACTTTGAGAATGTCCCACAGCAGAACAAGCATCCCTTGAGCTATGTAAGGTTCCCATTGCTGCACTTAGGGTACTAGCAAGTGACAGCAGGGCACCCTACAAGTCATGTGTTCTTCCCTGCCCTGATGTTTTCCCATCGGAACTGTATTAAGGGCATCACAGGTAGTCCTAGCAATGATTGGATGTTCCAGAGAAGGCTGTAGAGGATGCTGCTCCCTGCAAGACATTAATGTCTGTGCTTGTCAGTTTGGTTTTTTGGTNGCTTTTTGGGTTTTTTGTTTGTTTGTTTGTTTTGATATTGCAGAATGGCATTGTCATTTATAGAGTTCATGGCTGAGAACATTGCTGTGGAGCTACAAAATTAAATTTCAAAAAATAAAATTTTGTGATAAGGGTTGGGGAAGTAGCTAGCTCAATTGGGAGAGTGCTTGTCTAGCAAGCATGAGGCCCTGAGTTTAATCCCCAACATGACATAAGCTCAAGGATGCTGGCACTCACCTCTAATCCCAACACTCAGGAGATAGAGGCAGGAGGATCAGAATCAGAGTTCAAAGCCAGTTTGGGCTACATGAGACCTTGTCTAAAAAAATATAAGAGTATAATTTAGTGTTGGGATGCTTGTAATGGCTCTTCTTGGCTACATGTGGTTATACTCAGCCCATGGCTGAAGGTTGGATGCTTCTCCTGATGGAAGCAAGAGAAGTTCCACATACTCTCTACCTAGGAATAATTGTTCCTCTTTTTAAATAATAATTTATATTTTTAAATTACAATATAATTACATCATTTCTTCCTTTCCCTTTCCTCCCTGCAAATTCTCCTGTGTGCCCTCTTACTCTCTTTCTCTCTCTCTCAAATTTCAAATTCCTTTAATTTAATTGTTGTTCTTACTGGAGCACGTGTACACACACAGAGGCACATGGACACACAAAATAAATAATTGTTTTTAAAGAAAGAAACCAGGACTTTCCAACCCACTTCTGACTCCAGGAACAGCCTTCACGATTCTATAGGGAAGCGGACCACTGCATGACCCAGCTGCATCTACTGCTGACCTCAAGCTGCCTGCAGGCTTTAGCAGTTAGCATGGAGAAACACATGGGCTGACCTGAGATGCTGAGAGAAGGGAGGAGAGCAAGGACTCCTAACCACAATGCTCCATTCCTTCCTCTCTCGTTGTAGAATTTCTTTTTAAACTAAAACAGCCTTTTGGTTTGTGAGCCTTGCTCTAGCAGGAAGACAAATGATTTTTTTCTTTTCTTTCTTTTTTTTTTTTTAAACAGTATCAGACATGTGGTTTCCTGTCTATGTTTAACTTAGCTAGCAGTACATCTCAGCCAGCTGGTTCCCTCTGGGCCCTTTGCAACCTTAATGGTGGTGCCTCATGCCATCCAATCAGTCCGTTCTGTGTGTACCAGATGCCTTGCACACTTTACTGTGTTCCAGTGCCTTTTGAGTGAGAGAGGTTTAGAAGTGCTGCCCCCCACCCCACCCCCTGGAACACCAAGCTCATGTTGAGGTTGTCCAGCCTCAGCACTGGGCAACTGGCTTCTTAGAAGAAATTCAGGGTTTTGTGTTTGAGTTTTGTTTTGTTTTGTTTGTTTTATTTTGAGACAGATGCTCATATAGCCCAGGCTGGCTTCGAATCTTTTACATAGTTGAGGATGACCTTGAAGCTCTTACCCTTTTGCCTCTGCTTCATGCTTAGATTGCAGGCCTGCACCACCATGCCCAGTTTATGACCTGATCAGGCGCCAGCCCAGAGCCTCATGAATGCTAGGCAAGTCCTCCCAGTCCTGACCTTGGCCCTTCTGCTTCTCCTGCCCCCTATTCTTAAGTGCTGAGATGACTGATGTGCTCCACTAAGCCCAGTGTTTAGGGTGCTGGGGATTAACTCAGGGCTTCCTGCATGCTGGGCAAGCAAGTACTTGGGCTGCATCCCAGTCCTTTTAGATCATGCATGTAAGCAATGAGAAGAGTAAGTGGCCCTGTGGCAACCCCGAGGGCCCTGCGTACATGTTGCCTTCGGATTGTGCACTCAGCCCTCAGAATAGCTGCTTTCCAGCTGTGCATATTTGTTTTGAGAGGAAGCAAGGCAGATTTACTTTCTGGACTAAATACAGAATTTTAAAAAAAGAAAAGAAAGAAGTACGGAAATATGGTTGAGAAAAATTGTTACAATAAGAAGAAAATTATGGATTAAAATTGGTGGAGTTGTCTCCCAGAAGACCACTCCATCATTTGAGTAGTGACTCAGAGATGAAGGAACCTCTGGTTATGTGCAAACTTTGACTAGAGAGTGCATTCCAAATCATTCAATACAACCCGAGTCTAGACAAAGGAAAATCTGAACTGCATTGTGACTCAGTCAGGCCTAGCACAGGAAGTATTTGAAGTAACTTAAGGTAAAGCAGCTCTCTTTTGTAAATTATCTTTTTCCTTAGCAGGTGTTCTGAAGCTAGACATGGTGGGAGGTTGTGAGCCTATACTTGTAGAACCCCATTCTCCATGAATAACTGCAGAGGGTATCCAGTGTGTGCACCCCCTGCCCGGGATTCATACACTGGATATGAGTGGCTACTGCAGCAACCGGACCCTGGGNCTGGTATAATACAGCACTGGCTGCAGGTTTATGTCTCACCCAACTTGCCCATATGTGTTCCACAAACTCCACACCCACAGGCGATGGCAAATGGTTGGTGTAAGAGCGTGTTTGCTACTTTTAGAAAGTCCCGTTGTATAATAGGCTTTAAAAAATACTCCAAGAAGCTGGAAAACTTCGTGNACTGATTTTTATTTCTAACCAGGCTGAATTCCAGAGAATGTGCATCTGAGCTTCTCTCTGTNCAGCCACCTGGCTTTTGAAAGTCTTTTCTAAGAGGAAGCCACCACTCCTGCCTACTATTNTGTAAACCTTTTTTTTTTCTTTGTCANGTCGTTCATTATATCTATTAAGAGTAATGCTAACAGATCTGGGGAAGATGGCTCAGTCAGTAAAGTGCTTGCCTTGCACACTTAAGGAACTGAGTTGCTTGGAACCCTGGAATCCACATTAAAAACCCGAGTATGGTAGCATGTCCTTGCAATCCCAGCACCGGGGAGCAGANACACAAAGGTCCCTGGGGCTCACTCACCAGCTAGCCCAGCTTATTTCCTGAGCTCAGGCCAGGGAGAGACACTGTCTCAAAAACAAGGTGGGCAACTCTCGATGAACAGCTGAGATGGGATCTTACGTCCACACACACATGCGCATTTACGCNTGTGCACTGGCTCACACACAAATATGCGCATACTTATACATACATACACATATGTGCACTGGCTCACACACAAATATGCGCATACTGCCCACACNCATATACATACTCCAAAAGGTTGACTTTTAATAAAACAATGTGCATTTGTCCTTCTGANTTAAGGAAAGCTATCTATGGGGCTGGAAGGATGGCTCAGTTGTTCCGAACACTGGCTGCTCTTGCAGAGGACCCAGGTTCAGTTCCCAGCACCCACATTAGGTGCCTCACACCTGCCTGTAACTCCAAATCCAGACAAATCTAACGTATCATTTCATACACTGTGGATGTGAAATTTAGGTGTTAAATTTCTTCTATTTTTCCAGGCCAGGCTGACATAACTGTCCTGGTGGCCATGCATAACTCCCAGGTGCTTTATAAATTCTATCTTAGCTGTGCTTCCCTCCCTCAGGTTCTGGCTTTACTGCTCTGGGACCAGGTATCAGGAATGTTTTCTAACCCTCCGAGATATCCCAGTATGTAGCGAACACTAGGAACCACTGGACTCAAGAATGGTTGTTCTGCTAGACTCTGTGTCTCTCTTTGCATTTCCTGGGTAGCCCGGATAGAGACATTAGTGGGCAGAGACCATCCCCACAGAGGAGGCCAACATTCAGTTTAAGACTAAAGAGAAAGAAAACAAGCCTCACAATGTTTTCAACTAATTGTAAAAAGTTAGTCAGTGAGGCCCCTGGGTCTGTGGAGGACAGGCATTTGTGGCTTTAGAACAAACCTTAAAGTGTGAATGAGAGATAGGATGACAAGGACCCAGGAGGCAGGGTGCACGGTTTACAGTGGTGGTTCTCAACCTTCCTAACACTGTTGTCCTTTAATATAGTTCTTCATGTTGTGGTGACCCCCAACCATAAAATTATTTTCATTGCTACTTCATAACTGTAGTTCTGCTACTGTTATGAATCATAATGTAAATATCTGATATGTAGAACATCTGACATGTGACCCCTGTGAAAGGGTCATTTGACCCCCAGGTTGAGAACCACTGGTGTAGAGCATGAAGTATCAGGCCAGTGCATCTCTGCTTTTAGGATTCCTGAGCACAAGCAGGAGACTGGCACCCAGGAAAATAATAGAAGGGCTAGAGTTGAAGGCAGCTGGGTCACAGCACATCGTGGGCCAGGAAGCAGAGGGAGATGACCACCAGTTCTCAGCTCTCTTTCTCCTTTCCATTAGCCCACAGAAGTGTGCCTCCTACAGTCAGGATGGCTCTGCCCACCTCCGCTCATCCGGTCCAGAAACCACCTCACAGACAGAGATTTGTCTTGTAGGTAGTTGTAGAGCCTGCCAAGTTGACAGTGTTAACCATAACAAGGGGTCATATAGAGTCAGGGTGATGCAGGCTTCTTGGCATAGTGGATTAGCCAGTGGACTAGCCAGTGAAGAAGTAGCCGTACTCCATCACTGTTGGAATTAACTCTGTGGTTAGTTAAAGGCTCCTCTATGTGACTCCTAACCTGGGCGTGTGTGCTGTAGGTAGTAGGGAATAGCTGTTGTTCTCAGGTTGCCTTTTAGCTCTAGGTCAGTGATCAGCTGCCCTTCCATGGGGTCAGCTTTAACCTTATGGCTCTGGTACTCAAGCTGTTCTTCTTGCTCAGTTTTTAACCTCACAGTGACAAGCCGTTTGAGGGTCTCTGGCCGAAAGGCTAACCGTTCAAAGTTTTAAGCTGTGCCCTGGAGAATCTGCTTCTTTTCTCGTTTCCTTAACTTCTTGCTACTCCAACACCAAAGATCATGCTGCAGAGCAGAGGCCATATTGAACTCAACATGAAGAATGGTGTGTGTGTGTGTGTGTGCATGCATTGCTGCATGTGTGCATGTATGAATGGAGGTCAAAGGATTAGATGTCATTCCTTATACACTGTCCATTTTTTCTTCTTGAACTTAGCTCCCTTACTGGCCTGCAGCTCACCCAAGTATGCTAGGCTGGCTGGTCAGTGAACCCCAGGGACCCACGTGTTGCTGTCTCCCTAGTGCTGGGATTGGAAGCACAGACCACCATTCCCAGCTTTTAAAACATGGGTTCTGAGGGTTGAAGTCAGGTCTTCTGGCTTATAAGGCGAGAGCTTTACCAAGTGACTTTGAAATATCCCAGTATTTGAACTTTGTGCCAATTGTGGCAAAAATGGCAGGCCTCTCTGTTGCAGCTCTCAGCTTGAGGTTTTACCCTCACCTCCCAGGAGTAAATCGGAAGAGACTGTTACATTGGACTGAATTTTATTCAAAGTGGAGTCAAAAAGAAACCCATGCAAAGGAGACTGTTGAATATGGAGGGGAGCTGGGGAATGGCTTAGCTTTGAGAAATTTCCAGTAGGATTAAAACAAAGCACACAGAGAGATGGCCTCTTCCCTCATTACAGGAAAAGAAATATTCTCAAAATCTACCCAGGATTCTTAGCAGCACTGTCACCATGGTGCCAGTTAAAGCTGTCCTGTGTCTCCAGCCAGCTTGCTCTCCTGTTGTTTAATTAAAATCATCTTTAATTGCTTGCTTGCATTTGTTTGCTTTTCGTGGAGACGATGAATGGGGAATCCTATCTCGTTCCACACTCCTCTGCTGGTTAATTGACCGGAATGTGCTTGTGGATTGTTTCCTTGTTGGCCAGTCTGAGCACAATTGTGCCAGCACTCTGCCAATGATGCTACTAGGACACTTAGTTTTAGGAATGCATTGTCTCTGGCAGAATACCAAAAAACCTACTCTAGCTTTGTGAAAGGTACTTCTGAAACTTTAAGGTGTGAATGAGCCACCCAGGAACATTCCAATGCACACTCTGAAGTAATGGAAACTTAGAACAGGGGCAAAGACTGCTTCCCAGTGAGCTCTTAGGTGATGTGTGCTCATGCTGCTGGTCTGGGGACCTCACTTTGAACGGCAAGGTACCAAGAGATTCGACACCATGACAACAAGATGCTTAAAGATCCAGCTGATGGCAGCAAGATATGTGACCTCTAGAACTGTCAAATACATATAGCACCATTGCTGAGCTCGCTCTCTTTCCCTCTCCCCATCTCTCTCCTTGTCTGTCTGTCTGTCTATCTACCTACCTACCTATCTGTTTATCTATCATCTATCTACCTCCCTGCCTGCCTTCTTAGCTACCTACTTACACACATACCCTCACACAAATGTACACATATGGACAAACACATCTATGAATGTGTGTGAGTATATATACATACCTACATACATACATGGATATATGTATATATATATATACATAGAGATACTTAGAGAGAGATACATAAGTAAATCGAGCAGGACTGTTCTGGTTTGATTTCTAATGTGTGATAATAGCTGAAGCAACTCGGGGAGGAAAGGGTTTATTTGGCTTATTCTTTCAGGTCACGGTTTGCCACCTTAGTGGAAGTCAGTGCAGGAGCCCAAGCAGGAACTAAGCAGAGACCGTGGAGTGGTGTTGCTTACTTGCTAGTTCTCTGGGTCATGCTTATCTAGCTGTCTCATGCAGCCCAGCCCCACCTGCCTAGGGATGGTGCTGCCCACAGTGGCCTGGGCCCTCCCACATCTATCATCAGTCAAGACAATGGCTTACAGATATTGCCACAGGGCAAACTGATCTGGGAAGTTCCTCGTTGAGTTTCTTCTTCCCGGGTGATACTAGATTGTGTCATATTGACAATAAAACTGACCAGGACAAGACCAGAGCATTTCTTTTATAAAGACACTTTCAGCTGGGCATGGTGGTGCACACCTCTAATCCCAGCACTCGGGAGGCAGAGGCAGGTGGATCTCTGTGAGTTTGAGGCCAGCCTGGTCTACAGAGCGAGTTCCAGGACAGCCAGAACTACACAGAGCAGCTCTGTCTCAAAATAAACATATAAATAAATGAAAATTTTAAAATTAAAAAAATAAAGACACTTTCAGATTTACCTTATAGTTTCTTCTCAATTACACATGATCAGATGTTCTGTAGGGCTTGGACTGGTTTTTTACTAAAATTGAAGGAAGGTTTTTAGAATTCCTCAAGAATAGAAATTCTGCAACATTCACTCAATCCTGTTAGTACTGTGAGAACTGTGCATGCACACTTGATAGTGAAATCATAAAACAAAACAAAATAACAAAGAAAGAAACAACAAACAAACAAACAAAAAAAAACCCTCAAACAAGTTCTAGCTCCAGGCATGAGGAAGAAGGGTTGCTTTTTGAGGGAAAAGGGAGGCAGCTGTCTGAAGGTAAGTTGAGGATCATAAAGAAGCTTGTGGGGTGCCTGGAAAACATATTTTATTATCAGACTGTTGGTTTTAAGATTGTTTGCCTTACATTCACTGATCTTGACACATATTTTATGTTCTTTTTTGCATTTATGTTTTATTGGACTGAAAAGGGTTGGGGGAGGCCAGTGAACAATCAGGATAGTAATTTACAGAGGACAAGTTTTGTTCCTGGCTAAATTATTGTTTGGGCTACCTTTGTGTTCTAGTTTCATTTCTGTGGCAGTGATAAAATACCTGACAAAAGGCAATTTGTGGGAGAAACATTTTCTTTGGCTCCTAATTCCAGGTTACAGTCTGTCGTTGAGGGGAATCAGCTCAGGCGCTTGAGACATACGGCTGCATCATGTCTGCAGTCACGAGGGGNAGGAATGGATGCAGGTGTGCTCATTGCTCAATCACCTGTGCTTTGCTCCCTCTCTCCACTCTCACACAGTTCAAGACCACCTGCCTAGGGAATGATGCCACCCATAGAGGGCTGGGTCTTCCCACAACAGTTAACTTAGTTACAACAATCCCCTACAGGCATGCTTGCAGATCAACCCTCTATAGACGATCCTTCTTTGAAATCTCTTCCCAAGGGATTGTAGTTTCCGTCAAGTTGACAGTGAAAGCTGATGGTCACACCTTGAGATGGAACATTTAAAATTGGATTTGGTTTCCTTTTTTGGGTCCTTTCACTTGCTAAGAAGTGTCCAGTAGGAAATCCCACTTGACACTCTGAGCCCTCTTTCCACATTATTGTCTCATTGTAGGGATAAGAAATGAAGAGTATGGGTGATGTGCCTGGGACAAGTGACTTCAGGTCTGAATCGCTGCACAGGCTTTGTACCTTTCTTCCACCTCTCAGTGTCCCTAGCACTGAACCTGCAAGGTCACCTAGAACTTTTTGCTGTGTGTGTGTCCCACAAGAAAGGCCAGATCTAGCTGAAAATGAGGAATAATTTGCCAATTTCAGAGTCCAAAAAAGTAAATAGTTTTGAAAGATAACTTTTTCATCTTCTTTGGTTTTTGCCTTAAAAGGCAAAGATTACTATGCCATAAAATTATACAAACTGACAGAAAGACTCAGGGGAGAATGCCATGGTGTGCTCTTCTGCAATTATTGGAAAGTAAACAACTTGTTATCCAAATAAAGCTTTGTACACATACAGAAGTATACACACACACACACACACACACACACACACACACACAGAAAAGATGAAAATGAGTGACTCCCAGCCTCCTTATGTCCTCTGTGATGCCCACATCTGATGCTAATGGCTAAAATGAACTTAAAACTGAAAATCTCTAATTGTTTAAAGTAAAAGTGACTTAGTAAAAACAAGTAATAGGTCAACATGGTGGCAAAAACATTCTAAGTGGAGGCTTGGGGTGTTGCTCAGTTTGTACAGTGATTGTTTAACATGTCCCAAGGCCCTAGGTTCAACCTCTAGCACCACAAAAACTGGGTATGGTGGTACATGCCTGTAATGCTACCACTCTGGAGTTGAGGCCTGGGGATCAGAAGTTCAAGGTCATCTCCAGCTATATATAGAATTTGAGGTTAACCTGAGCTATGTGAGACACTGTCTCAAAAACTAAAGCAAAAACTAAAAACNTAAAGCAAAAACTAAAAACTGAAACAAACAAAAATTCTGAATAGATTATGTCTTGATAAAAACCTGATGAACATAGATGAATTTGAGAGATGGGCTCCTATGTTAATATTTAAAGTAGTTGAGCAACTCTAAGGAAGATATTTGGAGGGTAAATTCATTGATGTAACTGTACACTAGAAAGGAATGTGGGTAGAAGTTTTCTGCTCACCTTGGTGATCTGGTGTGTATGTTAATGAACATTACATGACATCTAGAGAGATCCTTGGAGAGATGCCACTGAGTCTCTAAGTGCAAAGATGCCCACATGTCACCGTGGTCATCTGGAGCCACAGGATATGTATGCAATTGGCCAGGAAGGAAGTGGAGCTAGAAGGAGATACACTGTGGGAAGGAAGAGCATCCTGTCCCAAGTCACTACCTTAATCAGGACTTTAAAATTGACAGCCTTCATTTAGTCACTCAGCACCTACCAGAGGGAAGTGCTGTGGGGATCTTTACTAAGTAAGCATGTCAGGAGCAGGCCAGTATCTACCTCCACATTGTAGGAAAACAGAACTTGACTCGGGACTGTTGGAAGTAAAGCACGCAATGTTTGTGGATGAGTCGTCAAGTATTCTACCTGCCAAAGCTCACTGTGTGCTGCTTGTCTTTCCTGAGAAGAGAATTACAGAGGGCTTCCCACTACAGCACGGAGCTCCTTCCCAGACTCAGAAAGCTATGAGCAGAAGCCCCAGTTGCTTATACGGAAAGCCATACATCAACCCAGGCAGATCTACCTGTGGCATCTGCTACCCACATCCCAGGGTGACAGATCAGTCTTCAACGTGCTGTAGGAACACTGTCAGGGAGGCCAGCACTTGGATGCCTTCCCTTTTCCAAGGGCATTTTGGTTTGTGTGTGTGTGTGTGTGTGTGCATGTGCACTATGGAGTAATTGAAGTCAGATGAATTGCTCAGAGAGACTTGTAAACACATGTGAAATATTATACCGTACTGAAATGCAATGATCTCATATTTTTATAGATGAATATGTATTTCTATAATAATGCTTGGGCAGGATCTAACAGCAGATCTGAAAAGAAAGAAAAACCGAGATGTCTAAGTGACAAGTAAAGCATACGTTTGTCAAGGTGTCCCTTCCAGATATACTATGGAATGAACATGTCTGTGATTTCTACTGGTGACATAATCATGGGTACACCAAACACTTAGAAATGATTCAGAGCACTTTTGGGGGGCAGGAGTGATGACTCAGCAGCTAAGAGCACTTACTGCTTTTGCAGAGGACCTAGGTTCATTTCCTAGCACCCACACAGCAGCTCACAACAATTTGTAACTCCAATTCCAGGGTATCCAATGCTTTTTGTCTGGCTTCTGAGGGCACTGTACACACATAGTGCACATACGTTCATGCAGGCACACACATACACATGAAATAATAATTATCTTTAAAAATAATAAATGACACATTTTAGTTGAAGATAAGACCTTTGGCTCATTAAGTTCACAAAACCACTGGATTCCACTCACAAAGCCCAGGCTAAGAACATTTGCTATTGCAAACNTAAGAGCCTCATTTAAAAGAAAAAATGAACCTTCAAGAAATTCTACCCAGAGCTATCCCTAATTTTATGTTACATAAGAAACTTTGCCTAGAAACTAATCATACTAGTTTCACAAGTGTGACTTGAGTCCTCGTATGTATGAGGCCCTGTAGCAGGCTCCTGAGTTCCTCTCATGTTAGAACCTGTTCTCCTAGCAGGAAAAAATGACTACTTAGGGGCAATACCCCACTGTGGTTCAAAATTGAGAATGAGAATGGTCTCTGTGCCCGTGGCATGGCCCTTTAGATGCCCCAGCCAAGAACTGACGGTGTGGCGCAGCTGTTCAGAGCACTGGCTGCTCTTACAGAAGACCAAGGTTCAGTGCCCAGCACCCACATGAGGGCTCACAACTATCTATAACTCCAGTTCCAGGGGATCCAACACCCTCTTCTGGCTTCTATGTGTACCAGGCATGCATGTGGTGCACATACATTCGTGAAGGCAAGCACTCATACACTTTAAAAAGAAAAATAATTGATTGCATCACTGAGCAGATGACCACCAAAATACTTGGTGTAGCCTCCAATAAAGACATGCACTGTATTAAACTGAAAGGTTACTTAAGCCATTCTTCATTGGCTCTCACCAGTGTCACTGGTGTGACATTTAGAGATACTATGCCATACGGCTAAGCTCTGTTCCAGTAGAGCTTGTTGCAAACATTAGCTTGCTTATTGCCTGAGTTAATCTTGGGAAATTAAACAGTCTGAACTTCAGCTTTCCTCTCTGGGACATGGGTCTTAAAATGCTAGCAGTTTCTACCCCGTGGAGTTTTCTCAGCAATTAAATACAAGAATTATGGAAGCCCTGTGAACCCAGCCAACACATGGCGTGTGCTGAGTTTGGGAGTCTCTCTTGTTTGGGGGTTGGCAGGAAGAAACACTTTCTGACTTCTGGGCCCAGGAGACTCCTGTGTGTGCCCACATCTGCAGGTCTGTGTCTGAGAGAGAAGCCCAGAGGCCAACACGGGGCGTGCCTGGGNGGCTCTTGTTTAGGTCCAGCCACATTGCAAGCTTCCTTCCAGCCTACGTTGTTATTGTGACTCCCTTTGCCTCCTCTTTGAAGTTTCTAGATTGACAGGTGCTGTTCAGTCACTCCACACACGTGCAGCTTTATGTGTAGGTTTAAAAAAGAAAAGAAAAAGGTCACAGGAACCTGGAGGGGAAAGTGAAGCTTGGTTTCTGACCTTAAACCAGGGCGTTTCTAGAGCCTTCTGCAGTCAATGTCACATGTTAATTACAGGTTGGGTGCTTGCCTNGGACTTAGAAGAAATAGAAATGAGTAAGGAGGGCCTTTTCTGTAAGTAGCTAGGAGTCCTACACTGATTAGTGGCAAATGAACGGTTCATGCAGATGTTTTAATGTACTGCAGATGCAGGTAATAGTTGAAAGTCTGAATCGTATTTCCTTATATGTGGAAAGGAATATTCACAATGGACCAAAAGTCTCTCCAAATTCTTCCAGTGTATTACAGGGTATTAAAAATAACATTTATGGGATAGGGGACTGCTGATTTTTTTTTCTATAAAAATAGTACCAGATAGTAAATCCTTTTGGCTTTACCGAGCAGAGCTGATCGTTATAGCAGGAAGGTCTCTATTAAGAGAATCCACAGACAGCTTCTCTGTCCCTCCCCAACCCCCTCTGTTTAACAACCATTGAAAGTGTGGGAGTGTCTTCATCACAAGGCTGTATGAAAACTGACTAAATCTGCCTGCTTTAGAACATAAGGCAATATTCATCTGAAAGCACAAATATAGGAAATCATGGAAGTGACCCAGCCTATGCCAGCAGCCAATGTACCTCCGTGGTACCAGATGACCTGACCATTGCCCCTGTAGAGCTCCCATTGTCCTGAGAGGAACCTCCAGTCAATGCACCAAACCAGTTTTATAGCAAGGTGTCTCATAGAGAGCCGAGACAAGCAAGTCTTCCCTTGCATACAGGTCCACAGGTAGTAGGGATACAGGCTGTAATTTGCTATGGCACCTAAGTAGTATTTCATCTGTGACTTTAATTTTGTCATCTAGGATTGTGTGTGTGTGT
>LZPO01055121.1:187734-200632 GCA_001675575.1 Neotoma lepida
TTTTGTGTATGAGTGTGTTGCTTGCATGCATATATGTGCACTGCATGGTGCCTGTGAAGGACAGAAGAGGGTGCTAGACCCACTAAAACTACAGTTGAGGGCAGCTGTAAATGTGGGTGTTGGGAACTGAATCCAGGTCCTCTGCAAGAACAGCAAGTGCTCTTAACTGCTGAACCATCTCTCAAGCCCTCTTTTTCCTGTTTTCAAAGTGCATTCATTGATGTATCTCTTCAGAAAACTATGATTTTCCCACCCAGTTCCTGGAATTCTAAAGTTTCAGAGTTACTTCAATTTTGAGTGGAGAATTCTGGCCTTGGAGTTTAGTCAGTGAATTCAACAAACATTTCCCTCAAAAGGTGGAGTCGTGTGGAACCTGATCATTCCACGTCTCCATGTTCTCCCTTCTTTCACTTCAGGCAATGTCGCTGAAGTGACTGTGTCAAATGCCAGTTAGGTACCTAGTTCTCTCTAAGACACCTTGGTCATCTTCCTAGCCATCTGGCTTGAATACTCGCCACTCTCCTAACCCCAATAACTGAAGTAGCTGAGTATTATCAATTGAATAATTACAAATCCTATGTCTGATATCAAATCCATCTCATTACCCTCTACCAACTGCTTCCCTCTCTGCTGCCTTACAGAAACATTCTGGAAGGGTCCTCAGATACGTCATGTATTCTTTCTCCCTCCCATGGCATTCTTTCTGTGCCTCATGAGTGGTTCTCATCTGTCAGAGAACAACTCAAAGATAGTCCATGCTCCTGCATCTCCTGTGTTTCTCTGAGCTTCCTCAGGCCCCATCACCCACACATTGTATCATATACTTGGCTCCCGTCTGGAATGTCATATATTTTGTTCAGTATTTGTGTGCATGCCCTGACTCTTCCACTGAGTAGTTTGAGGACAGTGCCATGCCAGTAGTAGACATTCAGGAATGCTGTGACTATAGTGTCAGAGCCTAAGGCCTGCTCATTAAGGAGAACCTCAGGTCCAGATGAGCAACACATGACTAGAATTCTGGCATTCACATGGATGTCTTCAACTACTCTCTGCCCATTATAGGTTACTAACCATGGCCTTTTCCCAAGAGAACTAACAACAATGATCAAAGATGGCGGGTGAGCTAAAGTTGCATGTAAGACATTGTTAGGTTTCAGGTGTGTTGTCTCCACCATAAGCAACCAAATGCATGACAAAAAGAGGGCTATTGAGTGGACAGAAGACTTCCAGAGACCACTCACCCCACTGCTCAGGCCATAGCTGGTGTTTCAGAGTAGCCTGAGTGGGAGTCGGAGTGAGCAGAGGTGAAGTGGAAGTTAGGATTAATAGGAACAACAGGACTGTGGCAGTCTCTGCAGCAGTGGCTCCCAACCTTCCTAACACTGCAAGCCTTTAAGACACTTCCTCATGCTGTGCTGACCCTCAACCATAATGTTAGTTTTGTTGCTATTTCATTACTGTAATTTTTCTATTGTTATGAATCATAATTAAATATCTGTGTTTTCTGATGGTCTTAGGCAACCCTGTGAAAGGGTCATTCAACCCTTAAAGTGATCACAACCCACAGGTTGAGAACCATTGCCCTACAGTTTTATCGGGTTCTACATGGATTGGTTACCTTTGTATTGCTATGGCCAAATGACTTGACTGGAATCAAATTAAGGAAGGAAGAGATTATTCTCTCTTGCAGTTTGAAGGGATATAGTCAGTCACAGGGGTGAAAGTAGGATGCCAGGACCCGGCCACAGTGTGTTCATAAGAAGCAGAGAGCACACTGAAAATGAAGTTACACATCTCAAGACCTGCCCTAAAAGACCCACTTCCTCTAGTGAGTGAGGTTCCACTTGAAGTTTCTATAAGCTTCCAGAACAACACCAGCAGTTGGGAATCAAGTTTTCAAACACATGACCCTGGCAAGGCGGGGAAGGGGGCCGGTTAACACTAAATGACATTACTACATCATTTAGTCTCTATCCTCAATCCTCAACCTTAGTTATTGTTCAATACATTGTAGTTACTCAGCTCTGACTGTGCTGACATGCACGGAAACACAACCACACAGGAAGGATATAGAAGCCATGAGATTATACAACACAAGACACTTTACTACGTTTTCTCGGCTGTTCTTAGAGAGTTGCATTTAAGTTAAAGTTTGAAGAGTAGGAGATATTTGGTGGATGATCTCAGACAAGGATTATCTTTGCTCCTTCCCACGCTCCCACCTGCTCTGCTGCACATCCAGGCCACCCTGAACCATCAGCTCTGTGCCTGAGTAGTAAGAAAAGGAAGGCATAGAAGGAAAGGATCCCTTGGATGTCTGTTACCTTATCTCAACCTGGTGTGTGTGTGTGTGTGTGTGTGTGTGTGTGTGTGTGTACTCACATATATGTGTTTATGTCTGAAGGTACACAAGTGTGCAAATGTGTGCATGTGGATGCTAGTGGATTTCTTAGGAATGACACGTACCCTTTTTAGGACAGGGTCTCTCACTTAACCTGAGGCTCACTGATTTGGCCGCACTGGCTGACAAGTGAGCCTCAGAGACCCACCTGCCTCCATTTCTCCAAACCTGGAATTACAAGTGTGTGCATTTTTATATGGGTTCTGGAGGTTTAGCACAGGTCCTCATGCTTGCAAGGCAGGTGCTTTACCAACTGAGCCATCTCCCCAGTTCCCCCTTCATGTACATGATGGCTGATAAGGAAGAGACTTGGAACCAATATCTAACAACATCTTATGTATCAAAATTTGGGTGATATGGTATCCTTGATCATATCTGATTTGGCTTCACCTTGGGAAGGATAAGGATGGTGTGCTAGTGTACAACATCCCTGGAAAGAATCACTGTCTATGATTCTGTATCCATGGACATAGTTCAGATGCTACTATGTATAAATTCGTGGTTGTAGATTTGCTTCCTGATGGCTCACACCTCCCAAACCTAATCCTTCTCTCCTGCCTTATCTCCACATCAGAATACACCACCAGCAGTCCTGACTTGTTTCTGGTCATTATGCAAGTGACCGGCGTCAGCCTCCTGCCTCCGCTGGGGATTGCCATAGCTGTGATCATCATCTTCTACTGCTATCGTGTCCATCGGCAGCAGAAGCTGAGCCCATCCTGGGAAAGCAGCAAGCCCCGGAAGCTCATGGAGTTCAGTGACAACTGTGCCATCATCCTGGAAGACGACCGCTCAGATATCAGCTCTACCTGCGCCAACAACATCAACCACAACACAGAACTGCTGCCCATTGAGCTGGACACACTGGTGGGGAAGGGCCGCTTTGCTGAGGTCTACAAGGCCAAGCTGAAGCAGAATACCTCAGAGCAGTTTGAAACCGTGGCCGTCAAGATCTTCCCCTATGAGGAGTACACATCATGGAAAACAGAGAAGGACATCTTCTCAGACATCAACCTGAAACACGAGAATATCCTGCAGTTCCTCACTGCTGAGGAGCGGAAGACAGAGCTGGGCAAGCAGTACTGGCTGATCACAGCTTTCCATGCCAAGGGCAACCTGCAGGAATACCTCACCAGGCATGTCATCAGCTGGGAGGACCTGCGGAAGCTGGGTAGCTCCCTGGCCAGGGGCATCGCTCATCTCCACAGTGACCACACGCCATGTGGGAGGCCCAAGATGCCCATCGTTCACAGGGACCTCAAGAGCTCTAACATCCTCGTAAAGAATGATTTGACCTGTTGCCTGTGTGACTTCGGGCTGTCCTTGCGCCTGGACCCTACTCTGTCTGTGGATGACTTGGCCAACAGTGGGCAGGTAAGTGGGAGCTAGTGCTCCTGACCCTGACCTCATGCCTGGCCTCACCTCTATTGCTTTCTCTTATTTTCTTTCTGAAATTTTTCAATTGAAAGTGTGTGTGTGTGTGTGTGTGTGTGTGTGTGTGTGTGTGTGTGTGTGCAGGTGCACATATGTGTCAGTGCACACACACATGTATTTGTGTGGAGCCCAAATGTATTCCTCCATTGCTACTCACCTTGTGTTGTGAGACAAGGCCACTTGCTGAAACCAGAACTTGCTGATTTGGCTAGGCTGGCTGGATAGATAGCTCCAGGCATCCTCCTGTTTCTGCCCCCACCCACACAGTGGTGGAATTACAAGGCTGTGCCACCACAGCCACCTTTAGTATAGATTCTGGGGACTGAAGTGCTATCCTTTCTTGTGTGGCAAGCTCTTTGCTGGCTGAGCCATCTTCCCAACCCAGCGGATCCATTTCTGAAGCATTGTCCAAGATCCACATGGAAACCCTTTGACTAAGGCGCATTCAGAGGATTTCCTTTCCAGGTGACAGCTGATGACTATCACAGCGGGCCCATCAGGAGCACTGCTATTGTCTCTAGCTGGCTAACAGGGCACACTCTAGAACCCTCCTCGAAATGAACCAAACTTGTGACATTTCTGCCTTGTCAGCCCTCTGTCCATAGCAGCACATTCAGTGTGGAGGTCACATCTTGCTGAGACACAAACAAGTTAATATGTCAGGACAATGACTCATGGACTGCTCTGTTAAAAAGAAAAATGTCTTCTAAGATATGCCAATAAGAACTGTTCTTTGGAACAATGTCATCAAATTATTTGACCTCTGTATACAGGACAGTGATTGACATTGGGTGAACTTGTATATGCTGCAGTATCAGACATTTCCATGTGAAAAACTTCCCTTAGAAATGGCTTTCCCTTTTCCCTGCGGGCCCTGTGTTTGTTTAATGTCAATCATAAAATTGATTACAAGCCTAAATAACCAGAATACAGCCACACATCACATTCATGGAAACTATTGCATGATTTGGTCTTTTCATATGACTTTAATTTAGCAGAGATTTATGAAATTATGTCATATGGGTCATGAGGTAAATTAAAATTAAATGGTCCTTGAGTAACCCAAATGGGTGGCAATTGTTTTCATCATGAGTCTTAGAGTTTCAAGAATGAAGAAAAAAAATCTGATTTGCAAAACCAAAAATAAACAGGTAAGGGGGTGGAGAGATGGCTTAGCAGCTAAGGGCACTTGCTGCTCTTACAGCGTGTTAGTCTAGGAGTTTTGACCAGGTTCCTTTTCTCTGCCAGTTAAAGACTGAAAAGATCAGGAAAAGCCTTGACGGTGAAAGGTAGGAGTNGGGAAATTGAACAACAGCAAACAGGAACAGGACAGCAGCAAACAGGAACAGAACAACAGCAAACAGGAACAGGACAGCAGCAAACAGGAACGGGAAGAATCAGCAATTGAAGGAAGGTGTTTACTGGACTGAAAAGACACAGACATATAGCAGACACACAGAAAAAAAGGCCTGCAGAGCATAGGGGGGCTGTGGAAACTGAGGGCTGGGGGTTTGTCTTCTCTGAAGGGTTTTCCTCCCCTAATTTAGGGTTGGTCAGTTTGAAGAATGATAAAACGGCTGATAGGCTCAGTTGTTATGTAACATGTCCTGACTGGGCCTTGAACTTGGTGACCCTCTTCCATCTAGAGGACGGAAAATTATGAGGCCTTTGTTTTAAGCTGCCAGGATTTTGTATCAGGTCAACAGGGTGAGGAAGAAACCAGCCATTTTGGAAGTTCACCACCTTTATTACCAAGCCATAGCCCCTCTCACTGTCTGTCAGCCTTTCATGGAGTCTGTCCGATTCTTAGTCCCTCCAGAGGACCTGGGTTTTGCTCCCAGCACCCACATGGCAGCTCACAACTGTCTGTAACTCCAGTTCCAGGGGCTCTGATGCCCTCTTCTGGCCTCTGCAGGCACCAGTCACACGTGTGGTGCAGGCAAAATACTCATCACATGAAATAAAACTAAATAAATCATTAAAAACATAAGCATCTAAAATATCATAGATGTGGCCCTTGAGGTTATCTGTAAGAATATTGAACAATAGGATGGCACATGCAGCCAGATTAGTAGCTCTGGGCTGGGACACTTGTTTGAGCATGTTTTGTTTAGAGTCTTTGAAGAGTTCTCAAAGAGAGAAAATAACACTATATGTCGTGTCTGCCTGTGTAATTCTCATCATTTAAAACAGCACTATGATTTTTTCTTAAGAGAGCATCTGCACAGGGTTGTGGATGTAGCTCAGTCAGCAGAATGCTTGCCTAGTGTGCATAANGCCCTGAATTTGATTCCTAGCATCACTTAAAGTGGGTGTGGTAGTATATGCTTATAGTTTCAGCACTCTGGAAATGGAGGTAGGAGGATCAGTGGTTCTAGGTAATCACTAGCTACAGAGTATGAGGCCAGCTTGGGCTACATGAAACCATGTCAAAAAAGGAAGGAAAGAAGGAAGGGAAAGGAGAGAAGGAAGAAAGGAAGGAAGAAAGGGAGGAAGGAAGGAAGGAAGGAAGGAAGGAAGGAAGGAAGGAAGGAAGGAAGGAAGGAAGGAAGGAAGGAAGGAAGGAAGGAAGGAAGGAAGGAAGGAAGGAAGGAAGGAAGGAAGGAAGGGAGGGAGGGAGGGAAAAGAGAGAAGGAAGAAAGGAAGGGTTAAGAAGATAGAAACTATGGCACCTCAGGCTGAAGAGCTGTTGCCAGATGATGGCTACTGGAGGAGGAAGGAGAGGAGTCATGTTCCTTCAGTGGTATAGCCACTGTGAGTTACCCTAATCCTGGAAAGCCCCCACCAATGCTTTTATGAGCAACACCAACCAAATGCAATGGATCATTTAGAAAAGATAAGGAAGTAGGTAGGGGACTTATTAGCAAGAAGGGGTTCAAGAAGTGGGAAATAAGAGAGGATAATGGGGGTGAACATGATCAAGATACATCGTATACGTATATGAAGTTATCTAAGAATAAAAGAAGAAACCTCTAGAAACAAACAAAAAATCACCTGTAGATGAGAAAGCTCAAGCTTAAGTCCCTTTAACAAGTTCCCTCAGAATTAAATTATGCGCTTCATTCTGTGTGTGTGTGTGTTTTTTTTTTAAAGGTGGGAACTGCAAGATACATGGCCCCTGAAGTTCTAGAATCCAGGATGAATTTGGAAAATGTGGAGTCCTTCAAGCAGACAGATGTCTACTCCATGGCCCTGGTACTCTGGGAAATGACATCCCGTTGCAATGCGGTGGGAGGTACGTACTTGGTGACAGTGCAGTCAGAGGCGAGTCCCCATTCCAGATGATGTAATGGTGTCTGTCTCAGGCATGGTTTCAGGGTTCAGCACAGAGCAGCGAACTCCACACTGGGAGGCAGTTGAGANCGTGTAGTACATAGCTCTNCTAGGATTACTCTGAATAGGCAAGGTTTCTAAGTGAAAAACCACATTGGGAACATAAGGATTTACATCTCCTGCCATACAGCTGTAGAGAATCACTTTTCTCTCCACAGATAATGACCACAGGAGATGGTCATTAGCAGCAGGAATGAGAACAATTTCTATTTACCTAAAGGAGAATAGTCAGATGAGCATCTGCTTTTGTTTCTTCTCAGTTGGATTTAAAGGATTGAAAAAATACTTGACTAAATATATACTCTTATAGACATGACTTCTTTTTCCCAAAAGTAGCAGGATGGTTTGATATGTCTGTTTGGGTTTTAAAACTCTGAGAACACTTATTGAAGATAATGGCTAGCCCCTAAGACTTCTCTTCCTTTCCTCTGGGAACCCCAGGGATCCTCCACAGTCAGCTATCACCTTTCCTTCTCTTTCTTTGAGCATTCTCCCCAGGCAGAGTACCACAGCTCTCCCGGGTTCCCTTGTTCCTGTCTCTGCATGCTGTCCATTAAGCTCTTCCCACTACTACAGATTGTCTTAGAGTTTCCATCACTGTGAGAAGATATGGACCAAAAGGAAAGGCTTTACTTCATCTTACATGTTCAGGTGCACAGTCCATTGTCCAGGGAAGTCAGGCATCCCCTCAAACAGGGCAGGAACCTGAAGTGGGTGCTGATGGGAAGACCGTGGAGGAATGCTGCTTACTGGCTTGCTTTTCATGGCTCACTTAGTCTGCTTTCTTAGAGCTCAGGACCACCTGCCCAGGAGTGGCACTGCCCCCAGAGATCTGGGCCCTCCCAGATGAATCATCAATCAAAAAGATGACCTCACAAATCAGGCTGCTGGGGGAATTTTCTCAATTGAGGTTCCCTTTTCCAAAAGGACTTTAGATTGTGTCAAGTTGACATAGAACTAGCCAGCACAGAGGCTGCCATTGCCTTGACCTTGAGACTATAGGTAAGACTGAACATCCTTTGAGTGTTCTACTCATACTTTATCTTGGGGGTATTGTTCCCAGATAGCCAGAAAGAAAGATTGGTGGTTCTCTACATTCTGTCTCCATTACCCATCCTCTATTCAGTAGTTTCCATCAAGTCTCACCTGGAAAATGAGTACATCACAGCCTTGTCCAGATGACGTCAAGTTTGGCTTCATTCTTTTTGACTTTTTGTATAATAATATTAGACTAACCAAACAGCATCAAGAAGAACACAGAGAGCTAAGAGGTGGCTTAGTCACTAAAGTCTTACCACACAAACATGAGGACATGAGTTCAGATCCTCAGCACCCATGAAAAAGGAGGGTTTTGTGGAAGGCGCCTACAATCCTAGTTCTAGAGAGTCAGACTAAAGGGGATGCCTGAGGCTAGGCAGTTGACCCAAATCAGTTTGCTTCAGGATGAGTGAGAGAAACCCTGTCTAAAATCATGAAGAACAATGTCAGCCTCAAGACTACACACACACACACACACACACACACACACACACGCATATCCCCTCACAAACATGTCCACACAGATATACTCAAAATTAAACAACAACAAAAAAAGATTAGCACAGAGATCTGGGTGTGTAATTCCAGCACTCAAGATGATAAGGTAGGAGGATTGAAGCAAGTTCTAGGTCAGCCTGGGCTACATAGTAACTTACAGGCTAGCCTGGACTACAGAGAAGATCCTGTCCTNAACACACAAACTAGTAAACAACTGTAACAACAACAACAAAATTGCAGACTCCAGCCCNCCCACCCACCTTTAGTCCAGTTTAAAACTTAGCCCAAATTCAAAAGAGAAGAGACAGTCTAACTGTATTAAAGGCAGGACATTAACATTGGTGCAGTGCTCTGTGTTGACCCCTAGACCTCACTTATACTCCAGAGTCACCAGGAATGTGCTTTCCTGGAAGAGGACTCAGGTTAGGATTCACTCAGCTTCTTCTGGAGTCTTCCATGACCTTGATACTTGTGAAGTTGAAACCAGCACCTCAGAGCCTGCATCCCACTTTGGGTTCTATTGGTGTTTTCTCATCATTAGATCAAGATGATGTGTCTGTAATAAACACACCACAGACACTCTGGTAACTTCTCTGCACACGGAACCAAGGGCAGGGTTGCTNGTGTCAGCTAAGAGGTCTGACTGCCAGGTTCCCCTCTGTAGAGATGCCATTTTCCAATTTGTAATGAGCACACACAAGGGAAGAGACTCTGGCTTGTCTATAGCCTCACCTGTTAATTTGAGGGTCTACCGAGAATTCCCACTTTAAAGGATTATCACTGTGATGTTTGCCTCATGCAAATGTTTTTCTTTTTCTTACCCCTTGTTATTTAGCAGGTATTTTACTCTGAGGGAATCTCTATTCTTCCTTCCACTATCCCTCAGCATTTATCCATTATTTGTGCAATTCTATCAGCTGGGGACAATGGGTATTTCTTTCCTTCTATGGATGTCCAATAATGTTATTACTTACTTCATTGCTCAGATAGTGACCTCTCTGGCTACTAACCCAAACTTGCCATTCCATCTGGACCCATTGCTGGTTTTGAGTCTTTATCCCTTGCAGAATATGTTTGGCTCCCCATAACCCAAGGAGGATCTAGGTCCACTTTTTCCTCATCCCCTGTTGAACCACTGTCATCTATTTCTCTGGCCTCTGTGGAGATGGTGATTCCTATCTGGCTGGCACAATTCTCTCCTGGTTTCCTGCCTAAGAGGTCTTCTTCCACACTTTCAAAAGTAGCTCTCTGTCTCTGTCTCTGTGTGTGTGTGTGTGTGTGTGTGTCTTCCTCATAGTTAAATTTGTTTAATCAACCACCAGCCATCGTAAATGATTTTCGGCTTGGAAGCTTCGACAGCTCCAAAGTGACTCTGTAGACTGAAAGGAGTCGAGTCAAAGATAATGCTGTCCCCGACAGAATCAATTTACCTGGCTAGCGGTATCTTTTCCCATGCTCTGAGAGCCGTGTTCCTGTAAACAGACCTTGAGATCATGTCTGGTCTCCAGTTCTAACAAGGTAGTCAGCCTAAGGCTCTGGTGCATTCTCCTTTCATTGTCCCCACTGACAAGAGCCCTTCTTGTTGATATTTGCTGAGTGAGGAAGAACTGAGGCACACATGAGGGAGAGCCATGCTCATCAACATTTATGGGTTCTAAANAAAGCTAGGGGATAAACAAGATCCATGTGGAAGGAACCAGGATCCATTTTCTTCAGTTCATGTCAGAAAAACCCTTTCCAGCCTTTTGTGGTAAAATCAGGCAGGAACTGGATGAAACCCCTCTGGAGCTCCTTTGTTTGTTGTTGNTAACTTCCCACCCATGGTTCTCCAGTCTCCACTCTGGCTGTATTCACCCTCATGTANATCACTAGATTTAAGCAAGTGACATCATGTGTCACGTCCCTGAGAATACATCTACCTCTTCTAAAAGTATCAAATTTGTGTGTGTATGTGTGCATGTGTGTGTTAGTGTATGTGTGCACCTGTGGAGGCAGGAAGCCAACCCCTAGGGTCTTCCATAGTACTTCTCCACTTCGTTTTTTGAGATGGAGTCTCACTGAACTTGGGCCTGTCTGATTTGGCTAGGCTGAGTAGCCAGTGAGCCCAGGGATCTACCTGCCCCTGCCTTCCCAGGACTGAGATTACAAGTGCATGCCACCACACCCAGCTNTTTTTTACTTGGGTGCTGGGAATCCAAACTCAGGTGCTCATAGCAACTGAGGTATCTCCTCAGTCCCTTACGTTATTTTTTTAAATATCTTTTAAGACAATTTAAAGACCTTAAAGATAACTTGATTAACCTAGTCTTCATGTCAGAAATATTTATTTTTACGTGATTTTTATACATGGAAAGCACTTGAAACATGAAATGTGTCCCCTTCAGGCACAGGCTTCTGTGTCCTTGTCTCTCCAGTTTCTAGAGTCACAGGTGGATAGGCAGTTCCAACTGTCACCCCAGAAGCTTGGAGTCTACTAGAAAGGCTTGTACTTTAAAAAAAAAAGCATGTGTTTTTTAAACATGTACACATACATATTATATTTATCATCTTTCTAATACAATAGATAACAAGTTACTTGCTAGGGGACTTGATATGTAAGCGTAAGAGGGGAACTAATTGTAGCTGGTCCTTCTAATGTTTGACCTTTACTGACATGATGATGTATGATTATTCTTTTCATCAGCTGTTGAATTCCAAAGAGGAAGGGTAATAATAATAATAATAATACAATTATAATAATAATAAGCAGTAGTAGCAGTAGTAAATGCAGGGCCTTTGAGATGGCTCGGGGCAGAGGTGCTTACTGATGATCTGAGTTCAATCCTTGGAGCCTGTGTAAAGGTGGAAGGAGGGGACTGACATTACAGAGTTCTGACCTCCACATACATGCCGTGGCACATGCACCCACCCCCTCCCACAATAATAATAATTAATTAATTTAAATATTAATGCAGAATATGTTTCCTTAGTACAGCAATCAGAGACTTCTATTTCACCCCACAATTGGGTCAGCTAATATCCTGTCTAGTTTATTCTAAGTGAACAGCTAGCTGCATGAAGCAGGATATTTGGAATTATGTGATAGATGTCCCAGGAGAATTAAGTCCTTTCTGCCTTGCTTTAGGATTCTGATGAGTGTGTGATAATGGTAAGTGTGACTTTTCTGTGGATTCAAGCCCCGCCCCTTCATCACCTTAGGCCCCTTCTCCCTTCTCTAGCCTCGTATCCATGCTTCATCCTCACTCTGGGGATCTTTCAGGATCCCTCTCTTGACTCTATTTCAAGCAGTTTTATGGGACTAACACTGGCCTGAACTTCCCTGCAGTCAGGAGCTGTTCAGTTATAGCAACAACTGTTAAAGAGCACAGCAGAAGGAGACAGGGAGCTGGATGTCCAGGCCAGCCTAAATCAGTGATGTCAAGGTAGGAAGGACAGTGAGGACCAGTGTGGCTCAGGTGTCCTTTTGTAATGCTTCTCTCACAGCTTGCCTGAACTCTGTACAAAGCAGCCCAAGGGAAGGAGAAGCATTCAGTACAGTCCTGGGGTTGTTCCCCTCNGCATTACCAGGGAGACAGTGTAAACAGATGATAAATAGTACCTTCTGAAGCTNAATCTAAGCTTCCTTTAGCATGCAACTCCACCACAAAGCTCCACAGACCATCACAGTAAGTGAAGAGTGGTCTGAAGAGGAAGAAGGTTTGGTCCAGGTTAAGAAAGCCCCAGGGGAAATCACAGACACCATTGCCAAAGCNGTCACTTCATCCATCAANGCACTGAATCCAGCAGAATTTTATTTGGGGCATGCCACAGNCAGCCTTCCTGCACAGATGAGAAAACCAGTTTCCATGGGTGAGACAACCACGGAGCCAGGAGCCCTATAGCCACAGGTCTTCCCCTTTCTGGGACAGAGGCAGTCTGATTGGTGGAAAACNGGGAAATGAATAACCAGAGTAGTATGTGGGGGTCAGAGCCCCTCTGTGCATCCTGCACTGGAGGCACATCTCTTGAGAAGTACTGGATGAGGCAGTACTCCTTAAGGGCCTCACTTCTCAAAGTCTGCATCTCTGAATTTTCCTGTCTCCCTTGATGAATTCCTGAGTGTGCATGTGTGCATGCATTCGTCTGGGTCTGTGTGTGTGTGTGTGTGTGTGTGTGTGTGCGCGCGCGCTTATATGCACATGTGTCTGTGTGTGT
>LZPO01055121.1:205550-232266 GCA_001675575.1 Neotoma lepida
ATTCCAAGTCCAGTCAAGGTGACAATGGAGAGGAGCTGTCACAAATGACTTTTGGGTTAGAACTTGGAGTGGAATAAGCTAGCCTGAGTTAATAATTCAATCATAGAAGTGGTTTTTTGTTCTTTGGGCCTGTCAACCATGATATGGACAGTGGGCCGGAGTGTCGTCCGGGCCTGTCAACCACGATATGGACAGTGGGCCGGAGTGTCGTCCTGACATTGTCCTCTCATCTGTTGCAATGTCCTGCCTGTCATTTCTGAGCATGGGCATGAGAATTGTGGCTCCTGGAGCACTCTCTGAAGTGTTCCCTGGGAAGGAGAAAACAAGGAATCCTTCTGGACAGGCAAAGGCACTTCATCAGACCACAATAATGCTGTGTGGTTCTGAACATCCTTCCTTCTCAAGGAAGGGCAAGATCCCTCCCTCATGGGGGAGTGGCAGTTATCTTCANAGAGGCAGCTGAGCAGACAGAAACCAAAAGAGAAAGAAGGAAGCTCTTCATGGGCAGCTGGCTTGGACCAGCNTTGCCAGAAGTAGGACCTCAACACTTGAGCTGCTCTAGAGGACTTGGCTTGGTAAAGGGTGTCTAGTCAGGCAAGAAACACAGCTACAACAGCAGCCAAAGTGTTAGAACTGGAGGGTCTGTGGCCCAATGCAGCATATAATGAGCAATTTATATGTCACACAAACCCCATGCCATCTCGTCCTTTCTGTCTTGGTACAGTGCAGCAAGGAAATGTGCTATTTAGTTGGATTGGACCACGAGATAATCTGGAAGGGACAATGATGGTCCCTCAGGTCACTCCATTCACTCCGTAGGAAGAAGAGGGTGATGAGATGGTGTCTCATCTGGAGCTGGCTCTGACCCACCTGGCTTCAGCTTTTGCTTGAAATCATCCCAATTTGTATTTCCTGGGTGCTGACTGTGTATAAAGCAAAGTTGAAAGCACCAAGCAGAGAAAGACATAAAATCCCACCTCAGTCTTGAGCCTCAGGATCAATGGTCTGGTGGATGGAGGAGAACAGGAGAAGGAAGTGGTGTTGATGTCCNCACAATCAGATTTCAGAATTTACCCTCAGACCAGTGTAGAGGGATTTCTTGGGATGTCTGAAGTCAAAAGGGAACAGAGAGGGTTTGTGTTCATCTCAATGTGATAAATGCAATTGTGTTCTAAAATATAATAAGAGAAATTAAAACTATGAAAAATAAGCTACAAAAATACCCTGGGATTATTGATAACAAAGGAGGAGAACATAAAGTTAGGAGGAGGGGAGGGGCCACTAGGGAGAGTTAGAGAGCGGTGGTGGACNGATATAATCAAAATACAGTGTATGAATGTATGAATCTCCAAGAATAAATAAGAATATTATTTTTAAAAATCAGCCAGCAAATAAAATGATAAAATAAGATTCTGACAGCTTTTCTACTGGGGTGAGGCTGAAAAAGGTAAATGCACTTCCGGGAAACTGAAAGAGAAAATAAAATAGGCTGTTCCTCTTTTAAATTCCATTTACCACGGAAGCATCTTCAACTCTTGGCACAGAAGGCAAATTACTGAAATTTTTGCTCATTAAGGAAAATTATCTTAAAGTTAAAGGCCAAAGATCCTGCATATTTTTGAGGAAAATGTGGAATGTAGTTCAGCCTTCCTTCAGTGCTTTTTCTCCTCTCTCTCTCTCTCTCTCTCTCTCTCTCTCACACACACACACATACACTTCCCTTCAATGGTGTTGGGGATTGAACTTGAACCCTGGACCTTGTGCGTGCTAGGCAAGTACTCTACCACTGAGCTACATCCCCAGGCCTAGAACTTTTCATATTCCCCCTCTGAAACTGTATACTGATTATAAGTGCTAACCCTACATTCTATCCCCTCTGCCCTGATAGTCATCTCCTAACCCTTAGATATGCACCGTTCTCTCCTCATCTCTGTGAATTTGTCTCTNAGGAGATTTAGCCCCAGCTTACTGCCGTAATACAATACTTGAGGCTGAGTGATTATTGATAGAGGAAAAAGCTTTCTTTCGGCNCATAGTTCTAGAGACAAGGAAATNCAGCAGTGTAGTCTTGTGCTGCTCTCCTCCCCACCACAGGGTGAGGAGACTGGCTGGTTTTGTCTAGATAGGGTCTACCTATGTATCCCAGGCTAGCCCTGAACTCCTAACCCTCATGCCTCAGCNTCCCAAGTGCTGGATGAGACCTTGTACTGCCACAGCAGCTTTAAACTGGCTGCAATAAAAGACATACTCTCTGAACAACCCATGGAGGCATCAGCCTGTTATTCCANGAGGAGATTTANTAGGGAAGAACTTTCCTCAGCTGACTATGAAGGTCCCATCTGGTCCTCCCTATTGGTACCTCATGGTGGTGGTGAATCTCCAGTGAGTTTGGGGGAGACATTACGCAGAACCACATAATATTTGCCCTTTAGTATCTGACTTATTTCCTTTAGTAATGTCTTCAGGAACCATACAGGTTGTAGCNTCTTCTGAATTTTGTGACTTTGTAGGGCTGATGTCCCTATGAAATTGAACACATTTTGTTGAATCTGTTTATATACTGTGGGCCTATGGAGGACCAGAAGCTTTGTAATACATATGGCTTTTTAAAAAGATTTTATTTTTATTCTTTTAATTATGTGTATCTGTATATGAATGTGTGCACATGAATGCAGTGCCTATAAAGGCCAGAAGAGGGCATCAGATCCCCTGGAGCTGAAGTAAGTGGTAGTTGTGAGACAGACACCCAACTTGGGNGCTGGGAGCCAAACTCTGGTCTCCTGGAGGTGCACATGCTTACCGCTGAGCTCTCTGTCTCCATCCCATGATATGTAAGGTTTTTCNACCGCCAAAGAACCTGTTTCCTTCCTTAGAAACAGTATCCCCTCACTGAGCATGAATGNATTGATGGGAAAGCTGGGTCCCTGTCTGCTTATTCCCTAGGTATCAGCTATCAGCATGATGCCTGGAAGAACTGAACTATCACCAGTGGAATATTTCCCAGCATTCTTCCACCACCACCTCTTCCTTCTCATTGTAATCCACTATTGTTAAAGGTGTTCTAGCAATGACAGCTTCATTCTACCATGATTTCCTCATATTATCCAGCCAGGCCCTCACCAAGTGCACTTCTCTCAGCCACGTGCTGCCCTATGCTCAGCTGGCCCGTGTCTGCCTATTTTCTTCACAGAAGTGAAAGATTATGAGCCCCCGTTTGGTTCCAAGGTGAGGGAGCACCCCTGTGTGGAGAGCATGAAGGACAATGTGCTGAGAGANCGAGGGCGGCCTGAAATCCCCAGCTTCTGGCTCAACCACCAGGTAAGGAGTGCTGGCATTGAAAGGTCGGAAAGTGCATGCAGAGATGGCTGCTTGCGGGCCGCAGAGAATTCTGGGAGATGGAGCTTAACTCTGAGTGTAGGGCACCTGGTTCTCTGTAACCCTGTCAGGTTTGNGTTCCTAAGGGAAATTTCAGTATAAGTGGGATGGCCCTGTTCTCGTAAGTTGCTTTCACCAGGCTTACACAGCATTCACAGAGAGCTCTCAGATGACCACTGTAGGGCACTGGCCACTTTTCCCAAGCCTTCTTGATTCAGTGTTAAGATATTTTGTTAGTGGTGTCTGCTGTCTACTCCTGCACCTTCACGTCAGGAGCCTATATCTCATTCCTTCTGGGCTCTGACTTTGTTCTGCTGGGGTTCTTCAACTTCACAAAGAAATACTTAGCAGTTGGAAGCAAGCAGCGTTGTNGGGTAGCTGATGTTCTTGTATCTTTTGGCTGCACGTGGAGATGAGAAGGAAGCCCGTATGAGCATGCCTGGGAGGCCAGGAAATCAATGAAGAGGAACTTGCTGGTGAAGGAGGAGGAGGCCAGCCTGTTCGGTGACATCCACGTAGCTNTCTGTCATTCCTTCCAAAGAATTGGAAGTTAAGGCTGCTCATAACAGAGGTTGGAGGAGAGGGAAGAAGGTTAGGTTGTGAGTGAGAGATAGTTGGCCACATGTGTGATATATCCAAGGAAGAGCCTCGGTGAAGAAAGAGCTGGAATAGNGTTTTTCTATCTCTCTGGAAGAATGATTCTTTTTCCATCCAGCAAAGCCCTTTATCATTGTCTTGGATGAAGTCCTTCATCCTTGCTGGTCNTGGGTGCACAGGTTTTCCTAAAGGCATGGGGAATTCAAGTGAGANCCAGAAACAGCAAGCCAGGCACAATTAGGAAGACAAATAGGGCAGGAAGCCTGCTCAGAAGCCAGCCCTGGCCCAGAGCCAGCCCTGTGATCAAGGAGTAGGTGAGCCAGGCTTCCCCTTCCCNGGGTCAAGGTCTTCACCAGACTCTCAGANAAATTGTCTTTGATTCTAAAAATGCNAGACTGTTTGAAAACCCTCAGGAATTAGAAGGTACTGGAATGATATGTTCTGTTGAAACTCTGTCACCATCTCTNGAGGTCTCTCCTGTAAAGTTCTTATAATGAAGCCGTTATTCATTATGATAAAATTCTGGAAAGAATTTGCATAATACATTTTTTCTCTTAATGAGATTTGTTGCCCTATTGATTTCAAGGTAATGCTTAATATTTAATTTAATTTACTGCCTGTAATTACTGTGTCAAAACAAAAATAAATGTTTCTGGTATAGCAACAATAACACTCTACTCTTAACAGGGCTATCAATCAATACCATCAGTTAGGTGAATTATGCAATTAATTCCACATCAAGAACTGGGGGTGGGGGAACTCCCCAGATGTTGTGAAAGTGGCTGGTATTAGCAGGCAAGTGTCAGCTCTCCACAAAGAGTGTTAGATGCATCTGTCCCACCTGTATGGAGGTCACCNGGGGCAATGCTGCTGACCTCTACATGGAAGGAGCTGATCTTATTTCCACCTCTCAGACTATTTACTTACTTTCTGATTTTCTGAAAGGACTTAAAATAGTAAGGGAAATCTTTTTGATGCNAAATGAAATCCAGCCTNTGGTAGAGCACTCTGCTGTCTGGACAACCTTTCCTGCATGGGGGTGAGGCTCAATGGGTGGAACTGTGTGGGGAAGGTCAGGCTATAAAATCTCTTACAGTCGGGTATATTTGCTATACAAAGACAACCATGTCAAAGGGAGCTTAGTGTCACTGGAGATGACTGCAGCATCGTGGGGTCACCCTTGGCAGTCCTAGGGGCAACTTTTGAGTCATTTTATGAGATATGGACTTTACAAAGTGAACCCAGGCTAATGCCTGTCCCANTTGGGGCTTTGGGTGTCCAGCTCTGTTTAAACAGAAAGGTACGTATGATCCAACCGTGTTACATTCTGAAAGAGTAAAACTCCAAAAGCCGAGAAAGGCAAGGGAAAGAGAGAACCCAGCCTAAGGTGGGAAACAGGGGTCTTTCAGAGCCTGTAATAGGTATATTTCTTACAATCTATACAATGTGTGCTACCAANGGTGGATCCTAGGTACTAGAGAGATGGCACACCTAGTAAAGGGTTTGCAAATGAGCATGAAGACTTGAGTTTGGATCCGTGGTACCCATGTAAAAAGCTGGGTGCCATGGTGAGCACCAGTAAGACAAGTGTGAAGGAAGATGTGACAGAAGGAACCCAAGTCAATGGGCTCTGGGTTCAGTGAGAAACCCTGTAATCAGCGATCTCTAGGTTCAGTGAGAAACCCTGTGATCAGTGAACTCTTGGTTCAGTGAGAAATCCTGTAATCAGGGGCCTCTAGGTTCAGTGAGAAACCCTGTGATCAGTAAGCTCTGGGGTCAGTAAGAAATCCTGTCCCAAAAACTAAGGTGAAGAGTGACATCACTCTTTGACACACATCTGCACCCACATGACCACATAGAGAGACTGAGTCCTATTCTGATAGGACATCATTTGATAATGATGTATTGATGCTAATTCCATAGAGACCACCCACTGATGATGCTCTTGGGACCCCTCCCTTCCTCTGCAGGGCATCCAGATTGTGTGCGAGACACTGACAGAGTGCTGGGACCATGATCCTGAGGCCCGCCTCACAGCCCAGTGTGTGGCAGAGCGCTTCAGTGAGCTGGAGCATCCGGATAGACTCTCTGGGAGGAGCTGCTCCCAGGAGAAGATTCCGGAAGATGGCTCGCTGAACACTACCAAATAACTTTTTCTAGGCAGGCTGGACCAAGCCTCCAGAAGCTGCCTTCTCACCAAAGACCAGAGGCAGTGGGATGCTGTCCTGACTGATGCTTCTGGGAAACCAAGGACTTGCTCCCTTCTTCCCTGATAGCTGCTCCATGTTCAGAAACAGCAGCAGCAGCAGCAGCAGCAGCAGCAGCAGGGGCTAAGTGACAGAGAGCATTCTATGCCTTGGACTTTGTCATGGCATAAGCTGTATTAGCACCTCCTCAGGAAATGAGACTGATTTTTACAACAGCCAATAACATTTGCACTTTATTAATGCCTGTATGTAAATATGAATAGCTATGTTTTATATCTATATATCTATATATCTATATATGTCTATATCTCTCTATCTATAGCCATACTCTGCATGGAGACAAAGAAAAAGATCAAATGTTCCCAGGAAATTAGTTTGTGTTGGAGAGCGCCACAATGGAGCAGAAGGGACTCGGGACAGCATTAGCACTTGACAATCACACACGCGATGGTCCCCTGAATGTGGGGTTGGGGGGACGGTTGCATGAGAAGGATCCATGCCTCACAGCCTGCTTTGGCCACAAAACATTGTTTTGCAATAATTACCCTCTACATGAGGGTGCTTTCCTAGCCAGGGAGCTAAGTTCTAGTCCACCACTATGTCCCAGGGTCTCCCATGTGCCTTGCTTTTCATTTTATCATCAGCATTCAAGCCTCTTATCTGACTTGTGAACCTTCAAGCTTAGTCTAGAAACTTGGCCCCATCTTTCCACTTTCACAGACTCCTGGAGTCAAAGAAGAAGACAGTTTCCTCACCCATGAAATTGTCCCACCATCTACTAATAAGATTGTGTCCCTTGATTTTCTTCTGTGCCTGTTACTATTATTCATTCCCAGATGTTGACATTTTTTTAATGTGTCACACCCCACACACAGCACTGCTGGCTCATTGTGCTTAATTTCTGTCACTCTCCTGCTGGCATTTCTAACTTGCCATGGTAGCACCAATGGGTTCCGTCTTCCCAGGTTCCCAAATAGCAGATAGGATTTGAATGACACACACTGCCCATACTGTACAACTGTGTCTGAGGACACTTTGAACCTGTATTTTGCTTGGTCAGCACGATGTCTGAAAAAGTTGAGCTTCATTTTAAGTAGTTGAGATGAGGCAGAAAAATCTCAATTCTAGATAAGGAGGACCCTTCTGGGGTTCCTGGGTCCCTGGGTCCCTCTCAGAGGGCATCATTTACAGCAGAAAGGTGTGACTCTGTCACACAGCTGCTTCATTTCTCACTGGTAAGCAGTCAGTCTTCACCTTACCCACACCCACCCCAGTCTGGAAATGAAAGCTGCTCCCAGTCAAGAGCCATTAAGAACTGAGCATTCAGGANCTGGAGAGAGAGGTCAGCAGATAAAAATGACTGCCTCAAGAGCAAGAGAACCTGAGTTCAATCCCCCAGAACCCATGAGAACAGCCATGTTCATTAGAACACACTGTAATCTCGGCACTGGGGAGGTGAACACCACTGGGAGCTTATTGGTCAGCTGAGAAGACTCTGTCTCCAAAGCAAGGTGAACAGTATCCTGACAAACAACATCTGTCTTTGACCTCTGACCTCCAGACATACATGCACCACATGTGCGTCCTCACATACATACACACACTAGAAATGTGCATTCATGCCACCTCGCTTTGGTAACATGTTGGACTGCACATACCTTGTCTGATNTTAGGNTTTGAAGCTGACCATGAATTGGACCTCAGAGGACCTCCTGTGCAGGATCCCCATTAGGTCAAGCCTCTTTAGTATGCATAGTAAGTTCCATTTGTCTCTGCATGGTCCTAACCTTTGCAGAAACTACGAGTGAGGATTTGAATAGGGGACACACAAGAGTCGATGTTGAGTCNGGGAATCTGTGTCCACTTGGATGAGAGCAAAGAAAACGCTTTAATAGGAATCTTGCTAATCCACCAACAAATGTGGATGTTGAAGCAACAGTCTCTTTTTGAAAAATGTGTTTTTGAAGCTACTTATTTTCAACCAAATAGGAACATGACTGAAGGACCACCAAAGAACCTTTTGTTCTGTCTGGACCATGGGAAGCCTCAGATCACAGGGGGGGTTAGGATACATGATCAGTTGGGGGTAGGACAAAAATCTATGTACTCTGCCCCATGGAAGTGTGCTGTGCAACACCTTGGAAATCCCCCAAACCCACTTGCACCTTAGGGCTTGCTGATGCCCTCCTAATAGCTGTTGTTCACCGCCCTCTAGTGGTAAATTTATAGAATACTGGTCCACTAGTGGGATTTCTAGGGTTCAAAAGTGATCTCACTTCCGGGTCATCCTCAGAAACTGGAACACAGTGTCATGTTACTGTGGCTTGTTTTGTTTATGTCATTTTTTTTCTTATTCAAGAAAAAGACCAAGGAATAACAATGTTGTCATTCCTAAAAATGTTGACTTTTGTTCACTACTCTGCATAAAGGGAAGGTTTTATTCTTTTATTGAACACTTCAGCCATACTCATGTATTAAAATAGGAATGTGAATGCACAATATTCTTTTTATATCAAAATCTAAAGCACTTATTTTCATTCTATGCCGTTTGTCTTTTATATAAATAAAAATGTCTAGTAGATCAAATAAATCAAAAGTTCATGGACGATCTTGCCCCTTGTTGCTATTCCCAGTAGCTAAACCCACTTCACACACTGGATTACTCTGTGGCATGGCAGAAAACGTCATCTACAAATCTCCCTGACTTTTTCACGTATGTTATCTTTTCACTGTGTTGCGAGTGCATTTTCCTTGGGCACNTGCACATACCATGTCATGTCTGCTCACCTCAATTATGGCACCAGTGACAAAACAAAGTAAAGATCCCATCAAAGTCCCACTTGGCAAGCAGGTGAGTTCGCACGCTTGCTTACGGAGTGTGATACAGGATAAGTTAGAGGGGTGTAAATGACCCACCAAAGAGTCTCATCCCCCCATGGATGATGGCTTCCCCATAGCTGCATAGGTTAAGCCCCCTTCAGTTAACCTTCCTCTGTCCATATACTCTAGCATATTCTGAGACCATGAAATCACTTGCAACTTGACCAGAATTACATANATCTGGGAGGGAGGTAAGGGAAGGANTGGACAGACTCTAAGGTAAGGATTTGATGACCCTCCCCTCCCCACCCCAACCCCCCANTTCTGTGAAGGGATGGCAGCAGGCCCAGTCTGGAAGGTCTCTTGCGGGTAGTCACAGCTGCTCTGATGAAGGTGGCATTGGCTCTTACATTGTGGGNGAGCATTCTACAACAGACTCGGGTCCCTTTAAAAACAATCCAGGAGAGATAGGGCAGTTGTACAAGCACAAGGAAATGAGCTTGGCCCTCAGATCCCAGGCGAAAAAGCTGCAGGTGATGTCATGTNCTTATAATCCCAGCTGGGGAGGCAGAGACAGGCTCCTTGGGGCTTTCTGGTCAACCAGTCTTGCTTAACTGAGTCCCGGGTCTNGATGAAGAAATTGTCAAGGTCTAAGGAACAGCACTGGAGGTTTACCTCTGGTCTCCCTGCCCACCTCTGCAGGTGTGCACTTGCATGTGTACACACAAGCACACACACAACTAAAAAACAATCCCTGACAGAAGCTCACTAATAAGAAATGGAGCAGTGGGGGTTGGCATCCTGCTATCTCTTGTCATCCCTGTGTCCAGGCATGGTGGCTCTTGGTGTGCCAGCATGGCCTCTCTCCCCATCCTAGGAACTGCTTTGGCCCATCTGGCTGTTTGTTCCAGGACTGTCACATATGGCTGCTTCAGAGAATGTGCATCTGCCGTGGGTTCTCCATCCTCTCACTAGCATGCTGGTGACTGACTGCTCCTGTGCCCTTTGGTGGTCCACACAAAGCTTTGCATTTGTGTTTTGAACTCAGAGAACCTTGCTTGCATCTTGGTGGATATTAAGTTGCTGCTCTGCATAAAGGCAGATTTATAGGGAAATCCTAGATAGCATTAAAAACAGAGGGAAGGAGACACATGGTACAGGCCAGGGGCTGGAAAGGATCTGCCTACCTGAGTGTTGGCAATATGAACAAAACACTTTCTCAATGATCATTAGCCCTGGTCCTCCATCAGGCCCAGGAGGGAGGGAGCATACCCACCTCCCAGGGGAAGAATTGAGTTGCNCATGTACAATCAGGGGCAAAGCCCAGTTATCCAGGAACCAGAATTTTGAGTAACTGAAATGCTTGCTTTTCTATGATTCATGTTGTCTCCTGATTAAAACTGGCCAGCCCAGTGGAACAAAGAGGCCACACTATGGGGTGTGGTTGTTGCCTATACTTCCATCTTTGTATCTGTCTTCTCATATTTCTGTTTGCTCCAGGAGAACCAGAATGTCCTCTCCTCTCCGCTTAATCTGCCTAGCACTCCCCTAACAAGNTCTAAAAAAATTCTTGCTGAGAGAAGAATGAGAGGAATGAGTGACTGAGTGCGCATAGCATTTCTTCAGATGTAAGCTGTTGCTGGCACCTGAGATGATTTCACAGTCTTCCAGCCATCAAGAGCATGGTTTGTTTTGTTGTTGTTGTTGTTTGTTTGTTTTTAGCAAATATGCCTTTATTTCAACACGTATTAGAAAGAAGTAGAACATGAAGTCTGGACTTTCACAAATGTTATTTCTTGGATGATACATGAGCAAAGAACTGACTTTGTTTTTTAAAGTCTTGGAGATAACGGTACTTGTGTATNGCAATCACAGGAGATGAGTTTAGAGGGCCGNCAATTCTTGTCTAAAAATAGAGACAGCTTATTTAAATCAGGAACAGAAGTGCCCTAGTGGGCTGAGGAAAGAGCCCAAAAAACCTCTGACCATCTGCTCTATAGTCCTTTACAGGCCCCTCATAGTCCTTGCCTCTCCCACTTGTACCTGAGGGGCCCCTCCCCACCCCACCCCACTCCCTGCACATGCATGTATGTGCATGCTCTGCTCCCTGGATGAAGCCCAGGTAAGGATGAGCTTCCAGTCTTCCTTTGCAAGCTGGCTTCTTTTGTATGTTCATCTGGATGTTTCCATTCAGTTGCTACTCTAGTTACAGGAGTTTTCTAATGACAACAGCCGGCTCCGGAATCAAACTGCCCACCTTGAAGGCCAGTGAGGTTAGAGGCAGCAACACAGAGCCCTGGAGGGTGCAATGGTCTGACTCAGTTGTATTACTTTTCTGGTTGCCTGGATCAAATATCTGACAAGTAGGGAGGATGGGTTTCTTTGGGTTTTCAGTTCAAGGTGACACAGTCCATTATGGTTGGCAATGAAAGACATAGGAGAGCCAAAGTTATAAGTTTTAATTACTGTGCCTAAGAGATCCACAGTTTCATGGATGACTCTAACCTGTAAGCNCCTTGCCGAAGGACAGATACTTCCTGAAATGATGGAGGCTGTTATTTACNGAAGATAACAAGCCACTTGTTTTCACTCTCCCTAACAAGTTTGTTTGGCTCAACTGCACTGGGTGTGTTTGATCACATATAGGCAGGAGGGTACATGGGCAGGAAATATGTCAGGATGTATGCTGGCCCCTGATTGGACCTGGTGGGAAGTGCATGGCATTATGGGTTTGCCTCTTTAAGACTCTTCAAAATGTGATTTGCCATTTTCTGGGAACTCAGGAATGGACCTGACCAGAGTTCATCCTCCTGGTCAGTATTTAATTAAAGCTTGCTTCAAATTTGGCTCAAAATTGTATTGTGATAGTGGTCTTATTCAAGTCCGGTTGGATTAACAGATATGGCACCTGGAAGAGGAGGCAGGTGGTCACACTGTGTCCACAATCATAAAGCAAAATTCAGATATGGAACCTTGCTACAAAGCTACAAGTGGACCTTTAATGACCCACTTCTCCAGTGAGGCTCTACCCAGTTAAAGTTCCAGAACTTTCTGAAATACCACCACCAGTTAGGGCTCAAGGGTAAGCCTCTAGGGTACACTTACACTCAAACCACAGCACCAGTCAATGACAGAAGCGGGGATGATGCCCTCAGCACTGACTAGAGGGAGCCTCCAACCAGTGCCTAGGAAGAGAAAGTCTTGTTGTTTTGTTTTTGTTTTTGTTTTTGTTTTTGTTTTTGTTTTTGTTTTCTAAATGCACAAGGTCTCTGGGCTCAGACTCAAGAGCCTCAGCCCCAACAGGAGCCAAGGTCTTCTGACCCTCCTCCAGGCTGTTCCACTCCAGTCCTTTCCATTCTGGCTACTGGAGGTCAGGAGTATTAGCAGTTGGCAACAGCTCTCCAAGCACCCTCTGTGGGGACCCCATCCCTCNTGCCAATCACTGTCTTTTAAATTCAGGGCTTGCTGGCTCCTAGGAGTTCCTGTTTTGTGGTGACCTTTTCCTTTTTTTAAAATATCTGCGTGCAAATGACATGCTAANGGCACCNTCTTGAGGGAACTTGCTTCCCCAGGTGACAGGCAGGAAACTTTTCATCTAAGCAAGCCTGTCTATCCTTTTCCACAGAGGCTCTCCCAGTTGGCATCTGCTCATCTTGTTCATTTTCCCCCTGAAGTAACTGCCTAATCATTGCTTATCACATTTCTAATTAGTTTCTGCTTGCTTCATACTTTCTGGGTTGGGGGCCATGCCTTTCAGGCCTGCTTTGCAAACACCGCTGATCAAGACAAGATTGTGAACTTGCCACATTGTGGGGCCTGCCAATCAGTCGCACATGGCAGAATCTAATTCTAATATACCTCCTGATATTTGCCACACTAAAAAATAACTTGTTAATCATCTTCCCATTCTAATGAAGCAGAAATCGCATCTTTATTTTATCATGATTTTTGAGAATTTCATGCATGAGTACTGTTTACATTTCCAGCCCCCATCCTCTCCTTCCAGCCCCCATCCTCCTCAACTTCATGATCTCTTCTTTAATCATTATTGCTACATTTTCAAAATAATCATCTCAAAATTGTCCAAATGCTAAAGAGATGTTTATGGTGTAGCATATTCTGGACTTCCACAGTCATTTTGGGGGTGACATTCTGGTCACCTACACTATTCAGGCTACACAGTACAACAGGATAACTTTAGGCTAAGGCTGTTAAACAGAAAACCAAAGAAATCCTTTGAAATCCCACACTGTGTGCTTCTGAATGTCCCCAGAATGAGGGGCTCTGAGTCAGAAGACAGGAGGCAATGTCTGTCTTGAACACTAGTGAGCACCCAGCTGTACACATATGATAACTAACAAAGTTCTGTTGTTGCTTTAAAAAGAAAAGTGGTAGATTCATGTCAAAAATGCAGAGCACTTGCTGCTCTTTCAGAGGACCCAGGTTTGGTTCCCAGCACCCATGTTTGATCCTTATGAATCATTGGAATGTTAATGACAGGAGATCTAGGCTCTTTACTGGCCTCTGTGGGCACCTGAACTCCTGTGCACAAAGCTCCAACAGACATACACACATACACATATATACAAAATAAAAATAAAAGTGGGGAACACAGACAGCACAAGTCCCTGAAGGAAAGCTTTTGGTAAAATAGTAGCTAATCATCTTCAGAGTACTGTTGGAGATTGGGGCAGCCTCTCTACCAGGAATGTAGATTAAAGCTTTCCTATACCTAACAAATAGATATGTTGAAGTATTTGGAAGTAAATAATGGATCATAATAACTATAATTCATGTTCTGAGGCTCTTCATGAGGAATGCTCTTTTTTTTCTCTCAAATTCCCACTCATGAGCTCTTCAAGTTGATAAACACCTGGAATACAGAGGTGGTGGTTTCTAGATGAAGTCCCCGAGCTTCTCACCCTCCACACTTGAACTTGGTTGGGGCTGAATGGAATCTTTGAACAATGTCTTCTAAAAACCAGAGAAGCAATGGCTGTACCCTGGCTCTTGGTTGGGGGACAGACCCTAGCTTGGGGACAGGACTGCATTTGTTGGAATGCCTCTTCAAACTGTGGACTATGCTGAGTCATGGACACTACCAATGTGTCTGAGGTTGACACAAACGCCCCAGGGACACCTGCTGATTTGAGTTTGGGCTTGTGCTTTGGGTTCACAAGGCAAGCATTGCTTTAAGAAAGTGCTCACTCATGTCCCAGCACTGCCTGAAGGAATTAAATCAACAATGACATCATCCATCATCACTCATCCACACTAAATGTGTTTTATCATAGTGGTAGTGCTGTGTTTAAACAGTAAGTGTGCAAAATGGTAACAGAATCTTTTCCCAACTAAGCTGCNNTTGTTAGTGTATTCTTTCTCAGTTATAGGGAGGGTAAGGAAGACACTTCTCTGTAGGAACTTGGCAGATTTCTCCTCCTTGTGAGCTGGTGGCCCATGCTTTTGCTTTCTGTTTGCTTCCCCTTTCTTAACCTTCAAACATGGTCTGCATGATGTCACCAATCCTGTGACTATGTTGGTGGATCTGATCTGCAATTTAAGTCTTTCATCCCAACTTCCTCCCTGAAGCTGAGATTCATAATTATCAATAAATCACCTGGGCTTGGCTGATTTATAGACAGCTCAAATCTTGCACGGCCTACATCAGGTGACGTTATAAATCCATGTTCTCACTTCAGGAAGCCACAACTCCTTCCGAACAGTTGCTCAACCTAGAGAATATGGAACTGTCCTGAGTTCCTCCTTGCTCTATGGGCACTTTCTTCCATTCCTCAATCCTAGCATGCCTCGAATGTGAGCTGCCCTCTCCAGGCTCTTACACTGGGAGGCTGGTTTCCAATNACAGGCTTTGGAGCTTATTGGACGTATGGAGTCTAACCTAATTGCTGTATCCCTCAGTGGATTCATAACATGAAGAGATTACTGGGAGGTAAAGGAATATGAGAGGAGGCACCTGACAAGTGGCTTACTGTGGGTGTTAACTTTTGAAAAAGTTTACTTACTTATTTTTACNTGTGCAAGTGTTTGGCCTGAATGTGTATCTGTCTACCATGTCCTTGCTTNGTGTCTGTTGGTTAAGTTATGTATCGTGGTGAGCTGCATGTGGATGTTTGGAATTCAACTAGGTCCTCTGGAAGAGCAACCAGTGCTCTTAACCACAGAGCCATCTCTCCTGCCAACTGTGAGTATATTCTTAAGGACTACAACTTGATCTTTCTGTATCCTTTCCTTGTCCTCTGTTCCATGAGATGGGCTGTCCTCTTTATCGTGAATCCTTCCAGGGTCATTCCTCCCNTAAGTTATTTTACCACAACAATGAGAAAAGTCACTAATATGCCTATCAATCCACCTATAGAAAGAAGCTTCTAGAATCAAACCCCCAATCACNACTTCTTCTGTCACAGCTCTAGTATAAATGACCAAACTTGCTTGCTTCAACTGTTTTTGTTGCCAAGAACTACAGTATGTCTACCTGAATTTAATAAAATCACTTTATAACAGGGAAAAAAATTGGGAGTGACCATCAGAAAATATATAAAGCAAACGCCAAATTTTATCAGAAAACTGCTTTGCTGCTTAGCTTAAAAATTCTAGATATCCTGGATTACACTTGTCTTAGTTAGGGTTTCTATTACTGTGAAGAGACACCATGACCACAGCAACTCTTATAAAGGAAAACATTTAATTGGGGTGATTTGCTTACAGTTCAGAGGTTCAGTCCATTATCATCATGGTGGGACCTGGTGGTGTGCAGACAGACATGGGCTGAAGAAGTAGCTGAGATTCCTACATCTTGCAGGCAGCAGGAAGTAGACTGAGACACTAGGCAATATCTTGAGCATATGTGAGACCTTAAAGCCCGCCTCTACAGTGACATACTTCCTCTAACAAGACCACACCTGTCTTAATTAGGGTTTCTATTGCTGTGAAGAGACACCATGACCATAGCAACTCTTATAAAGGAAAACATTTAATTTGAGGTAGCTGTTTATAGTTCAGAGGTTCAGTCCATTATTATCATGGCAGGGAGTATGGTGTCATGCAGACAGACATGGTGCTGGCTACAACTGATCAGAAGGCACCAGGAAGTGGACTGTGACACTGAGTGAAGCTTAACCAAAAGAGACCTCAAAGCTTGCCACCACAGCAACACACTTTCTTCAACAAGGCCACACCTACTTCAACAAGGCCATGCCTCCCAATACTGCCACTCCCTATGAGCTTATGGGGGCCAATTACATTCAAACTATCTCAACACCTACTCCCACAGGGCCATATCTCCCTTTAGTGCCATTCTCTTTGGGAGTCATTTTCTTTCAAACCACCACATTCNACTTCCTGGCCCCCAAAGACTTGTAGCCATATCATAATGCAAAAATGCATTCAGTTCAACTTCAAAAGTACCCATAGTCTATCACAGTCTCAAACTTACTTAAAAGTCTAAAGTTCAAAGTCTTTTCTGAGATTCATACAATCTCTTTAACTGTAATCCCCTGTAAAATCAAAATCAAAAAGCAGATCACACACTTCCAACATATAATGGCACAGGATATACATTACCATTCCAAAACATAGGGACAGGAGAATAGTGAAGATATACTGGACCAAAGCCAGACTGTGGTGATGTATTGTGTCCCCCAATATACTAGACTGTGGTGATGTATTGTGTCCCCCCAATATACTGTGTCTCCCAATAAAATTTACCTGAGGATCAGAGGAAATAGCCAATCACTATAGTAAACAAAAGTCATACAATGTTAGCACACACCCTAATATGCCTGGATCTCTGAGTTCAAGGTCACACTAGGGAACAGAGCCAAGCCTGGTGACACACGCCTTTAATCCCAGCACCAACCATAGAGTTCTGGAGGTCTGTGCAGACAGACAGGAAGTGATGTAGCTTGACAGAAAGAGGAAATGAGTTAGCAGAATAGAAAGGCATAAAAACCTGGGTAGGAGAGGAAGTCGCTCTCTTTGGAAGCTACAACATTGGTGAGATGAGGTTAGCTGGTGGCTGTTNCTATTCCTCTGATCTCTGTCAGATTTTCACCCCTATTTCTGGCTCTGGGTTTTTATTTAATAAGACCATTTAGAAATTCATCTACACTAGACTGAAAACCAGCTTGGCAAACTGTATACTCTACAATCTCCATGTCTGATGTGAAAATGCTCTTCAGATCTCCAACTCTTTCAGCTTTGTTGACTACAACACACTTCTTTCTCTTGGGCTGGTTCCACTCCCTGTTAGCAACTCTCCTTGGCAGGTAGGTATCCCATGACTCTGGCATCTCCATCTCCAACCTCTTGGGGTCTCNAAGGCAATCCAGGCTTCAACTTCACAGCTTTATGAAATGGCCTTTCTAGGCCTCCAATCAGGGACACCCCTGATACACATCTGGCACCAGTGGTTTTCCTTAGATCCAGAGGCAAATTCCATAGCGCCTTTTTTCTATCCTTAACTCCAGAACCATGTGGCCAAAGCTGCCAAGTTCTGTTGCTAGTTGGGGCTGGAACAAGGCCCCCTCATTTAACTACATCTTCACCAGTTTCTTTTTTCCTTCATGCCTAAACTTGGCTGTCCTCAAACTTGTTCTATAGACCAGGCTGGCCTCAAACTCAGAGATCCACCAGCTTTTGCATCTGGAGTACTGGGATTAAAGACATGCACCACCACACCCAGCTCTAAGCTTTTCTTTAATTCCTTTTCATAAGTCAGAAACTTAGCTGGGTGGGATCTTTCCCTGAGGTCACCACTCCCTTTATTCCATTTCTTAATCTGTTTATCNCCTTGAACACAGGATTTAGCTCCATTCCACTTCCTGGTGCCCCTTTTCTCCATTTGTATATTTTATATTTTTATTTGCTCAGCTTATTCCTTTTCATTATAATTCTTCATTAGAGTTACCACTAATAACCACACAACAGTCTATACTAAGCTGTTATGAGATTTCCTCTGCCAACAGAATTAATCCAAAAACTCTCCACTTTAGCTTCAGTGAGACTCTTCGGACAAGGGCAAAAAGAAGCCACATTCCACCAAAATATCACAAGAATGATCTCTAGGCAACAGACTAATAGTCTCCTGTGACACCTCTTGATCCAGGTGTCCATAGTTCATCAGATCACACTCAGCACCACTGTCTTCCATGCTCCCTGTAGCATGGCCCATTAAGCAGCACTTAAATCGTTCCAACTGCTTTTCTAATCCACAGTCCTAAGGTCCATATTTCTTCAAACAAAAACACAGTGAGGCCTATCACAGCAATACCCCAGGCCCTGATACCAACTTCCGTCTTTGTTAGAGTTTTTATTGCTGTGAAGAGACACCATGACCATGGCAACTCTTAAAAAGAAAAACATTTCATTGGAGTGGCTTGCTTATAGTTCAGAGGTTCAGTCCATTATCATCATGGTGGGACCTGGTGGTGTGCAGACAGACATGGTGCTGGAGAAGTAGCTGAGATTCCTACATCTCACAGGCAGCAGGAAGTAGACTGAGACACTGGGTGGTATCTTGAGCATATATGAGACCTCAAAGCCTGCCTCTACAGTGACACTTCCTCCAACAATACCTACTCCAATAAGGCCACACCTCCCTTTAGTTCCACTCCCTTTGAGGTCCATTTTCTTTAAGGTCACCCCAACATCCATGAGTATGTGCACAGGGATATCAAGACTTCTAATCTTCTTCTGAGCTACAAGAACCCTGAGCAAGTGAACTTAGTATACTANGGATTTGCTTATGTGAACTGCCCAGATCATAAAGAGTAAAGAAGATCCCCAAAGATGCTAAGATGGCACACTGAAGTTCGCCAGCATTGATGTACATAATGGTGTGTTCCCATCATGATGTGAGGATTTGGAAATACTTGGTTATTGCATGATCCAGTTGCTCATGCTATCATCATTTTCCTTGAGAGGATAACTTGAAAGATCCTAACCATGTTAGAGATTCCAAAATTAGATACAGAGACAAGGTTGCAGCTTTGGTGGAGAAATGCTGTTCTGGGGGAAAAAAGACAAGCTAAGTGAAATTACAGCTGTGGAATTACTGNACTACACTGGAAAACATCTTTAAAGAAATTTACATGTCATTCTTTTGCAAGGACTAAAAGCTACAGGAAATAAAGCTGAGGGCAAACTGGATTTTAGTGCTGTGGAGACAGAGGTGTGAAGATAGATCCACCTCAAAGAAATGAGGAAAGAAGTAGAAGAAAGCACAGTGTGTAGCGTGGAAGACACAGAGTCACAGATGCATGCTGGAAGACGCCACACAGACTCAAGAGCCAGAAAGCAAGCCCAGAAGTAAATGAAGTGCCAGGAACAGACTTTTTTTTCTATACATTTTATTATTTTCCTTCCTTTTCTATTTTATGTTCTATTTTCATGTGTGTTTTGTAGAGTTGGAGTAATAATTAATTAGCCATGTTTTAGAGTTTTCTTTTTTGAAAAACAAATTTTATTAAAATTTGTAAGAATTTGTTCTTCCTGTATCTGTTCCTCCCCTTTTACATCCCAGTGTCCAAAGAGCAAGTTGTGTGCTTCTTCTTATACTCATGTCAAACATCCTGGTGTGCTCCCATGTCACTGTAGGTCCCACGCACACAAATCTGTGTAATTGCCTTCCAAGAACTTTTTGACTCAATCATATACCAGCTACCCCCAACATTCACTTTGCCCCAGTAGGTGAGCTCCGTGCTGGTCCTTGGCTACACTGCAGATGCAATCACACTCTGACCTTACTACCTCCTCAGTGTGGCTCATTCTTTCAGAGAAACTCTCTCCCTTACTTGCTTAAACCCTCTGCTCAACAGTTCAACTGTCAGAGGCTTGCCTGATCAACTGTTCTACAATCGATTGTATACCCTACTATCAGAGGCTTGCCTGATCAACTGTTCTACAATCGATTGTACACCCTACTATCAGAGGCTTGCCTGATCAACTGTTCTACAATCGATTGCACACCCTACCCGCCTCCACACTCTATCCTTTAGTCTCTGTTTCTTTTCATAATGCTCACTGCTGTTACCAGACAACTGGCTGGGGTCATTTTGTTCCACACAGATGGAAATCATAAGTAGAAAAGGACTGCCTGGCTTTCCAACGCTGGCAGTCTTAGAACCTCAAGTTCAAACATTTTGGAATGAGCTGGCCATAGATCCAAGCTCAGAGATATAGAGGCTCATGGTTGTCAGTTTTAGATGTTAACTGAATTTCTAGACACTAATGTTCGAGGCTTCTTTCTCTGGGCTATACCAACTCTTAGCCTTGCCCTCAGCATTTAGTACAACCCTTGGCTCTTAGTAGAAACTAGCAATAGTAGTGCTTGACACCAGTTCGTGGCACAGCTCCAAAACCTTGGGCATTAGGACCCTTGACCCTCGATGCAGCTCAAATTATAGCTCTTGAGCCTTGGAAATCTACATATGTAGCCCTTAGGATTTGGCTGTTCCCTGATTTCTTCAAGCAGCCAGGGCCTAGTTTCCCATCTTAGTCTCATTGAGCTTTGTGCCTTCTGATAACTTTGTTTTTTGCATTCTCTCACTGTCTCTATTGCCCACCATCATTAAACATCCCCACCCCTTCCCTCACTGTCTCTATACGCCCACATCCTTACGAATCCCCACCATCTTCCTGACTGTCTCTGTCCTCATTCCTCTCTCTGGAACTCTTTAGCTACCTTCTCCCTATTGCTATGGTTGCTGCCACTACCTCAACAGTGGCAGGTACTGCCACCTCTTCCGGCCCTGTGATTTTCTCCTCTCTGCATGACCAACTCAGCCTATATTACCAGTGCTGGCTAATTTTCTGTCAACTTGACACAAGCTAGAGTTATTTGAAAGTAGGGAGCCTCAACTGTGAAAATGCCTTCATAATTTCTTATTAGTGATTGATGGGAGAAGGCCCAGCCCATTGTGGGGGGGGTGCCATACTTTGGCTGTTGGTGCTAGGTTAAAAAAAAACAAACAAACAAAAAATAAAAACAAAACAAAACAAAAAAACAAGTTTATCAAGTCATGATGAACAAACCAGTAAGCAGCACTCTTCCATTGCCTGTGCATCAGCTCCTGCTTCTAGGTTCCTGCTCTGTTTGAGTTCCTGTCCTGACTTCCTTCAATGATGAACTACAATGTGGAAGTGTAAGCCCAATAAATGCTTTTCTCTCCAATTTACTTTTGGTCATGGGGCTTCATTGCAGCAATAGTAACTCTAATGAAGACATAATAAAGATCATAAGTAGGCAAGTAAAACCTTCCTGGGAGGAGCAGAGGGGGCATCACAGGGGGTGTTTCCTAGCTGGCTGNAAAAATAAGCCANTCAGCCAAGGAGGGGGTGTGGCATGCAAATGTAAGACTGCACCAATCACAANTGCTTTCGGTTCCACCAATCCTAACACACAGAAGGACCTATCACTGGACTCAAATGACACCAATCTTGAGCTTTCTTTTGGGTCACTGGGAGAATGTGCTACCTCCTGGTCTGATGTCAGTTGAAAAGCTGCAGGGTTAACAGGGTCATCACAGGTCACCCATACAAGTCACCTGCAGCCATCGTGTGTAGATGAATTTCTAAATGGTCTTATTAAATAAAAAACATGGAGCCAGATATAGGGGTGAACACTTGATAGAGAAATAGAAACAGCCACATGCTAACCTCACCTCACCAACTCTGCAGCTTCCAAAGAGAGAGTGACTTTCTATATCCACACCTATATTCCTTTCTGTTCTGTTCTCCCATTGGCTCTCTCAGCCCAGCTACATCACTTCCTCTACCTGCCTAGCTCTGTCACTTCCTGTCTGTCTGTACAGACCTCCAGACCTCTATGGTTAACTAGTGTTGGAATTTAAGGNGTGTGCCACCACACCTGGCTCTGTTCCTAGTGTGGCCTTGAACTCACAGAGATCCAGACAGATCCCTGCCTCCCAANTGATAGGATTAAGGGCATGTGCTAACATTGCTTGACTTCTATTGTTTACTTATAGTAGCTGGCTTTTTCCTCTGATCCTCAAGTAAATTTTATTGGGGGACACAAATAAAATATCATCACAATTGTGGCTGGAGCACAGTCTCTGGGGGAGGTGTTGTAGCTTCAGGAACAGTGGCCCTTTCCCCTGGGAGGTAGTGTGTATGCCACCTGGTGAAAGCAGCCTGATTGCTATGATGTCAGTCCAGCCTGTTCTAAGAGGGATTGCTCAGTTGACTGTTCTCTTCCCCAAGGAAACTTGACAACAGGAAGGACCTGGCAACTGTCAATGAGTCAAACTGGTAAAGCCCACAGCAACTTAGCTCATTTAACCAGCATTGAAAGGATGCTTAAACAAAACCTCTTACTCCATTCTCAGCAGAATTTGACTCTTGGGTAATTGCATTTGCCCTGCCACCACTTGACTTCTTTGGTAATTCTCTGTCTTTTCCAGAACAAAGAGTTTAATAGACAATTTCATCTATTCTATCCATTGCATATGTTTTGGTTTAGTTTGATTCTATTTATTATGTATTTATTTATTTCTCTATTTATTTATTTNTTGATGTTGTTTGAGACAGAGTCTCCAGTAGATAAAGCTCTCTGCCCAGGGCAGGTCACCATACCCAGCCTTTTTTCATTGTGAGTTCTGAAGGATCTGACTTGGGTCTTCACACTTCTAAGGCAAATGTTTTACTGAGTGAGCTGTCACCCTACCCTCTCAAATGATTATTCTTATTATAACCATTGAGCCAAATGCCTGATTGACAGTGTTAGCAGAATATTTCAAGAAACAAACAAAAATAATGGGATTGTAAACTATCTGATCACAGTGATATTTCCCATCAATCAAGAAACTACCATGTCTCATCAAAGGTACAGTAGGACCTGAGCTGTGGCTATTGAGTTTCCCATGATTGCCTAGTAGAAAAAAATGACTAAACAACCAACCCATACTTTGAGTACATTCTTTTCCAATTTTCTTAAGTGTTGAATAAGTCAGACCATTTCTCATCTCTTCCATTGTTAAACTAAATTTCCAGTTGAATCTAGTTCACTTGTTAAACTGTATTGATATCATCTATAGAAAAAGAACNGACAGAAAAAAACTGCCAATCACGCACAGTGCTGACACGGCTTTTTATTTCATGAAATACAACTTATTTCAAGCATTGGTTTTAGCAGCGTTTTATGTAGCCAATTTTTAAAAGGCAACAAGAATCAAATCATGCACAGATAGCTCCCACCACCAGGGAGATTGAAGCAATTCAGAAAATGAAGTGAAAATACCCTTGATGAGTGGAGAGAGTGAAGGACCGTGCACCCTACAATGAAAATGTTCAGTGAGCACTAGACAGGGCACATCTGTTTCTAAAATGTAAATGTCATGAGTTAGTGATCCAGGACGAGGTGGCATCATAAATCCCACACCTGAACAACTCTCAGCACACAGCCTTCCTTCTAGACCCTCATCTCTGAATCCTGTCCATTTCTTAGTCAAAGGAAATAAATCTAAGATGGTGGTCAGAGAGAGTGTTACAATCATCTACTTCCATGAACAGTGGAGGACTGCCATGGAAAGGTCTCTGATTCTAGAGTCTCTGCCAAGAGAGACCACCAAACACGTCTAAGTGACATTTCAGAGTTTGGGGAAGAGAATGCTGTATGTACAGCCTCGGACTTCACTTCTGGTCACTTACTCTATTCCCTACAAAGCCAAGAGTGAAAATAAGAAATGCATTCCCAAATCTAAGAGAGGGACAGAGACCCACACAGACATGCAGTGTTTGTCCCCCCCCCCAGGGGCATGTTTGGAGAAACGGATTGGTGCCCATGTATCACTGATCGAAAGGGCACACTACAAAGTGTTTGCTTCTCACTCCAATCTCTAATTCAGATAAATTAGGATAGATAATGATTCATTTTAACTCCTGGGGAATAAAAACTTGAGCCCAAATAAAAATATATCTTTAGGCCTTGCATAGTCTCTGTCTCTCTCTCTCTCTGTCTCTCTCTCTCTCTCTCTCTCTCTCTCTCTCTCTCTCTCTGTGTGTGTGTGTGTGTGTGTGTGTGTGTGTGTGTGTGTGTGTTTGATATGTTTCAGGCACCCTGAACATTTGTAGTACAAACACCACAGTTGTATTCTTCAAAGCCTGGCTAAGGGGCTACTGAAGTATGTCCTTTTTCTGGCAAAGNACAGATAAAGGTTTCCCTGGACCATTGTTTCTCAGATTTTACTGTGCGTAAGACTCACCGACTGGGTTCATTAAAACTTGGGGTGCTAGATCCAGAATTGATTCAGATGGTGTGGGGTAAGGCTGGAGAGTGTGAATTTTTAGTAAGTTCCTTGGTGATGCTTTTGCTGGTGGCACAGGGGGGGCTACACTGTGAGGTTCATCACTGTAAGCTCCAAACTGTGTGTTTCTATGTTCTTTAAAGAGCAATGGGAGCCTTTACAATACAATATCCATCCACATGGCACTGACTAAAGTCTTCTCAGGGTTGTTTCCAGGGATAATATTTGAGGGAATTTTTTTTTATTACTTCTGCTTTCTCTATAACCAGTAGCAGCAGGCAGCCAAAGAACCCTTAGGACTATTTGCTTAGCAGTTTGGCTTTCTGGTGGGAGTGGGAATGTTTGCTAACCTCACCAGAAGGATTGTTATCTACCTAGTACGTCCCCAGATACACTGGATCTGTGTCCCTCCCCAGGACAGGATTGGTGCCTCTGGGGGAATGAAAGCCATGGCTACATATCCCTCCCCAAGCTGTCTATCTCATCTAGCAGGAAGTCCATGTCTTCCCGGCTCACTTGAGGGCTGATGACCACTTGGCGGAAGAAGTTGACCTTCCCTCGATGGGGCTGGTAGCCCAGCATGAGACTTCCCTTCTTCATCATTTTCTCCTTAATGGCTGGGGCCACCTGCAAGGGGGAGAGGGCACAGATAAAACCAAGTATCTTAGCACTTCAACTGACCTTTAGTCAACTGGTGTGGATCTCAGTCTTGTCTTCAAGCCTGACATAATAATAATTCATTGAGAACTTATAGCATGTATCCACCAAGTCTAGTGGTTGAGNTGTGTTAGTTCACCTTTATGATACCACGAGGAGCTGCAGGCAGCATGTCCATTTACAGATGAGGAAGTCAGGCACATGAGAGTCTTCGAGTTCTGTCTGTTGCTGGGATTAAATATTCTGCTCAAAAGCACTTTAGGGTAAGAAGGAGTTCACTTCAGCTTACAGATTACAGTCCAGCATCAAGGGATGTCAGGGCAGGAACTCAAACAAGAACTTCAAGCAGAAACAACAGAGGGACATTGCTTGCTGTTCCTTTCTTATACAGCTCAGGACCATCTGCCCAGGGAATGTTGCCGCCCACAGTGGGCTGGGACCTCCTACATCAATTAACCTCAGGACACTCTCCCACAGCATATTCAATATGAACTGGGAAATTTCTCAATTGAGACTCCCTTCTCAAGTGACTCTAGGCTGTGTCAAGTTGACAGTTAAAGCTACCTAGGACATGGGGTCCCTTAATGAATCTGAAGCTTGCCATTTCAACTACACTGGCTGGCCAATGAGCTCTCAGGATCTGTCTATCTCTGCCCCCTAGTGATGGGGTTACAGGTGNACATGGCTGTACCTGGCTTGAATGCTATAGATGATTCTTGGTGAGTATAGTTTATGGAATGGTAATGGGCCCTTGAGTCATCTTTCCCCCACTGAAGAGAAGCCTTAAGATTTAAAGCATTTGAAAATCCTCAATCTATGGACAAGAAAATAAAACAAAAACCCTTTCCATCAAAGATGAGGAAATAAATCNTACATAACTGTGCAAATATAATGGGAAAGTATTTAAATGTAAAATATAGACATTATGTATGAGAATGTTACATGATTTTGCATCAGGGTTTTACACTTTAGCTTATTAACCCTCATGAACTTGAGTAGGGGACTTCTCTCTTATATGGATGTACATGGATGTGCATGCATCATATATGTACGTAGGTGCTCACATGTGTAACATGAACTTCTTCTCAGTCATATATCACTGCATGCTCTTAAGATCTCCCAATTTGGTCACCAGGTAATATGGAACCATGGTCTAACTTAGACTTGTGACAAAGCCGTGTTTTTATGGTCGAACAAAAATTGTCACTGGTCCCCTGTATGGAAACTGGGGCTGTGAGGGAAATCCCACCATGGTGCCAGCAATGATCAGTATTAGCAAGGCCTTGTTCACATGTCTGTCAAGGAGAGCCACAAAGCATCAAGTTCAGAGCTTGCAGCTTGTGGTTCTGAGTATGATTCTAGGATCACTTCCATAGCCGTTCCCATCCGCTTCCAGTTCCACAGCACAGAACCAGCTCCGACTCTGCCAATTTTAAATTTAAAGCAGGCACACTCTTGGCTCCAGCCTGATTTGCATGTTTGTGCCTACTCACTTTCAGCACTCCTTTTTTTCTCTCCAAAAGGGCATTTCCTGCTCCACCTGTGGAAGGCATTTGGGACTTGACACCAGCTTATGACATTCCTAAGGCTCAGTGAAGTTGTTATCAAAATGTATCTGCCAGGCTGTCATGGTTTCTATGCAAACCAGAAATCATTTTGCTTTAAGTTTTTTCACATTTTGTCTATTTATTGATGGGAATGTCTTTCTAAAAATGTGTTGCTCTGATTGGTTGATAAATAAAGCTGTTTGGCCAATGGTGAGGCAGAATAAGGTTAGGC
>LZPO01055121.1:244813-255391 GCA_001675575.1 Neotoma lepida
TCGAGGTGGCAGCTAAAATTTTTAACCCGGGAAGAGAGCTGAATATAATTCAACTATTACATTTTGATTTTTTTCTATATAAAGCCGAATCGCTCATTCCTTTCATATTTGAACCTCTCACCTAGCCTTTCAATGTCATCTCTCTGACTCTCTGAACTGAATAAATGCCATGTGGTTTCTCTCAAATTCTCACAGTGAAAGAAAAAGCAAAAGAATAAATCTAATCTCAATACCATAGTGACTTTACCAGAACTTTATTTCTTACCTAATTTACCTTCAATCATTCTGATTTTTAAACAAACATAAAACCTCCAACAGCAACCAACCCCACCTGACTTTCAAGCTTGCTTGCTTCTTTCCCCCATTGTTCTGAAGTCACTGGTAGCCTGGAATCCGATCTCTCCGAGTAACTGATCCCAGTTAGCACACAAAGGCCAACCAAAGGTGTCATTCCTCAAGAGTCATACTTTTTGAGACAGGATCTCTCAACTGGAACTAGGCAAGTGGGCCAGGATGGCTGGCCATGAAGCTCCAGGGATCTTCCAGGAGCTTACTAGAGTACACAATTTCTTCTAGAAGTCAACATTTCAGACCAACAGAAACACTCTGCACTCAGTGGTTGGAGAGTGTACAGACATGTCAATGGCAACTTCCTTATATGCCTTTGTGGTCCTTTAAGTAACAGAGCAGGAAGATTGGCCACAAATTCCTACTCTGCTAGGGAAACACCTGGGAAGATGTTAGGGCTGGTGGAATGGCTTGTTCAGTGGCTCCAAACTCTGTGATCCACTCTCTTGAGCTTCCCCTAATCACCTGACATAGAATACCATGATGAAGGGTGACTGAAATCAGCATGACACTACCTAGGAGAGAGGATGAAACCATGTGACAGCCACTATGATATAAAAGGAAATGGGTTAAATGTCATCACTGAAGAATGCAGTTCAGTAGAGAACTGGGACAATGCTTAGGGCCATTTGATGACATGGCTAATCTTCATGGTCACCCTGACTGGATTTAGAGTCACCTAGGAGGCACACCTCTGTGTGATTTCCCAAAGTGGTTCGCTGAGGGAAGACTCAGCCTGAATGTGGGTGGCAGCACCTCTTGGGCCGGGATCCTGGACTGAGTGAAAGAGCAAAAGGAGAAAGACAGCTGTAGGCATCATTCATGGTGCTCTCCTTCCAGGTCTCCCCCAGAGTGGGGCCTGGCTGCACATTCCTGTCACCATGGACTCTGTCATTCCTTCCCTTCCATGATAGACTCTCCTCTCACAAATCCTTCCCCTGATGATAAGTTTCTGTTTGTCACATTTGGTCACAGCAATGAGAAAAACAACGTTCCAGGTGGTAGACTGCTGTGCTTTAGACAAGGGTTTGACACAGTCTGACACAACTCTGTCTTATAGGAAACTTACTCTATTTCAGGTTCAAATCTAGGACTTGCAAGTAACTCCTACCCCATCTTTCTTTTCCTTCAGCATAAGTTATCCTATAATACTGCCCTCACCCCGACCTGACATACTTCAGTGAGCAGTAGAGTAGGGTTTAAATTGCAGTCAGAAGGATACANAATTAGGGCTGCCTTGCCCAAGGCAGTCCTGATTTATATCTGATCCTGCTCTCATGGTTACAGCATCCACTTCACTTCTGAAAGTGTCCTGAGTTGGACCATTAGTACACTGTGTACTTAAAAAATTATTTTCATGTTTTCAAGATGTGTGTGTGTGAGTATGGGCTTATACCCTTGAGCGCAGTGCCTATGGACTCCAGAAGAGAGCACTGGATCCCAGGAGCTGGAGTTACAGGCAGTTGTGAGCTGCCTGACATGGGCCCTGGAAACAGAACTCAGGTCCTCTGCAAGAGCGGTACTCACTCTTAACTGCTGAACCCTGTCTCCANCCCCCAACCCCTCATCTTATGGATGTTTCAGTGATGGANAGAGGAAAGAGTAGGCTTGCTACACTGTGGGCTTCTGCTAGCTCCACCNCACTGTTGGCCACCTTCTGTTCACCTTTCCTAAATTCCAGTTCCACCTTTGAGCCCACATCACCCACAGATGAACCTGTGTAAAATTTCATCGGAGACATCGTGTGAATACCAGCTGATACTTCCGGCCGCTGAAAAGGCCTCTTACGTGAGTGTCCATCCCTCCCTCCTTTTCCTTTCTCCCGTAGCCAATCTTTAAACACAACTGCTAAAACTATTACAAATTTCAGCACACCATATACATACATAATCATTCCATGGTTTCTTGATGACTGAAATCCACATGAACTAGTTTATTTTTAATCTGACTCAAAAGTTATTAATTCTGGGCTGGAGAGATGGGTACAAGATTAAGAGCACCTGCTGCTCTTTCAGAGACCCTGAGCTCAATCCCCGGCACCCAGTCAGGCTGCTCACAACCTCCTCTAACTCCAGCTCCTGGGGATCTTACACCCTTCCAGCCTCCCAGCACACCTATGCGCACACACACACACACACACACACACACACACATATAGATAGATAGATAGATAGATAGATAGATAGATAGATAGATAGATAGATAGATAAAGAAAACAAATCTTCAAAAATTACTAATCCATTTGCCCAATTTAGCACATTCACTTCTCATTTACAGTAAACATTAGGGCCCAGGGGGCTGGTAATCAAAGGGCCATCGTATTATTTTATACGTGATTGGGAATCATGGGAAAATATTTGACCCACAGGGCAACCTTGTACATGTGTGGTGTGCATATATTAGTAATTAGCTGTAGCAAATTAAAAAGAAGTGTGCACTGAGACAAAGAAGCAAGGGACTCTTCCCTAAGCAAACTGAGGGCATCAGACAGAATCCTCAAAGTCCCCGACTGACTCTAGTAGGTCTCTGCAGAAGACAGTNTAAGACAGAGATTTAAAGAGAGACAATTTGAGAGATTGTCTGACACNTTTACTGGGGACCCTCCCCCCAATATGCTCTCTACTGAAACTGTGTCCCAGTGACACTGAGGAAAATCAATTAGATTTCTGCTGTGCTGGCGCCTCCCAATGGCCTCACCATTTCCCGGAGTTTAGGTTTTGGAGAAAAGGCCTGTGAAAACCTTGGCATAGATTTTTATCTGTGCTTTGACACAAATGTAAAAATCAACAAAGCAAAGTCTTGTTTCCTTCTTCCACCCCCAAACACAAACACACACACACACACACACACACACACACACACACACACACACAAGCTCATTTTGTGTCCTCTGTCCCCAAAGAGTGATTGGAAAGGGGTAGTGGTAAAAACAAACAAATATAAGATTCAGTGATGATTGTTTGCATAAGGAAGGCAGGGATGCTGAGGGGACAGGGCACCTGCAAAGGCTGCCAGACAGCCAAGCCCATCGCACTACAATACTGGCCAGGCTTCTCACTGCCTGCATAAAGAGGCACTGGAATGGTGAGCCTTGGGTTGTCTATTTGAGATTTAGAATTACCATGGAAACAGACCTTTAGGTGTGTACAGGAGGGCATTTCATGACTGAGTTAACTGAGGGGGGAAGATCATTTGGGCGGCACCATTCCATGGCCTGGGTTACCAGACTTCATGAAAAGGAGAAAACTGGCTGAGCACCAGCATGCATTCCTCTCTGTTCCCTGACTTGGGGTGCAGTGTGACCAGGACCTCAAGCTCTTGTCGCCATGTCTCCCCTGCCATGAGGGGCTGTACCCTCAAACTGTGAGCCGAAATACTCTCTAGTTTTCTTACATCGCTTTGGTCGCATTTTCTCACAGTGAAGAACAGCACCTGGTCACAGGCTTCACAGGAAACAAGAGAATTGCTCATTAGATTTCCACAGACAATTTCAGACTGTCCTTAAAGGTTTCCTTCCTTCCAATGTGACAAAATCAAAACCAAATACCAACCTGGGCAAGCTCAAGAGAAAGCCTAACTTTTGTTTCANATGCTGCAGGACCTTCCTCTGCCTNTCTGATGGTTACAAGGTGCATTTTAGCCACAAGNTCCATTGACAACCCTGCTAACCTGTAAGTCCAAACCCACACCATGACAGACTGGAAAAGTAGTGACAGCAACCATGCCATAGAAGCCTCGGCTGTTGGAAAACACCTACCTCAGTGTACGTTTAGAGGGAGGGTNTTTTGTTGTGGTTGTTATTTGTTGTTCTTTTTCCCCTCACAAATTCTCACACCNTAGCACGGACTAGCCCTGAAATTCGCTATGTAGCTCAGGCTGGTTTGGAACTCATGGCAATCCTCCTGCCTCAGATTTCTGAGTGCTGTACTTAGAGGTAAGTTCCACCACACTTGGCAACAATCACCTGCTAATATGAATTTAAGATGACCTTGGACACGTGGGTAGAACTGGACATCGTTGACTTTTCTAAACCAACACCTCCACCCCCAGGAAACCAATCTGGAGGAGNCAGAAGTGATCATTCCATGTTTTGTCTTTCATAACCTGCACGCCTTAAAGACCTTCAAGTTAGAAGAAAATAGTCCTTGAAGTATACAGCACACCTGGAGATGAGAGTGGAAATGGCAGAAAGAATGTTCTAGAAACATCTCCTATCTCTTAGTTTAGTTGTGTGCAGTGCAAAGTGCTGGGGTCCAAACGATTGTTTGCTAATATTGAGAGGTGTCCATGGCACTAAAGCAATCTAAAACAAGTAAAAGTGCTTGTACTAGCAGGTTACAGTGGTGTACAGCATGCCTTTAGTCCCAGCTCTCTTGGCAGACAGAGGCAAGTGGATCTCTGTGAGTTCAAGTCTAGCTTGGTCTACATAGCAATTTCCATGCTCCATAGTGAGACCCTGTCTTCAAAAGCAGCACTTGTTCTATTTAAAACAACAGGATAATTATTTCTTAAATTCTCAAATTNATGACTACTGAGTTTTAAGCCTCACAGGTGTGCTGGTGGGATCTTGGAGTCAGCTAGGAATTGGGACTATTGCTGTCANCAGCTCTAACCACTTCTGAGCACTTCATTATTGTCCATATAGAACTCTCAAATGTTAGGTAGTTTCAGATGTAGAAAGGAGACATCTTAATAGTCACCTTCTCAAATCAACTTCCTTTTAAAAAATAAAAGATTGCCACTACCCATAAACAGACACAGTGTTTTCTCCCATGGGTGAGGAAGTAACTTACGGCCACACTGACATCAGTCTACTAGGGGGAACTGCCCAGAGTCACTCTGTTTCGTCCTAGTTTTAGGAAAATCCATCTTGTGCTTCACTCCACTGCTCCCAGGCGGGCTGACCAGAGGACCACATCCTACTGAACAGAACATTCTCGTGCAATGGTACCTGCAGTTTTAGTTTTTGAGAGTCCATTGTTTTACAACATAAAGCAAATTGTTTTCATCAACTGGTTGCAGCTTTTGAAGCCTTTGTAAACAGAACCTTAGGCCCCTTGGCCTGACTCTAGTGTGATGCATTGTGGGGTTGAGCCTTATAAGGCATAGCCTGCCTCTCCAGGTAGGTAGTCCCTTCTGGACTGAGCCTGCTCTCCACCAATCCAACCTTCACTGACCACCATTCTCCTGTGTCTCTCATGAGTACAACAGAGTGACCTTGTGAAGTGTTGAGCACACTCCAAAGACTCCATCTCTGGCTGTAAGCAAGTGGCCAGAAATCACCTGAGGACTGAGCAAGTGGGTGAAGGCTGTTCCAATTTACATCACATGCCCTGGACATAATAACATTTTCTCCCTTCAGCATTTATTCCTTCAATTCAAAATTCCTTCCACAAAAGATGTGTTTGGATGCCTGCTTCCATCTTTTAAAAGATCAGTTTCTGTACAATGTGCATCTAGCTTGTTACATTGCTTAATTTGGTTTCTACCAAATTAACTGTGAATTACGTTTATTTGAAATTTTCTACCTTTTAACTTTTATAATTTAACTTTTCTAAACGTGTAGAAAATTTCTACATTTAACTTTTATAAACTAATATAATGCTCTCTATTAGTTCATTTTCTGTTGCTGGGATAAACAGTGATAACCAGAGAGTTATGGAAGATAGGTTTCTTTTGGCTTACAGCTTTAGAGGGATAAGAATCANCCTGGTGTGGGGGAAACAGCAGCAGGCAGCAGGCATAGCAGCAGGACCAGAAAGCTGGGCAATCACATCCTCAACCACAAGAGGTGAGACTGTAAACCCTCCAAACCAGCCCACAGTGAATTACTTCCTCCAGCAAGGCTCCACTTCCTCAAGGTTCCTTAACCTCCCAAACAGCACCACCAGCTGAGCATCAGGCGTTCAAATACCAGAGCCTCCGGGGACCATTTCTCATTCAAATCTGATGTTGTCTTCTGGACCCCACAGTCACGTACTTGTGTTCACACNCACACACACACACACACACACACACACACACACACACACACACACGGGGGCGGGGGATGCCTTCTCATAACAGGGTCTCTAATAGTCTTCCACCCACCAATTACTGCTGAGTTCTTCCACTCAAACCACCAAAGATCCTCAGACCTTAAAAGGAAAGTCAGCAGTTCTCCTCAGAGGAAAATTCACCTTCTCAACCATGTGTTTGTTTGGCTGGTGAGATTTACAGGGGGTCCCCACTGACATTTGGCCAATATGCAACCAGTGGCCCAAATATAAACCACGCTGAAAAGCTATTTCAACTCTACCTGCCTCTTAACGCTCAGACTCCACCAGGCAAGCCTTCCCATGTAAGTTTTCTCTAACTCATGAATTGCAAGGGCACCAGCAAGGCTTTCTCGTCAGTAACTCCCTCTGTGAGGCACCTTCCACAGTCCTCTCATTTTAATGGTGCTACAGATAAAATGGCTGGAACCTTGATGCTCTGAGATGAAGAAGGATGGCTTGAAAGGACACCTGGAGGTCATATCCAGCGAGGGACTGAGAGCCACTTGCATGCCCAATTTCATTCAGTATCTTCCTCCCTCAAGAGACAAACCCAGTTTGTGATGCACAGGGTTTTCTTAAAAGTGCCTGCTGGAAAATGTGGCCCCAGATGCATAAAGAGCCTTTACTTACTTTACCTATTTTATGCATGTGTGTCTGTCTGAACATATGCCACATGTATGCAAGGTGTGAGTGGAGGCCAGAAGAGGGCATCAGAGTGCCTGGAGCTGGAGTTACAGACAGTTGTGTCATCAGACCCAGGCACTTGGAACCAAACTGAAGCTCTCTGGGCAAGCTGGAAGCTCTCCTAACTGCTGAGCCATCTCTCCAGCCCCAGTAAAGGTCCTTCCAATAAGAGGCAGAGAAAGAAGTGTATCCATTTGCCTTTCAAGTGTGACATCTTCCTTTTACACTTTCTCCCTGGGTTACAAAGACTAGTGTAATACAGGGTAGGGAATCTGTTCTACTTTTATTGATATGTAAAGAGAACNCCACAGGGAAATGTTTTGGGAAGCAAATGGTAATTACGTCCAAACGATAAAATAAAACTTTNCATGTAATANTAGATCTCTCCAGGAGAGAAGAAGGGGGCATTCTGTGGCTTCATTTTGAAAGTGAGGCAGCCATGATGAGAAGCAGCACAAAGCCTCCATCCTAAAGGGATGTGGAAAAGGGCAGTACCATTCCAAGGCCACGGAGGACNGCCTGCAGCATCAAGAGCATAGGGTACAGATTCCACAGCTAAACTGATGGATGATAGGGGGTGTGTCACCTCCATGGATAAATACTTAAGCTTCATGGAGTAGAAGACATNTGAATGTAAATGAGCCAAGAATACCCCCCTCCCAAATTTTAAGTGTCCATAAAACTTTACTGCCCAAGAGCTCTGGTTTTGTCCAAGTTGAGGCTTATGGAGCAAATTAAGCTTCGACTTGTTTGCTGTGGTGAACAGACAGACACCAGCAAGTAAAGAAGTATTTTTACTAAAACAAATCTTCACCTTGCTGAGGGGCAACAATCATAGGGTAAGTGGTGTGTTTGCTTGCTTGCTTGCTTCCTTCCTTCCTTCTTCCTTCCTTCCTTTCATTTCTTCCATCTTTCCTTCTTTCCTTTCTTCCTTCCTTTCTTTTGAAATACTTTTCTGAAAAATAGTCTGACGTGCTTTGAGAGCATTTAAAATTGCTAACAGATGAAACATCAAATACGGACAATCCAAGAGGCTTCCTTGAGAAAGTGCAGCGGAGGAGAGCCCCTCCAACATCGCTGTAGAAGATTCTAGAAGAATGCTGTCTGCTCTAGCAAGAATCCAGAGAGTTATCATTTGTACCAAGAGTGGACCTTTGCCTCAGGGTAGAAAAAGATAAGTGTCATTGNGGAAGGATGACCACAAAAATGCACTAACATCTAATCCACACAGTTTGAGTTTGAAGTTCCTATACCATCAAAAAGACACAGTCTANTCCTACAATATACCCTAGCCACATTTCCCTTATAAACACCAAGAGACGATTATTTATTGGCTGGAAGACCCATACAGAGATGCTGGCCCAATGAAACCATCAGCCTGACTCATTAGAGAGGTTAGATTCTTATCATTAAAATGACAAGAGAGTCTTGAAAGAAGGTGTATAATAAGAAATTCAGGGAGGCTGGTGAGATGGTTTCACNGGTACAAATGCCTCTTGTACCTATGAGAGGACTAGAGTTCGTATCTCCAGCATGTAGGTAAATGCCAGGTGGCNGTGGCAGCCTGTCTGGAATCCCAGCACCAGCAAGGCAGAGACAGGGGATCTCTGACCAAGATGGCTAGCTAGATGAGCTGAGTCAGCCAATTCTGGGTTCAAGTGAGAGACCNTGCCCTGATGTATAAGGTTAGGAGAGATGGGAAGACACCACATGNCAACACTGCTCTCTACACCCACATAAACCTGCACACACACATACACATAAAATAAACACAAATACATTCAGGATTTGTTGCTTGCTTGTTTTCTTGAGCTCTCTTGATTTTGTGGTGGTCAGAACTGAACCCAATTCCCATAGGCTAGATAAATGCTCTACTGTTGAGTTGTATTTCTGGCCCCCAAATTTAGAATTTCTGTGTAGAAAAAAAATGTTAATAAGCCCAATTATTCTCTATGCCAGCATTAGGATAAATATAAAGATAACTCAGATAAATAATTGTATATTAATATCATTAAATATATTAAGCTAGGGGGTAGATGAAGATACCTGCTTCCCTCTGGCAACTTCTTGGGCCTGTACCCCGAGAGATACCTCCTCCGCAGTGCCGTTGAGGCAGATACTATGCATTCTCTCTTTAAGAAATGGCAGTGGTAGAGACTGCACACTGGGAAGGCCAGTAACACAGTGATGTATTTGTCTGCATTCTCCACTTGACCATAAAGAAGGGAGCCCTACTCATCCATGGCCTGGCAGCCTGAATAATCTCAATACAGATTTGATACATGTATGAGTGCATGAAATGAAAGATGGTGTTCAGAAATGTTATGTTGTGACAGGAAATGTTTAAGTGTTTTTTAAGGTGCTCCTTGTTGTTCCCGGTAACAATGGAACTAAGTTTAAGTTCTGACTGTCTTCAGATTCGGAGTTGCTTAACTCCTCTGGGTCTGTTTCCTCACATGCAAAATGTGAATAATAAAAACAAAAGTATGACCTTATAGGACTCTTACATGTGTAAGATGTGGAAACATTCATCAAGCCATAAAATGCACTGTATAAGGTTATGAAGTAAAGTCTTCATGGCACAAAGACTGCAGCCACAGTATTGATTATCTAATGATTTTAGTTGCTCTCCTCATGGCGATCACCAAAGGCCTGGCAAGGAGCAACTTAAGGGCATGGGAGGATGGCTCAGCAGACTAGAGGTACAGACTGCTCTTCCAGGGGACCCAAGTTTTTTTTTTCCCAGAACCCACGATGGGCAGCACACAACTGTGTAACTCCAGCTCCAGGGAATCTAATGTCCTCTTCTGCCTCTGTGGGCACCTGTATTCACCTGAACATACCCACACATACACATCATTTTAAAACACTATTTTAAGAGGCAGCTTAGGGGAGGAAGGGATTATCTGGACTCACAGCTTGAGTGGTACAGTCTGTCATGGTGAGGAAGGCACTGAGGGATGTGAGGCAGCTGGCCACATTGCCTCTGCAATCCTGGAGCAAGCGTAAGAACCACAACATGAACCCAATACCACTTCCGCAACATGATTTTCAAATTCCTCCATGAAGAGACATCACGGTCTCTTTCTCCACCTAACCCGGGATCATTTGCAGTACTCTTCAGCCCATAGGAAACAGCAGAAGCGCTGCNGTGTGGGTTCTGAGTGCAGACCAGGAATTCTTACAAATACCCCCTTGCTCTCTTGGGGCCCTTCCCNTCCCAAGACCACCAGGCTGGATCACCTGTCAGAGGGTGAGTGATTACACAACTAAGAGCCCAGCTGTCCCAGATCAGACCCCAGCAGCCCAATAACAGCAAAGTTTCACATCTGACCCACAGGCAACTGCAGGCATAAAAAAACCAAGTAAGCCCAAACCAGAAGGACCACCCAGAAGATAGCTAGACTGACAAAACCTCTAGCAAACGCTGAGTGGGGTGGTTTATTTGTTCTGTGAAATAATAGCTAATTTATGGTTCCCCCATGAGTGTACCTTGAAATTGGTTCTG
>LZPO01055121.1:256580-268987 GCA_001675575.1 Neotoma lepida
ACACACCACACACACATACACACCACACCACACACACACACGCTAGCAGCAAAGTTGTTCAGACAAATCATCAAAATTGAGACAAATACCTGAACTTAAGGTGGCTGGGCTGGTATCGAGCCACGGAAAATGCAGGTGACTTTTACAGCCTTCTCTGCTGTGTACTAAGATCCCTGGTGTTCAATAATTTAAACTTTGTTTCCCCAACAGTTCCAGGAACTAGGTATCATTAAAACTAAGTTACAGAGGAGGCTTGAACAGATAAAGGGATTTTACCGTGAAGGTCTCACAAGGTGGTTTCTGTTGTTTGTTTTCAGAGCGAAATCAAATGNGGATAACGGCAGAGAACTTTTTTCTTTACAACTGTTTGAGCTCTGACCTCNGCCCACACAGCAGACTTTGCCTCTCTACCCAGTACTTGTTGACAGTTTTCCCAGGGCAGCGTGTGTGAGGAAGTCTGAACTACACAGCCATCTCTATGGTGAACCTTTCTCAGCCGGTTAGTGGGACACTCTGGCCCCTGACGGNCACCCTCCTTGCTCATCACTTTTCTCTTCTTGGCTTCCTAGCCTGGCTCTGCCTCTTTCTAGATCTTGGTGTCTCANATGACACCCCGTGTTGTCTGNTACCTTTTCTCCTCTCGCCTCCTTCACCTCACGCAAAGCCACAGACCCTGGACGTGACAAGTTGAGGATAAAAATAGTTCTGTCACTTACCTACCAACTAACAGGAACTGTGGGAAAGTAACATCCCCTTCTGGGAATAACAATAGAATTTACCCCATGGGTGTGTTGGAGACGGAAATTGTACGTGAATAACCTTGTGCNAGGCACAAGGACAAATGCTCCAAAAGCATCACAAAGAACAAATGCAAGTCCTCTATGGACATGCAATGCAAGGAGAGACTGCTTTTCCTGAACGCAGGCAGGCAGGTAGGTACACATGTGTGTGTGGAGGTGAGAAGACAACCTGGGTGGCAGCCTTCAGGATCTGTCCCCTTTACTTCTTTGAGACATGGTCTTTCATTTGCCCGGAGTCTATGGAATCCCAGGGTCCCAAGTGTCTCCACTTCCCCAGCCCTGGGATTACAAAGCGTGCCTCCATACCAGCTTTTTATAATTCCTAACCGAGCCACCTCCGTAGACTTTTCCTTGGGTCTTTCTTCCTGGTGACCCTGTTCAAGAGGATCCATNCTCTTATTTCCATCAGTTAATTCTTCTCCGTATTTGCTCCCTGCTCTAGAGGTTATAAATCACTTTCACAGAGTACTTCCCCATCCTTGTCAAAGGCAGCTCTTCCTAAGACCTGGTACAAATGCCAACCCTTTAATGAAGTCTTTTTCTGAGTCTCTAGTGGAAGACATTAGGGTCTGGCTCAGCATTTCTCTGGCATCTCTCCAAAGTATCTTTCAACCCAGTGTAGACATTGCTACAAATTCCTTTGCAGCTAAGGGATCTGACATGATTGACAGCTGCCTTGTTATAANTCCATGTGTCATCATTTCAGAAATAAGTAGGAGAAGCAGCATCAGAGAGGAATACACTTTGTCTAGGCAGATCATGGTGGAGGTTGGGATCTAGGAACGGCATGCCTTGGGGCACAGACAGAGGTAGTTCGGAGGCGACTACAGATGCAGGTGGGAGGAGCTTGCTGGTCAGCCCAGAGTGGGGTATGCTTTTGAGTCACTGACCCTGTTAGCTTTCTGAGTGTATGTCTTTTTTAAAAAATTGATTTATTTTTATTTTATGTGTATGTTTGCACTCCAGCTGGTCTGTATATATACCATGTGAGTTCACTGCCCATAGCGATCAGAAGAGAGCATCAGATCCCCTAGAACTAGAGTTGCAGATGNTTGTGAGCTGCTGCCATGTATGTGTTNGGGACTGAACTGAGTCTTCTGCCAGAACAGCAAGATTTCTTAACCATTTAGCCATCTCTCCAGCTTAAGCACACTCATTTTACTGATGCATACATGATGTCCCTGCTAGATAAGGATCCACATTTGTGATCGGAACATGTAGTCTTACCACTAACAGCATTTTGCTTGTTCTTTTTCTATCAAACACCATGACCAAAAGCAACTTAAGGAAAACAAATTCATTTTGACTTATGATTCAGAGGGCTAGCACTCAAAATTGTTGGGAAAGCATGGCAACAGGCAGCTATGGTAGCAGCTGGTAGGAGCAGGAAGCTGAGGGAGCGGGAAGCTGAGGGATCACATCTTAATCCCATACAGGAACTGGAGAGAACAGGAATTAGGATGAGACTATAAACCCTGAAAGTCTGCTCCCAGTGACATATTTCCTCTACAAGGCCACACCTCTAAAGGGTCCATAACCTCTCCAGATAGCACCATAAACTGGAGACCAGGCCGGGCAGTGGTGGTGCATGCCTTTGATCCCAGCACTCAGAAGGCAGAAGCAGGCGAGCTACACAGAGAAACCGTCTCGAAAAACCAAAAAAACAAAAAACAAAAAACAAAACTGGAGACCAGGTGTTCAACTATGTGAGCCTGGGGTGGGAGTGGGGCACAGCTCACTCAAACCACCACAGACAACTGTCTACAGGGGATTGGTTTTTTGTTTTTTTTTTAATTCCATGGTGCAAAACCTAACCCAAACAGCATCTTCATGTGTGCTTGGCTCTCAGTTCCTCTTCAGAACTATCATTTCTTCACTTCCATGGCACAAATGCTGTTCCTTGCACCACTGACACTGGATTTCACCCTATGGCTAGTTCTGGCTCCCCTGGCGGGTAGGGCATGGTCTCTACAGGCTAGTTCTGGCTCCCACAGGGTGGGGTGTACCCTCCACAATCTTTCAGTGTTGGGCTCAGCTATCCAACTTGCTTTGGTTCATTAAGTATATTAGTATCTATGAGATGACAGAGACTTGAAATGATCTTGTCCCTCTGTCATGTCCATCAGAAACCCCTTCTCATGTCCATAGGTTCAAGGAAGAGGGTAAGAAGTACACACAGGGCCATGCAAGGAAAGCCTAACACAAGGTAACCACCCAACATCATCCCCTTCCCCGCAGAGGAGGAGTGATGCAAGCTTTCTGCTTTGTGATTGGAAGTGTCACAGTGTTACCATGACAGTAAATTTTGCTTCTAGAAGACAAGAAAGGAAATTCTCTCCTCCAAAAAAGGTTTGCTGTATTAGAAACAGAAGGCACAACTTGTATGAAAAGTTATACACTGCCCCAGATCCTCTCTCCCTTCATACTTGGCCTCCTCTTTGAGAAGTCAAAGACTTCTCCCCCACCCCACCCCCACTTGTAGTTCCTTGAACTCATTATGTAGTTGAGAATGACCCCAGAACTCCTGATCCTCCTGAAAAGTGTGCACCTCCCCCCAGCNGGACCCGCTTCTCTTGTTTCCATAGCAGCAGACATTTCTAGCGCTCTGTCTCTTTTCCAGTGCTTCCTTCAGCACTCCAGACTTTGTCCATAGGTGCTTCTCGTCCTCCAGCCTTGTCTCCTTTAGTTACCACTTGACTTGAATCTCTCTGTGTGGAACACTCCACTCCTGGCCCCCTCAAGCTCTAAACGTTTTCTTCAGTCCTAACCATTGTGTTCCAGCAGCAAATGAACCGTGCCAATCCTGAGTTCTTCCTAGAGTCCCTTACATGGAGAGAATGCCCGGAACCACCTCCCTCAATGATTCTCCAAATTTGTTCCACTGCCTCTTTCTTCTGCTGGCCTTGTGTCAGGCCAACCATACACACACAAGCTCNGTGGTCAATATTTGTCCTCCATCAAGTCACACCCACTTAATAACTACCCAACTTTTTGCAGTTGCAATGGCTGTGGCTTTGGCAATCACTCTGAGAATTATTCAAGTTACCNGAGGTTTCATATTAAGGAATACTAACTTACATAATTTTGAGAAGCAAAGAGTAACCTTGATAATTAGGCTTTGCACTGAATACATGCACTATTTTCAGAATTTTACTTTACTCATTATGTTAAAAAATAACTGAGAAGCAAGGGGCCTATGGGCAGACACTAGAACCTCACCTCCAATAATAGAAAGGAGGACAGGAATCATCTGATGATACAGAGAAGACANAGAGAAGCTTCAGCCACTCCTACTTCAGTTAGCAAGATTAGAGGCTGATTTCCCATGCTGCTCTACTCAAAAATCAATGGCTAGTAAAAATGTGAACATTATTAATTCAAACTGGCCAAACAAGGATTAAACTTTACCATGTGGAACACAGCCCATAAAAATATTTTGCAACTAGATTTCCTCTTCCAATTACCAAGGATACAACATCGTTTTTCCTGTAGGCATTGCAGGAAGAGCCTCTGAACACAGCCGGGATGTAAATCAGGTATTGTATGGGTGCTTTATTTACTCACTTCGTAGGGCCCAGCCTTCTAAACTGACTAAATGTCTACCTCTTTGTGTATCATTGAGAGATGCTGTATTATGGACTGCCACAAGAATTCTGAGCAAAGACTCCAGGAAGAAGGTAGCTAGAGTCCACCCAACTTCCTTGTCAAGTTGTGGAGTTGATAGCTCAGGCCAATAGCTCAAGGAGTAGTCACACAGCATGCAGACCTGAGCTGGACACCCCAGAACTGAGGTAAAAAGCGCCATGTGTTGGAACATGTTTCTAACCCTAATGCTGGGGTACAGAGACAGGTGACTCCCTGGGATTCAGAGAGAGAGCCTGTCTCAGCTAACAAGAGGGATGGCATCTTGAAGAACAATACACAAACACATGTGCACCACCACAAGCATGTACACATACCAGCACACACACACACACACACACACATACCCTGACTCTGCATAAATTCATTTGGTGGATTTTAGGTAAGAAAAAGTTTCCCAAATATACATGATAGATACATGGGGGCTCATTAACAAGATGAGTGACTGGAATCTCCCTCTAGTGGGCACTTGGTGTTAGGGACACACACACACACACACACATACACACACACACACACACTTTCCCATTCCGTGAACTAGTAGAGTCTGTGTGTATACACATATACAGCATGGTGTGTCTGCACTAGTAGAATCTGTGTGTATGCACGTATACAGCATGGTGTGCCTGCACTAGTAGAGTCTGTGTGTATGCACGTATACAGCTTGCTGTGTCTGCACTAGTAGAGTCTGTGTGTACGCACGTGTGTACAAATGAAACCTGGATAAACATCTTTCTCTGACACTGCACCAGGTTCTTGTTCCTTACTCCATAAGTTTCGGTCCTAGACCAAATTTTATCCCACTGAAAATGTCCCGACTGAGCAGACTGTAGAGATCAAAAGGGGGGCTGGAAGAAGCTTCACAGAGGTGTCCGTGTGGAGGAGTGGACTGAGAGATAACTTTATTTCAGCTAAAAGATTACACAAGACACTGTTCCACACTCACAGCCCCGCCCGACACCCAGCACCACCACTCACGATGGTGAAACTATGGTTAATGTCTTGCAAAGCAGTGCAGAAAGGGTACAATTCATAAACTTGCCATATGCTCCATACTGCACAACATGAAGCTCACATATGTGTGTGTATGTGTGACTCTATTTTCTACATATGTAAGACACAGGGAAAATAAGACTGTAGGAGGAGTGAGGGTCTAAGAAAAGGAGGCTCCGGCACTGATCCTTAAGGAAACTACTCAGATCCTGTCCACACATCTGGGGGCTCTAGAGGAATCTCACAAGNGAAGACCGTAAAAGTGCGGCTTCCGGAGGTAGCAAAGGCTGTAAATGTCTCNACTGTCTTCCTTAGTGGCCTGCACTCTACAGAAAGGTGTGGCAGGTCTTTAGAAAAATGTCTCCAGGTATATCTCTAAAGACCTGCTGGTTGTGCAGAGAAAGGCACCTTTAGACACCAGCTGACCTGGGTGACATGGGCTGTGGCAGTAATCTAGGCAGGTAAAGGAGGTGTCTGCCAGTCACCTTCCTTCTGGCTGTGATCAAACAGCTGACAGAAGCAACTTACAGAAGGAAAGCTTTATCTGGGTTCACAGTTTGAGGGTGCTGTCCATTGTTGGGGGGAGGAGCATGGCAGCAGGAACAGGAGGGTAGTCACACTGTNTTGTCACCAAGAGAGATGCACGCCGCTTGCTACTTGGCTCATTTTCCCCTTTTACTCAGTTCAGGCCCAGTCTCAAGGTGGTGCTGCCAGCATCTGGGATGCACCTTCCCTCTTCAGTTAAAGACCCATGCAGACAGACCTGCCCGGAGGTGTGTTTCCCAGGCGACTCCAGACCCAGTCAAATTAAGATGAACCATCATAGAGAAGAGAATACACTCTGAATNCAGATTCCTTTCCTACCTGGCACTTCAACAGTTCAAAGTTCTCATNTGATTTTTTTTTCTGAAACTTTTTATACTGCANGAAAACAATCAGATGAAACATACCTGAATTCTACAATGTGACAGGCTAACACTCTTCTCCCAAATCAGACACTGGACATTTAATAACACATTTGCAAGCCTGTAAACACATTTTACTCAATATACTTTCTATCTCCTCATAAAAAAGTATCTGTATGTCTATGAGTATGTGTATATATATTCAAATTTGTGTATAATTATATATGCTTACACATATACACAGGCATGTATAAATATTTTGTAAATGTAAAAATATTTATTTTTTATCAATTTTCAATTATGATAGTAAGAAATCTGAAGGGATAAGANAATATAAAAACAATAAAAACAATGCAGATAGGAGAAATCATCTTCTCGTTGATTTCTTTTACCTTTGTAACCAGAAGAACTAACATTTCAAAGGCTATTCCTACCTAAACTTTAAACTTCTGAGTATGGATTATAGGATTTAAAGTATTTTATTCACTACACATTTTATGCTAAAGAGTGTAGAAAATTTTACTATAATAAATGCTTTATAAATATGATCTATCTTATAATTTATATATTAAATATAAATTAGTTTGTATTTATATTAGACATATATTAATCTTTAATCAATTATTAAAGCAATTTGATGTTTGTCTTTGTACCAAAATTTGAATTAAAAACAAATTGCTTGGGGGCTGGGGATGTGGTAGAGTGCTGACCTAGTATCTCTCTCAAATGATGAGCAAGAATGTGGAGGCAAACAGTCCTCTCAATAGAGTTACAGCATGGGATTACAAATCCAAGGCATTTTCTCTGCCCAGACCATAAGGGGCTAAACCACAGGAAGTCATTTCTAAGACATGATTTGATGGAGTATCGTGTTTAGGCTAAAACAAATCAGAGCTCAGTTCTGCAACATTTCTGTGAGACTACACTTATGCTATAACAGTGTAACAAGATGAAAACCCAGGACAGCCACCACAGCCAGCTCTTTCCTAAGTCTGAAGAAGAGCCATTCTATGTGGTCTCTCATCTTTGACATTGTTCNTAAAAGCACAGACCATAATGATGGTTTTCCTAAGCCTCCTAATGAGCATTTTATTAATGAAATTACATGATTAGGGTAGGGATCCAAGTACATGGAAAGTATTTGATGTTTGGTTTTTGAGATAGGGGTNTTACTATGTAGCCCCAGCTGTCCTGAAACTCCCTAGGTAGACCAGGCTAGCATCAAACTCATGGAGGTCACCTGCCTCTGCCTCCCAAGTTCTGGGATTAAGATATGTATTACATTGCTTGGACAAATGTGNATTTACTATTATTGTTATTGTGTGTATTATGGGGGTGTGTACGCTTGTGTCTATGCATGCATATGGAGCCCAGATGAATACCTTGATTGTCATTCCTCAAGCCCTGTCCACCTTAATTTTTATTTTTAAAGTGTTCATGTGTATGCATGTCTGTATGTGTATAGATGTCTATGTCTGTACACAAGGATGTGGCCAGAGGCTGGTGGCAGACATTGTTCCTGATCACCCCTACCATATTACTGAGACAGAGTCTCTCAAACCCAAGGCTCACCAGTTTGGCTGGATTAGCTAGCCAATGGATCCTCTGCTTTTGCCCCTTGAGTGTGGGGTTATAGGCAAGCTGCCACATGTGCCTGATTTTGTTGGTTGGTGAGAATGCCACCTCTGTTTACATATTTTATCCACTGACACACATCTCCAACTCTAGCTTGTTTTTTGAGACAGTGTCTCTCACTGGCCTGAAAGTCACTGGTTATGGTAGGCTGTCTGGTTACTGAGCACCAAGATCTGCCTCTCTTCACTTTTCATGCTGTGAGCATATGCTGTCANGGTCATGTCTGGCTTCTTCTTTATATGGCTTCTGGGAATCAACCTGAAGTTCCCCTGCCTGCACTCCAAGTACCTTACTGACTGAATCATCTCCCAAGAACTTCCTCTTGTTTGGTTGATTTTTGATACAGGAGTCTCATTCAGCCTAGNTTGGCCTTGAACATCATATATATTCAAGGCAGGCTGGTTTCATAGTCCTCCAAATCTAGAGCACCAGGATTCCAGGACCGTATTATCATGACCAGCTTAGTTTTCTCATGTTCTTTTTTTAGAAGATGTCACTTTTNATTTTTATTATGTGTATATGTGAGTGGATTTGAGTTTGTGCATATGAGTGCAGTTGCCTGCAGAGGCCAAAAGAGGGAGCTGGAGCCTCTGGAGCTGAAATTATAGGCGGTTATGCCACCTAACATGGGTGCAGGGAATTGGACTCTCATCTCCAGTAAGGGCATCGAACTCTGTTACTGCTGAGCCATCTCTCCAACCACCACTTTTGCCATATTCACGATGAAACCATACGGATAAAGAAATGCTTAGTAACTGCCCAGGCCGTGCAGGATCACAGCCAGTGAATGGCAGAGGTACTGGGGTGTCCATTCACCTCTAGAGCCTGTAACTCAAACTCTGCTAAAATTCTTAACAAAGTATCCTTGAAAAAAAAAACAAGAAAACCTTTTAAAGTTCTAAAATACATATGTAAAAAATTAAAAACACCTTTCATGGGGCTGGAGAGGTGGCTCAGTAATTAATAGCAAGTGTTGCTCTTGCAGAGGAGCTGGGTTTGATTCCCAGCAGCCACATGGTGATTCGCAAACACCCACATCTCCAGTTCTAGGAGATCTAGTGCCCTCTTCTGACCTGCATCAGGCACACACAGTACACATAGATACTTGTGGGTAAAATACACTAAAATAAAATGAATAAACCTAATTTTAAAATATTAAAACAGCATATTTCAATAAACTACTTATAAAGAACAACAACAACAACAAGGCAGTTTTGACTGATTACAGATTACGTTATAAAGCAACATCCTTCAAACACCCGTGGTTCCTGACCCCAAAGCCAGAAACACAAATCTCTAGAATGGATTGGGGTATGCAGAAATAGATCAAGTATTTCTTAAAAATATAATACACAGATAACACTAACTTTGCTAATGACATTAGTGGGAAGAATTATTTAATAAATTGAATTGGAATATCAGTGCACTAATTTGGGGGAAATAATCAGATTGAATTACTATTTTACTCTGTTCACAAAAATACCCTCCACATGGATGAAGGACTTAAACACAGACTACTGACTGATGGGAAGTCAGCGGGAGATAGATTAGAATATTTATCAGGTTCATAAAACAACAGTAACTTCAGCTTTGAAGCCTTGGAATAAATCATGAGGAAAAAGANTGACAGATTTGAATATATAAAAAATTCAAAACTTCTGTACAGGGGGAAAACTCCAACAAGACTGAAATAAAAAAGGCATCGTGATGAGGGCAATATTTGCATAACAGGTGACAAACAGTGTTCTCAAACCCAAGCTATGTACACCCTCACTCAAATTTATCAGGAAAATATCTGATTTCAAAATACAAATATGTAAAATATGAGAAAGCTAAATACATAGAGAGATACAATCCATCAAGAGGGGGAAACAAGAAAATCATTTGGCTGCCATGAATTAATATAATATGCAGTAAGGCAGACCCAAGACAGCACCACTTCCCCTCTCTAAGTATACCCTCCACTGTCCACCAGCGACACCCAATGTGGCCACAGCTATGTGGAAGGCTGTGTACTCTCTTCTGACTTTCAGAATTGCAAATGGGTCCAAACTTATAAAGATTAATCGCACCGGGGCTATAGATAAGGCTTAGCGGTTAAGAACACATACTGCTCTTGCAGAAGACCTGACTTTGGTTCCCTGTGTCTATGTCTGGCAGCTCACAACTCCCTTAACTTCAGCTCCAGGGATGCAATTCCCTCTACTGCATATTCACACACACAACTGAAAAAAAAAATCTTAGTATAGTTCATAATGCATAGGTACAAGCAGGCTCAAAAGCCACACAAATTCCACAGTCAGCAGCTGCATTGGGGGCAGTTTGCACTGTGGAAATAGTAAACATTAAAAGTGGATGTGAGCATTCCAGGATTCAAGGCTGGGATGCAGCTTATTGGGTAGAGAACTCGCTTTGCATGCACAAGGACCTGGGTTTGATGCACAGTACTGCATTAAGTTGGATATAGCTATAACTATAACTCTGGTACCCGGAAGGTGGAGAGACCGGAGGATCCGTTGTCTTCCTTGCCTACATACCAAGGTTGAAGCCAATGAAGGCACATGAGACCCAGACTCAAAGGAAGAAAGTGGTGGCGCACGCCTTTCATCCCAGCACTCAGGAGGTAGAGGCAGGTACATCTCTGAGTCTGGGGCCAGCATGGACTACATAGAGATCTCCATGTGATCCCATTTACATAGTGAAACCCTGACCCCAAAAAAGCAAAAAGAAAGGAAGGAAGGAAGGAAGGAAGGAAGGAAGGAAGGAAGGAAGGAAGGAAGGAAGGAAGAAAAGTGGATACCAACAAGAAGATGTCCATCAATTGTTGTTTACAGTGACAAAATACTTGAGGCACCCAAACACCCTCACTTATCACACCTATGGGGAATTGTCAGATCTATCTGTGGGTTTTATAGATTATAGCACACTGTTATGTAGTGTTCATAGCCTTTTAATTCTAGAGTTTCATCTGATAGGATGGAGAGAGAGAGAGATAGATGATAGGCAAACAGACAGACAGACAGACAGATTGGTAGTGAAGGAACTTGAGGGGGACACATCAGGAAAAGAAAATCAGGTCACCATCTACACTTTGTCCAAGCCTGGGCATGCCTCTTAGTTTTGGTGAACAATATATGAGAGGGGAGAAGGAGGAGCATTTGGGAAAGNGAAGAGAGAGAAGGTAGGAACTGGGGTCAGGACAGCAGCAGCAGAGAGCAGAATGGAGAGGGGGTCCTGAGTAGGGGTGCAGCTCTAAAGGCACATGAGGATGGGAGACAAGGGCATGACTTTCTCTGAGCACAGACAATCACAGAGGCACAAATGTGCATCTGAAGGGGAGTGAAGGAGCAGATGGATCCTTCAAGAATTCTATCCACTGTCTTCCTGGGTGGTCCTGGTGGCTGTTACCCTAAAATTCTGTACATTCNTTCCACAGGGCTTGTCAGCTCTGAGTGTCCATTCCCATCCAGGAACAAAGCAATGATCAGAGCTGCCAGCAGGGGGCAGCTTTGGTACTGCAAAGGAGCTTCAAAGATAATTGGGGAAACTTTTTTTCTTCAGCCCAGGGTTCATTCTTTATTCTGCAACAATAAATTCCTCGTCGTGTCCAGTGCAATTTCCTTAATGGCTGTGTTGTGGGTATGAATGTTGTCCTGTAAACTAAAGTGCTCAAGAAATGTCACAACACTTTATTTCCTCTAAATAAAAATCCAAGTCATGCCACTGTCCTAAAAGGCCAGGCAAAAAGTCCATCCTCACTAATGACTACTGTCCCCATGGCCCCTGGGGGTCCTCCAGAGGCCTCACAGTTTATAGTCCACTCTAGGGCTTCAGATGACTTCTTGCTCTGTAGTGCTTGCCCCCTGCAGCCCTTTCTCTTCTGGGGCTACCTCCAGACTCCCTGCTCTAAGTAACTTCACAAGTTCACCTTGGACTCGGAAATACCCAGGAAGAGAGAAAGTCTTCAGGGCATGCAAGCCTTAGTGGAGCCTGGAGGCCTCATGTCATCCAGGGGATGGGGAAATGAGGAGATATGGTGACAAGATGCAGTCAGGCATCCGAACTGCACTGTCAGTCTGGACACAGGTTTGCAGCCCTGACACAGCTCACCTCTACCACTGATTTTTATGTCTAGCAGGGCTTCAGGGACATTTTTCTTCTTTGTGGATTTTACAGGAATCCCTAGGGCTGCATGGTGGGTTGGGACTGACCATCACATGAGGCCCCTTGAAGGAACAGAAAACAGAGAACCATTGTGGGAATAGTAAAAGTAAAAGTGGATATGAGAATTCCAGGATTCAAGAACTGGGCATGTAGGTCATTCAGTACTTGCTTAGCATGCAAGGGATCCTGGGCTTGATGTGCAGTGTTACATAAAATAAAGTGGACATACACACACAATACACACACTTACACACCACACATACACACA
>LZPO01055121.1:277932-296723 GCA_001675575.1 Neotoma lepida
GATATGCCAGATTCATTTCTCAATAGCCCCTCTCCCTCCAGCTGCCGAATGAGCCCCATCACGCCAGTAGTTCTGTGACTTGGCAGCTCACCCAGCTAGTGTGACCAGAGGAGCAAAAACAAAAACAAAAGCCCCTTTTGCCTTATTCATTTGTTTGTGGTTCTCCATCCAAGATAAATGAAGAAATAAATTCCGAGTGTGCTTTAAGTGAGCTCCAGATTATAAATCACGCACTTACACTCTCACAGTACAGTAAGCACAGAATCAGAGGGATCAACAACAGATGCATATACCTCACCTCTCCCTTTCCAAATTCATCCACAAACACCCATGCAGAGAGAGAATAGGATAACTAAGAACCTGAGGCCCCATGACAACTGCCTGCAGCATATGCTTCACAAGCAAGGAACAATCATGACAAAAGGCGTGATATTAAACCAGGCAAAGGGAAGGGCCACTTCAAAGGTAAAGAAGCATTTCTTCTTTTCTATTTCTCTGTGTGTGTGTGTGTGTGTGTGTGTGTGTGTGTGTGTGTGTGTGTGTTTCTGTCAGTATATGCCATGTGTATGCGAATCCTTGCAGAGGCTAGACAAGGACATAAGAATTCCTGGAGCTGGAGTTACAGCCATTGTGAGTTGCCTGATATAGATGAACTTAGGCCCTGAGGAAGAAAAGCCAATGTTCTTAACCACTGAGCCACCTGTCCAGCTCCAGCAGCAAATGATAGACAGTCAAGGATACTAACTGTCCCAGAACAAATGTTGGCCATTGTTGGGGATAAAAGAGAATGTCTTAATGTGTGTTTGATTTCTTGTAAAGGTGAGAAGCACAGAGTATATGATTTTAACTTAGTATCTGTCAAGTTTGAAATGANGAACATCCCTTATAGGCTTGTGTATTTGGACACCTGGTCCCTAGTTGGGGAAGTTATCGACCTTTTAGGAGGTAGAGCCTTGCTGGAGGAAGCCTGCTAGGGGTGGGCTTTGAGAGTCTATACCCTCACTTCACTTCTAGTTTGCTCTCTCAGCCTCCTGTGTGTGGATGGAGACGTGATCTCTCTGCTTCCTGTGTGTGGATGGAGACGTGATCTCTCAGCCTCCTGTGTGTGGATGGAGACGTGAACTCTCAGCCTCCTCCTCTGGTCCCTTGCTGCCACACCTCTTCACCCTGATGAACTTTTGTCTGTAAGCTCCAGTTGGCCATAATGTTAGCATTCAGGCATCTGTACTAGTCAGCCCAGGGTCCTATGGCCACGCATGAGTTGTCAGTATCCAGGCAGATGCCTAGACAGCCCAGGGTCCTAAGGCCATAAATCACCACATAATCTATGCACACCTGCTGCCTGGCCACCGTAGTCTCTATATACATGCGCTAAGACCCCCTTTAAAAGCAACCCCCCCTCTCTTCCCACAAGGCTGCGTCTCCATTCTCTCCTCTTGCTCCTTTTCCCTTCTCTTCTTCTTTCTTCCTCTCTTCTTCTCTTATCTCCAGAGGCACACTCTGCATCCCCTCCTCCCTTCTCCAAATAAAATCCTCTACGAGAGCGCTGTGTGTCTACATGGTGTGTGTGTGTGTGTGTGTGTGTGTGTGTGTGTGTGTCACCCTCCGTGGGGCCCCTACATGATATTTTTTTCATAGCAACAAACAGTAATCAGGACAAGATCCATTATTGATTTTGGGTTTTCTCAGAGTAGAAGCAAAGGAGAAGCATGACAAAACCAAGCCTACATTCCAGGAAATCATCTAGTTATCTTCATCTCTGTCTGTGCTGTGGCACTGATTCAAAGAAGCACAAATGTCACTTACCAGATAAACTCTCTTAGCAACCAAAAACCTGATCTTCAGGCCTGTGACTCTCTTTCTCAACTTGAAGCAGTTTCTCCTTAGTCTCCACCCATCCAAGTGAAAAACTCCCTTCTAATCCTCCCTCAAATCCCACCCAGGATGCTCTTATTTCCCTGGCAGCTTATAACGTATTGTCACGGCACTTTCCTATTTACATTCTGTGACAGAGTACAGACAGACCTCAAGGCCTGGGGAACCTGCTGAAAGGAGAGGTGAGAGTGTGGCGAAGCCAGGACATGGTTGCCGCCCTGGCTTCTACCCATCTACACTCCTGAATCACTTCTATCCATCTACACTCCTGAATCACTTCTATCCATCTACATCCCTGAATCACTCTCTTTCTTCTTGTGACTAAATCGAGGACAAGCAGCAACTTAAGAGAGGGAGGGTTTCGGTTGGCTCCCAGTTTGAGGGTACAGTCTACCGTGGTGAGGAAGTCATGGCAGCAGGCTCTTGAGGCAGCTGCTCACACTGTACCCACAGTCAGGAGTTGGAGAGAGATGAATGATGGGGCTCAGCTCACCTTTTCATTTTGTTCAGTCTGGACCCCTTGCCCAGGGAATGGTGCTGTTCATATTTAGAACGGGTCTTCTCTCCTCAGGTACATCTTTCTGGGAATGCCCTTACAGACACTCAAAGGTGTAACTTGCCAGTGCCCTAGGTGTTCTTTAATTCAATCAAGTTAAAAATTAAAATCAACCATCACTCCATTCAAGTTAAAAATTAAGATTAATCACCACTCTTCCTGAGCTTGGGTTTGACAGGAGATACCGTATGTTTATATTGGTTAACCAGTGTGCCACAGTACATGAGGCATCAATGTGTACTAAATAAGAGAAATGACCCAAGCTGAGAGGTCATGCCATCAGGTAAGGCCACAGACTGTCATAGCTCATAGGCAATGAAATGCTTTCTCCCTCTTAATTTGCTTACGGACAAAAAGCTCCAGCTCTGCTCACGATCCTCACATCCATCGCTGCCCCTTCCTCACCGGGGGCATGCCCCCTCCTCTTGACTCTCAGGCTCTTCACACTCTGAACTTTCTTAAGAGCTCTTTCTTTCTAGTTGTTCCCTCATGGGCATCTCTCTATTGTTCGAGACTGCACTCCAGTGTCACACACTGAAGCGGAGGTGTGTCCCCTCTGCTTTTGCTGCAAGCAGAGCTTATCTTCATCGCTCCTGTCTGTCTCTTTCCTCGCTGTATCCCGGAACATGAACTTGTCAAGGGCATAGACCAAGTTCGTTTGATATTTGTCTCCCTAGTGCTCAATACATCTAGCCCTCAGTAAATGTTTACTGCTGCATGCTTGGTAAGTCTTTTTCCTTTCTTTCAAAGGGCAAGTTGAAGGGCTATCAACTGTCAAGAGCTGTTTAAATAATTAGTGTCTCCTCCNCTGAGAGGAGNAGAAGGATTGCAAGCCAGAGCTTTTATGAACTTGGGATGGAGTCTTCNCTGCTTGCCTTGGGAGGAAAGATACAGAGGGAAGGGGGGATGGCCTAGTTTTAAAGGTACCAACACATCATGAATTCTCACATGCCTATCATATGTCTGAAATGCCCACGTTAATTTTCAGTATGCAGCTGGGAGTAGGGATGAGGAATGTTGGCTAATGAGACTTCATGGTCCTTGGGAAAGGATAAGAGGCAGGATTTNATGTGGCAGGGCCAGGTGGAGGGAGGTGTGGATGAGACAGAAGCAGCTGCTGGGGCCAGGGGCTTCTCTATATTGGCAGCTCTCTGCAGCTACATGAGGCCTCTGTGTTTTCAGTGCTCGGTCTGTGGCTCAGGGCTTTGAACCCACAGGAAATGTTAGGCACATGCTTTACCACTGACTACCCCCCAAGCCCCATGAAGGCACTTCAAGCACATTTCATTCAGTTGAAAACCCAGACTCAGAATCCTTTTTTTTTTTCCCCTGAAAGTCCCTTGGGTGTGTAGTACAAGCTTTTCTGGTAAGGAGAATAGAAGTTGCTCAATGGGTGTCGAGGAGTTAGATGTGAGGTAACCAAGGAACACAGCAGTTGGGTATGAGCAATGGTGTCTCTGGATGGTAAGTGTGCTCCTTCATGGTTAAGAATCCTTGAACCTGCAGTTAGCTTGTTCACTCTTCATCAGAACCCAAGGCCCCTGGCATTCTCCCACACATCAGCACTTGCTTTGTGGCTCTGACATGACCTGCTTTTGTAGACTTTTCTAGATAGCCACGGGAAGAAATATTCTACAAGGGAGATCCAGTCCATCACAATGAGGGAAGGCAAAGGGTTCCCTCATCCCATGAATATACCACCAATCTCATAAACATTCATTGAAAAATGTCTTTAGAATATGCAACACAGAATCTACTGGACTCCCCCTGACTACCTTGGGGTAGCCCAGTCTAATTTCTCTTTGGGATGTTTACTTAGCTAAATAAATTTCTGCTCAGATTCTCCCCACTCCCCTTAGTTCTTTCTTTCAAGAACACAAGAAGCCAGAGACACTGTCCCCAAAGTAACAGTATCTGATTTAGGTTTTTGCATGTTTTCAAGTTGAGGTGATGGAATACTGAGATGGTAATGGCATCAGCCATTTATCACACAGCTGTGAATGAACCCTGAAACCAGCTCACATTTTCTGAAGCTCATAGGGAGGCTGAACTTCAAAGAAAGTCTACAGTTACATTGCACACAGCACAACTGTTTTTGCATGTGTGTGTATGGATCAGGCGAGTCAATGTGCTAGATGTAAACACAGTTTACAACTGTTGGTATGTCATCTATTTCTACTGAGAGAAGTGCCAATAATTAAAGGACTTCTCTTCACATACAGAGTTATCCACAGACCAATAGGCATGTGCACTGAATCCATCTCCTCAAAAGGAAAAACACAGCCCACTCATTACTCACCAAGCTAAGCTTTTTCCAGAACTCTGGTCCTTCTTCCATCTCTCTGAGACTCGGTGGAATGTACCAAAAGCAAATATTGGTGTATTCAGGCTGAGGATTAGAAAAAAATATAATAAAAAGAATGCTATTTTGTTACCTTAAGATTCATCTTAGAATGTAATTAAACAGAATTTTAAACTCTATGCTAGTCTCTTAAGAGTCTACAAGTGTGTATAACTTATAACACAGCCAAACTCTTGCAGAGTAGTTCTTCATGACTTTTGACAATACTTTATTGGAGTTTGGATCTAGAAGGTTTTCTTTCCTCTACATAAGGGTGGGATTAAAACCCAGTGTGTACATGCACACACACACACACACACACACACACACACACACACACACACACACTGTAACATAGCCATTGTCACAGGATAAGTCTCTATCTTCATTGGAGCACAATGTAAGACAAACCACACCAAAGACTATCAAAAGACATGTACTCGACCAGCACTGAGCATACTATGGGGTGGATTCTCAAGTGAGACACAATTCCTTTAGCTCAGAAGTCACTGCAAATGATAGCCATTTTCTTCACTGGCCACTCAGCACTAACAGTTACTGAGACATCTTTGATACTTTTTCACTACAAACATAGTTTGTAGCCAGTAACCAATGCTTGCAGTTCTTAATAGCTCCTGGGTTGTCAGCACTCCCACTATGAAGTCTGCGGTACTTCAGAAAGAATAAACAGCCAGCATCTCATATCTTAANATCAAGACTAGTACCANATGGAGTTCTGCTGTCGGTGGATTTGAAATCATCACTGAGAATCGAGGGATGTTTCCAGCTCACCACGATAACTTCTTGATCCACTCACCCTTTCATCTCTGAAATTTCTAACATTCTCATTGGATTTGACAAAGAGAAAGAGTTACAAATCTTTAAACTATAGAGTAGTTTTTACAAAAGAACTGCTGTNCAATTCAACTCAATTTCCATACCCCTTTATCACAAGCAATATTTTTTACAACACAAATCTACAAAATTTACATTTGGGCATCTGATATATAGTAGATTTAGTTCCTCTAGATAGACTGTGCCGAGCTTCTAACTTCTTTGATCATTTAAAAAGAATAATTTTTTTTCAAATACTAATTAGGAAGTAGAAGAAAATCATAGTTTGCTATCTGGAATTAACCTATAAATCAAAGGCACTCATCCCCAGGACCACTGGCATCAATCAGAAATGTGTTAGCCTTCAGCGCCAAGCCCACCCATTTTTGGTACTCTACAATAATGGTGGTGGGCCCTGTAAATATTGTAAATGTTGCCACATCTAATATTATGCGTTGTCATCAGTGGATGCTGGAGGAATGCTGAAGGAAGAGGTGGCTCTTCCCAGTTTACTATGTTCACTTCATGAATCCCATGAAGAATCTGGATTGATTTCAATAGCCCTGGGAGTCCAGAAGCAAGTAGTTANTGCTTTGGGAACATCTCGGCAAAATGGCAGTTCTACTTCCTGGCATACTGCCCAGGCAGGTTTGGGGAGGGGGAGTTGTCACCAGCCAGCCACTTTGTCCCAGTGACTTGAACAGTGCCTTCCATGNGTAGTCTGCAGCTACTTCTGAGCTATGATCCCTGCAGGAAGATGGCTTCCCTCAGAAAGTATGATATAGATTTCGGGTGAGTCTTGCCAAGGCAACATTTCAGTGAACTTAGCCACATTCAATCTCTTTCTCAGCCCTGTGAGGGAGTGGCCTCTATTTCCTATGTTCCATCTCAGTTCTAGAAGGGCTGGTGATTCTCTATAGGTCTGCTTTGTCCGTACAGTTTCAGGGAATTATTTCATTCCTACAAAATCACCTCTCATGTCCAAGGTCCCTGTTAATCATTGTATGCATGTATGTATGTATGTATGTCCCATGTGTATAAATATAGATGTATGTGTTATGTATATGTGTGTATGCACTGCTATATCTATGTATCATATTTATCAGTCTACTCATCATCTATATATCTACTTTCCCCATCTGTTTATATATTTATCTACCTATATTCTTCTCACTTCAAGTTACTGGGCCACTTTGGTTTTTTCCTTTTGAATGGACCCTACTATATCATCAATTTTTATTCATTGTTATTTATGTGAANATACTACAAAACATGTCACAGCAGCTTATCTGTGTGGCATACCATCTATGTCTCAAGTCAGGCCCTAGGCTGTTCAAGTCTGCTTCCTTGTGCAACTTTCTTTCAGCTATTGTGATGGTAACGTTTTCTGTGGCCCCTTCTGCTCAACATTCTCTTTAAATGGCATGGCTCCCTGAAGTGACAGTTGACAAAGTATAAAGCCCTTCTGACACTTTACCGCAGGACGTTTGATCCTCCATTTGGTACCATAAACTCACTTTCGTCATTTCCAAACTGAGTGAGTAGGAAAAAAGTCTTTGCATGTTCACAGAGGACACACTTGAGTTTTCTCCTGTTTGTCCCTTCTGCAGCTTCTGTCACATGCAGTGACTTTCTGCAAGCGCATCAAAGCACTAATGGCTATTTTCAGGGCAGCATCATGCAGATGCCACTTCCTTTTCACTTCCTTCATATATGAAAGCATGGCCTCTGAGCACCACAGGAGCACGCGCAGTCTAGAGTCTCGACAAACCATAACATTCTGAAGGCACATAAAGGTGAAGAGTGGAAAAAATGGTAGCAACAAGGACATTGTCAACATCTTTTAAGGGCCACTTCCCTTTAAACTCTAGTTTTCCCATTATACTGCAGTTTTCAAAGAGAAAAACAGATAAGTGTTTTGTTATCAATACTAGAAAGAGTTATTGACAAATGAATTTGCGGTCATTANTAGCTATTAAATTCAATTTCTGTAAAACAAAGTTAGATCTGTTTTTTCACACTATCTTTCAATCAGAATAGCAGTAACATGATGTATTTTATTAAGTATAAATGCAGACTCTAGCACCCAGATTAAAATAATCAATTTTACAAATATAGAATGAAGGAGAAGCTGACAAGGCAGATTTCAAAAGACTTCATATTTTCTGTTTTAAAAACAAGATTGTAGTACTGAAAACTGTTTAAAGATGGCACCAGGAATAAAGCCCAGGGTTTAGAGCCACAAGATTGGAATTCCAAACTCACTAGGTCACATTCTCATGTGTGTGTGCGTGTGTTTGTGTGTGTGTGTGTGTAGACCAGAGGTCAACTTCAAGCAACATTTCATAGGTACTTTCCAATTCTTATTTAAAACATGGTCTCTCACTGGTTTGGAATTTGCCAAGTAGGCAAGACTGGTCAATAAGCCCCAGGGTCGCATCTGCCTATACCTCCCTAGTGCTGACATTACAAGCATGCACCACATATCAAACTCTTTACATGGGTACCAGAAATCAAGCTCAGGTCCTTTTGCTTGCACAGTAAGTGTGTTACTGANAGCCATTTCCCCAGCCCCTAACCAGATCTTGTCTTAGACAAACTCCACATGTTCTGGGCCTCTGNTTCCTATACTGTAATGTGGGGTGACACTGTCTGTACCATGGGCTCAGCTGGATGGGCAGAAAGAGAATTTATTTCCAGTGGTTGGTAGCATATCTGCCACACAGCAGGCACTCTGTGAGGTTAATGACTATTCCTTAGGGCCATCCCAGGAGAAGGAGATGTCCTTTTCAAGTGGATGTACGGCCTCATTAAAATCCGCACTAGCTGAGACAAATCACTATGAANATTTCTGGATACCATGTTTGAAAGGAAACCCTAAGATGTATAGAGTATCTAAAGAAGGGCAACCAAATTGTTCAGCATNGGAAGCAGNATTTCTAGGTTGTAGAAAATGGGGGAGAAATCAGCATGAGAAAATGACTTGTGTCNTATGCCTGTGCCCAGAAANGCAGNGACTCCTAAGGAAGTGGGGTGAAATGGCTAATCTGCAATCAATGAGTGTTATCAAAAGAGATTTCTCATATTGTAAGAAATGGATAGTGCATCAGTGGACACCAGAGTCTTCAGAGGACTGAAAAATAGTAAGAATGAGCAGAGGGCAGAGTTGAATGGCAAGAAATTAAGGTAGAAATAGAGACAAGGTTTGCTTTGCAGTGGGCTTCTTCACATGCCACNCTTATGGGGGCTCAGCTTGAGTCTAGAGGCAGTGTGGAGTCATGACAGAGTGGCAGTCTAGCTATAACNTACATTTTGGAAAGGCATTCAAGCTGTGGTGTCAGGAGATAGGCTAGAGGGGGTTTAGATGAAGGGGGAAGACACGGCCCACCTGAGAAGTGACTGGCTCTGAACCAAGACAGCGAGGAGAAGACTAAGTAGATGAGCAGAAGCAAAAGGGGGGGTGAAAGGTGCTATTGAGAGTTTTTCTTGGACTGATTGTGGTTCTAATTATCCAAAGAAAATGTGAGCTTTTGTTAAGAACAATGGTTACACATCAGCTTCAGGAAAGGTGAATTGGAGGTGAAGTTTCTGTGGAGTCNAGGGGAAACTACAAGATAAGCATACATGAAAGTCAAGAGTGGNGTCAAACACAATGATAATGGATGTCAAACCCAGAGGACAGAACCTTTCAGGAGACCACTCCAAATACTACTACTGGAATAAAGGATGAAGGACAAAAGAGTAGAAAAGAATATTCAAATGGTATTAGACAAAGAAGACCTCACACCAAGGCGGAGAAGAGAAAGTCATAGGAGAAGGTCAAAGCAACCATGGCAGTTGAGAACTTCAAGACAGAGTGAGAAACTATGTAAAATATAATAGAAGTCCGAGAAGTTTAAGTGAGATGTGTTAGACATCAGCAAGAGGTCACATGATCACATCAAGCTGTATGAGATAAGTGATCTAAGGTAATTCACAAGGTGCTGGGTACACATGCTGGGGTCAGCATCCATAGCTAGAAAACGGACATTCAGAGCTATCTGGGAAAGGAAGAACCAGTGAGCTCTCCACAGCAGGNAGCTGTTCGAGCACAGTTTGATACCTGTCACACAGGCTCTAGGGTGAGTGAGGCTTCCTGCCATGCACAGGAGGTTGACAAGATGTCCTTCATGGCTCTAAAAGTCTATGAATCCCAATAAGACTTCCTAATGTAGAATTCAAGAAGACAAAAACAAAAAGGTGAATAATTCAGACTCCCCCATGAGATTGAAATGAAAATGTGAACAGGAGTCTAAGAAGGAGTATACCTCTAGGAAAATAACTATCAGATCTTAGATCCAACACAGAAAAAAAGACAGTTACNGTTTTCAGGGGACTCTGAATAATGCAGAAATTCATTTGAAATGGTAACTTTCAATCATCTTCAAGAAGACAGACACTACTTTAGCTCTTTTCAGGAAAAGACATNCAAGTGCTGGCTGCTCTATTTTCCTATGCTCACTTACAATGTCTCCTGTTGTACTTAGTGTCTCTCTCGCTCTCTCGCTCTCTATCTCTGTCTTTCTCCCTCTCCTCTTCTCCCCCTTTCCATCTCTCTCTTCTCCATTTTAAAATTAACTTCATACTTACATGTGAAATTCAAGGCCTAATTCTACTTTATTTCTTGAAACAAAAGTCAAAGGAGACAAATGAAAATCAAATACAAAAGTCCTTACAGCAGGACTTGGCTGCAGCCCAGTGGTCGGGCGTGTGCTGTNCCTGTAGACTCAGTTTTAATTCTCAGATCCATTAATGAAGACAAAAACCCAAAACCCTGTAGTAGAAATTCTGGAAAGGTCATACAGAAAACTTCCTGTCCTATAGAAGCCTGCTAGCTTCTACAGGGAAAATAATACTTGTGGGTTTGGAGAGATGGCTGAGCTGTTAAGAGTATGTACTGCTCTTGTGGAGGATCTGAGTTCTAGCATCTTCTTTGGGCAGCTCACTAACACCTGTAACACCAGCTACAGGGGGTCTAACACTCTCTCCTGGCCTCTGTAGGTACTACACTCAAGTGCACACATACCCACACATGGACACACACACAGATATAATTAAAAAATAAAAATAAGTAAATATTAAAAAGAAAGCACCCAGAGCCAAAGCCTACCTAACATTAAAGCTTACCTTACAACAATATGAATTTAATTCTCCAAAGATGGTGCTACGTGTCCCTCCCTCCCTCTCCAGGACCTATAGGAAGACGTTATCTGTGGCATTTGAACATGTCATCTTTCTCCCTCAGCACTTTTACTCTCAACCTTACAAAAACAAACAAATGAAAACCCACCATGCAGTTCCAAAGTGGACAGTGTTTTTCATGAGCACTGTGGAAATATAGCAACCCAAATTTGGGGAAATAAAGAGGGAACTCAAAGTCAGGAAAATATAAAATGTGACTCTAACTTAAACCAACAGTGTGACCACTGGCTCTTCTCTGTGTGTGTGTTGATATTCATAAGATGCAGAGCCAGCCAAGAGATCCACCACCATGAGAATAGCTAAAGACGACAGGATGTATCCGTTCATCTGTAATGAATGAAATGATATTTATAGAGAAGAATGGGTGGAACTAGAGATCTGTATGTTAGGAAAATGAGGTGCTTAGTATTTTATTGTCCACCTGATAGCCTGTAACTCCAGCTCATGGGATCCAGAGGCAACTAACTGCACTCATGTTCACAAACCTTCCCACATGCCTGTTGGCATGTCTGTGGAGCACTGTTTTATTGATGATTGATGTGGGATGGCCCAGTCCACTGTGGATAGTCCAACACCTAGGTATATGGTCATGGGTTGTATAAGAAAGCAGGCTGAGCAAGCCAGGAAAGCAAGCCAGCAAGCACCACTCCTCCATGGCCCCTGCTTTAGTTCCTACCTCCAGGTTCTTGCCTTGGCTTCCCTTAATGATAGACTGAAATCTGTAAGCAGAAGTAAACTCTTCCCTCCCAAATTGCTTTTGGTCAGTGTTTTATCACAGCAACAGAGAAGTAAAACAAAGACAGTGAAATAAGCATTCGCCACCACACTTGTTTTTGTTTGTTTGCTTTTATGTGGGTTGCTGGATATTAAACTCAGGTCCTCATGCTTGGAAGGCAAGCACTTTACCAAGTGAGCTATCTCTCCTGTCCTAATTTCAGAATTTTACCCTGCTAATACAACATCTCCATTACAGCAATTGTAACACTGATAACTTTATTTACACTCATTCTTGAGTATGCCTCACGAACATACTTCTTTCCTGAAGGCTTCTCACTACTTGGTGCTTCCCTTTCCCTTCCCATTGGAATATGAGCATTGAGTGGGGACCTCTCTTGTCTTAAATATTTCTGGAGGCTAGAACTGCTGGTACACACTAGCATCCAATGTATCTTGCTGAATGAAAGATTAGCACAGATTATCTAGACTTCTTATATACAGCAAAGTTGCTACAGTGGAATCTATAAGTGGTTTTACATTAGGTTAAAGATTGCAATGAGATTTCACAAGATCTAATATAACCTTAACCTTCACAGTTCTTAAAAGTCAGAATGAAACAGGGGGCTGGCGACATGGCTCAGTGGTTAAGAGCACATACATAATGCTCCTGCAGGACCTGAGTTCAGTTCCATCACACACATCAGGCTGCTCACAACAGTCTGTAGTTCCAGCTCCATGGGATCTGACACCATCTTCTGGCCTCTACAGGCAACTGCACTCATGTTCACACACCTCTCCACATACTTGTTGGCATGTCTGTGGGGCACTGTTTTATTGATGATTGATATGGGAGGGCCCAGTTCACTGTGGGCAGTCCAACCCCTAGGTAGAAGGTCATGAGGTGAGTAAGAATGAAGGCACAAACACACACATGATTTTAAAAAATATAGTCCAAATGAAACAGGGTTCTTGGGCTGGAGAGACGTGCCAATGGGTAAAAGTACTTGCTCAGGAAATATGAGGACATGAGTTAGGATCCCATCACTCAGGTAGAAAGCCAGGCATGGCTGAGCAAGCCTGGAACCTCAGCATTGAGTGACAGAAACAGGCAGATTCCATGAGCTCTAAGAACAGTCAGTCATTCTGGTTGAAAAGACAAGCTACCNGCCTAGTGAGAGACCCTATTGCAGTAAGGTGGCGTGATATAGAGAAGGACACCTAATGTCTTGCTCTGGCCTTTTGCATGCATGTGCTCACACTCATGTGTATGAATCCCCTCCCTCCCTCTCTCTCCCTTTCTCTCTCTTACACACACACACACACACACACACACACACACACACACACAAAGAGGGGTTTTTATATTTCCTTACTTGATATTTTAGCAAAAACATTCATCTTCAGAATTACCTGACTTATTACACACAGCAAGAGATCCAGCATCTACAATGAAACATCCCATTTCCCATTGCTCTGAAGCTCATGTGTGCTCATTATTTCATCAAAAGAGAGCATGTATGCATGCTTTATACTCCCTTAGTTGGTCTTGCATACATAAGCACAGTATTTACAACACAATTGCTGTGCCATTTCTGTATCAAGAAAGAGGTCATAATTTATTCAGTATTATCCCTGCTAATTATTATTGAGCATTTTAATTTTCAACACTTAAAGGCGAGTGCATTCTCTGTGAATCCAACCAAGGAAAAAAATGTTCACTAATACAGTAAATTAACATAATGGACTGTATGAATTAAGCTAATGACTTGTTTCTTAGCCTGCAACACAAAACCAACACAATACAACAGATTAGACAATGACTACCTTCATTACTGTTGACTGACAGGCCCAGGAGTACAATCCCACAAGCACTTACTTCCATCAGTAACTTGAATCCTTCTCTTTTCTTGATTTCATCTACCAGGTACCTAAAATTAAAACAATGTTATTTTAAAATAGCAATATTGATACTCAGCAATCCCCATACACCGTGAATTGACTTCCATAGCCCGAAGCATGGTTTCTGCTGCAGAACTAGGGCTTGGGTCCAGAAGGCACAGGCAGAGCTATAGATGTGGAAGATCTCTCTGAGGACATCTGGAGACCCACACTCTGGGTCTCCCTGGGAGGATATATCTTGTTAAGGAGATGTGGTCAATCTCACATTTTAACATGAGCTTTAACTCTGGCATGAAAGTCAAACAGAATAAGCCACATCATATTCAAATTCTTTTAAAATTTTTTATTGGATTTATTTATTTTATTTTATGTGAATGAGTGCTTTGCTCCCATGCATGTGTACCATGTGCATGCAGTTCCTGTGGAGTCCTGAAGAGGGTATCAGATCTCCTAGAACTGGAGTTATGCATGCATGGTTGTGAGCAGCCATGTGGGTGTTGGGAACTGAACCTGGGTTGTCTGCAAGTGCCCTTAACCACTGAGTCATCACTAGCCTTATTTATATCCATCTTCTTGATGAGGATTCAGCATAGCTATTTGAACAACTTTGCCAGATTACAGGGAGCATTTTCGGTGTGCCACAGTTGCTTGGATTTTAAATTTAAGATCAAAGACTCTAAACTGATCATTTCTATGGCTAGAACAGAGGGCAAGAAACACAATGATCAGTACCAAGTCACAAGCAAGGGGTGTGGATAGAGCTAGGGTGTCTATGATGGCCCATTGAATATAAAGAGCATCATTTCATCAAAAGCAAAGACTTGGAATATGATCAGAGCAGTAGTACAATGATACTGAACAAAGTGAATACTAACGCCCGACTCTTCTCCTGTGGCTTGGTTTTTATCTACATTTAAACAGGGACATTTCACAAGGTCCACTCCTAGGTAAAGAGCTACAGGCAAAAATGTCTACTCGGAGAGGGAAAAAGCGTTTTCTACAGGGAGAATCCCGATAGGTTATCTAAGTCCAAGTGGTCAGCCCTAAACACATGTACATAGAAGCAAGAGTAAATGGACTTCGTAGGGTGTGTGCATGTGTGTGTGTGTGTGTGTGTGTGTGTGTGTGTGTGTGTGTGTGTGTGTGTGTGTGTGTGTGTGTGTGTGTAATACTAACTGAAAAAAGGGAGGTCATGTTTGAGAGGAAGGAGTTGGGAGTAGAAATAATACAAATACCATACTCATGTATGAAACTCTCTGAAAGAACAAAAATTATAAATATAAAAACTTAAAATATTTTACTGATTTGATCATGAACTTAAAAATTTCACAATGTTTGACCCAGCATTTCAAATTTAGGACTCAAATGCATTTAAGAAAATATACAAAACTATGGAAAGAAAAGTGTTTGCCAGAGAACTATTGTACTCTACTCTAAAAAAAAAAAGACGGGAAAAAAAGAAAGATGGAAAGAAAGAAGAAAATAATACACTCATCAGCAAGAACTGACTTCACAAGTTATGAACTTACCATGTAGCCATGGCAACCTGAGCACAATATTAAATTATATATATTCAATAACTCTTGGGAACCTCTCCCCCACAAGAATTTTACACTCGAGTCTCATTTGATTACTTCAGAAACCAAACTAATGCAATTTTTTTTCTAGTATGGAATTGTCATAACGAGTCAGAAAAGCCTAGATACCATGTAAAGAGGTGGGGTCTTGTTTGTTTGTTTTTATTTTTTGTTTTTTGTTGTTATATTACTTGCTATAGACCATTCTAGAATGTGGATACAAAGTACTAGTTTATAAAATGTGATCTTTTTTTCCTCTCAATTTTATTTATATAGATTTTTACTGAAGATATAATATCGATCCTTGCACATAAATATTATTTTTAAATATACAAAATCTTACAAAATTCCATTATTAACTAGTTATATAATCTTTATTTTGGACCATTATGTTGTATGCACACACAGAGAGAGTCACAATAGGATTGGCATTCTACATGCATATTCATATCACTGAATATTGTTTTCAGGACATGGTATAAAGTAGCTNTAAAATCTTGGAACCTTTAGCAATTGCTCAGCAGGTAAGAGCATTTGCTGAGTGATCATAAAGAGCAGAATTCAGATCCCAGCATCCGTGTAAAAAGGTAGGTATGATCCTGCACNTGCCTGCCACCCCATCTCCAACAAAGCCTCGGAGGCTGCTGTGGCCGGCTAGCTGAGAAACTGAGAGCTCAGTGTTCAGGGAAAATTCTGCCTCAAAGTTTTGAGTGGAGGGTGAGAGAGGAGGGGCACTCAGTGATTCTGCTGTCCCTGAGCACTCAGGGATGTGCACTACCCCAGCACATGTGCCCACACACTCACATACATACACATATACTGGAAAGTGAATCTTAAACAGTCTTATTAATTGAAAACACCAGGCCAGGTATTGGGGTAAATTCTGAAAGGTCAGAGAGACAGAACAAGCCACAGCCAACCTCACCTTGCCAACTCCTCAGCTGATCTTGTTTCCTCAGACTGCAGGCTTCTGAGTCCTCTCCCGAATGAATTTCAGCTCAACTGCTACTCAAAGCCTGAAAGCTTAAGAGGCCTCTAGTTCCTGGTTCTCACACCTTATATACCTTTCTGCTTCCAGCCATTACTTCCTGGGATTAAAGGCATGTATCTTTCTCAAGCAAAGACATGAGATCTCAAGTGCTGGGATTAAAGGTGTGTGCCACCATGCTTGGCTGTTTCCAGTGTGGNCTTGAACTCACAGAGATCTGGATGGATCTCTGCCTCTGGAATGCTAGGATTAGAGGTATGTGTGCCACATTTTCTGGCCTGTATGTCTATCTAGAGGCTGTTCTGTTCTCTGACCCCAGATAAGTTTTATTAGGGTACACAATATTTTGGGGGACACAATATAATCACTACAATATACATGAATAAACAAATCTGTTAAAATAAGATAAAAGCAAGTTCTATCTACATGTCTGCGTGAAGATACGAGCATGGAGTCAAATGCTAAGGGAGGTATCGTATGCTGTTCAAGACTGTATACTTGAAACAGGGAGAAAGGAAGTGTAGGTTTGGGAGTTATTCTGCTCCTTTTATGTCTTTGGGNAAAGTTTCATGAGTGTAGTTTCATGCCTAGCCTCTGAAAAGGAACTTGAAAGAAATATGTAAGCACACCAGAGAACAGCTACAACCTCTACCTTTACCACAGAAGATTTGAAAATCATTCCTTATCTCAATCTCCAAAATATAAATGCACAGGCAACCTGCTATACTCAGAATGCTGGACTATGATCACCTCAAGTCCCTGTCAGAGCCTGTAAAGTGTCATGGTCTAGCTGAGCCTGGGGACTAAGGTGCCATTGTGCTGACAGAAGTCTAACAGCNGAGTTCTTGAATATGAATCCTGGTATACCCGGCTAATGGGATTTCCACAAGACAGGCTTCCATTGCCCGACCGCTTCGAGCACTGCTGGGGTAACATGCTGATGCACTGGTCCACAATGAGAAACCCCTTACCAGCATTAACTTACTCTGTCACTTCAGTTATTGAGGTGGCGGGATGGCCGCATGATGTTAACTGATAACCAAGCACTGGCTAACATGTTAGCCGGCTGCACTCAGTGTGAGATAAGAGTCCCCCTGTGCTCACAGGGCAGCCACTGTGGCAGCATGCATCCCACACTTACACATTAATGTCCCCAAAAGGGACAATCAGGACTAGAGCAAAGACATTCTCTTCATGAACTGGCCTCTCTCTGTGTAGCAAGACTATCTTCCCCTAAGGCCTTATGGAAGTCTTCCTGTGTCTCATTGGCTGAGTCACAGTCCCAGCTCTGTACTAACTGTTGGCAAAGTAATGTTCTCAGTCAGAACATTGCTCCCTCAAAGACATCAAGCTTCTGTCATCAGTGTCCCTGACTGGTNGAGGCTGAGCGAGGAAGGTCTTTAGTTACACACCTTCCAGACCCTTCCGCATCCTCATAGGCATATGACTCTCCAGGGGAAGAGTAGAGAAGCGCATATTGCCCAAGCACATTAGACCGGTTAGACTGTGTTGATGGCATTTTCTGCTGACAGATCAACTAGTCATAGCTCCTAGATGCCAACTATCTCACAGAGCATGGCTCAGAGACACTGATTTAGAAGCACTTCATGAGGAACCTGAATCTTCTTCATACATGAAATGGGGTGTCAGAAGGGAATCCCAGCAAGTTCTGGGTCACATCTGTCTGCATTTATGCAGGTGGTTTGTTATTTATAATTCTTAAATATCTGAAAGCAACCTAAAAATTAAAACATGTTTTTATTTTTTAGAAAGGCTATTAATACATGGAAGAAGCAAGAAAAGAGATATACCCTCAGTTTGGGGCAGATGCCTTTCTACCAGGATCATACAAGCAACCCTACTTCAGAAGGAACCTCAATTTCAATAACTTCATTCTTGTGCCTCACAGTAAGTTTGGCATAGAAGACAGGGGAGAAAAGATTTATACATCAGAATCAAGCTTACTGTAGTACTCTGGCTTGATGCTTCGGTGTACGATGACCAGCATCGTGTTCAAAATATTGCTCATTCTATGGAGTCATGCCTTCCTAATGCTACAGACCTTCCACTCGCCAAGCTGTTACACTGAAATGTTTGGCTTTGGGGGCTGGAGAGGGGCTCAGCAGCTGAGAACACTTACTGCTCTTCAGAGGACCCAGGTTAGGTTCCTNNCATCCACATGGTACCTCACAGCTACCTGTAACTGAAGCTCCAGGGAATCTATCACCCTCTTCTGGCCTCTGAGGGCTAATAACCACTCATAACTCCAGTTCCAGGGGATCCAACACCTTCCTCTGGCCTCTGTAGATATCAGGCATAGAAATGATGCACATACATACATGTAGGCAAAACACTCAGACACATAACGTAAAAATGAATAAATTTTACATGCTAGGATTTCATTTGTCCTTCTGGCAAGCCATTATTTTCTTCCTGGAAACAACAATTCCAGCCTTGGTCTCAATTCACCAGCCACTTTAGAATTTCCCTGAAACACTCCAGGCTGAGTTTATCTCTGGATGTCTCCTCATGTCTCTATCATGGAAGTTCCCAGAGCTCGGGGATTTCTCCATTTGTTCTCTGTATGCTCTGACTCTAACAGAATGTATATCCAGGCTTGTGTGGTGCATAGCACCCTCACGCTTGATTCTATTGTCACTGTGTTTTCTTCCAAATTATCAAGGTTTTTTATTTGTGTGTGTCTCTGTGTGTCTGCGCTTGCACACTCAAGTGTGTGTGTGTGTGTGTGTGTGTGTGTGTGTG
>LZPO01055121.1:331688-353420 GCA_001675575.1 Neotoma lepida
ACACACACACACACACACACACACACACACACATTTAAAACTTTCAATACAAAGTTTGTGAACTTAAATATTTGTGCAAAACTATTCAGAAACACAAACAGACACTAGATGGGAACAAGAGCTGAGTAGTAAAGGGCACCAATATTTACCAGGATAAACTCTGGGGCCATAACAGTCATAGCAACATGGACTTTGGGAGATAATCAACAGCATTTAATCCCTTGGAAAGACCACTGGACTCAGACAGAGTATCAGGTTAAGTCCTTGTCTCACCCTGGCTTTTGTTCCCAGACCCTTTATCAGTATTTTTCTACTTTTATCCTCTGATTTATGCACTGTTATATTTCTGAAATTCTTGATGTGAGCAAAGGTTAGTTTTCATTGTGGGCTGTGTCTCAGTTCCTTGAGCTGGGTTGAGGGTTCTACACTATGCNGAGTCTCAGCTGGCATCTCTAAGGGGAAGCTTGTACTATGTCAGCCTGGTTACACTTGAAATTCTCCTCCAATGATGTGTAGTTCAGATGCCGGGAAAGGTGACAAAATCTCACAGGAACAAGGGAAGGAAGAGGGGACGAGATGTTCCAAAGACCAGTTCTGCTGTCAGCAGGCTTAGCTTTCTCTTCTTCCCAGGGCTGCCACTGGCAACTCTAGCAGTTATGAGAAGTACGTGGATGAAGATGGGAACATAACAGGGATGTGGTCACCCTCAGGACTATATACAGACATCTGGAAACACACGTGGGTTTTCATACAGGGCATAGTTACAGAGGACTTGTTGAATTAGCTGCTTCAGTGATAGTGTTGGAAATTGGGGGGAGAGAGAGAGACAGAGAGAGAAATAGATTCTGGGGCTGGAGAGATGGTTCACTGGGTAAAGTACTTCTTGTGCAAACATGAGAACCTGAGTTCAGATCCCTAGCACTTGTAATTACAGGTGGGGTGCACCTGTAACCCAAGGCTGGCTGGAGGTGGAGATGGGTGGATCTCAGGGGGTCAATGGCCAGCAAGTCTAGTTGAAATGGTGAGCTTCAGGTACAGGGAGAAATACCTCAGAAGATGAGGCAGAGTGATAGAGGAAAGCACCTTCAGTTGATCTCTGGCCTCTACAGGAGCACAGCACACACACGCACACACACACACACACACACATACACACACAGAGACACACACACACATTTTAAAAAGGAAATTCTCATAAGTGCAGTTAGACTCTGTTTAAGTAGTACAGAAAACAAGACTGGTTTATGGAAGAAAAGTATGGCAATCTGTACATGTGTACCATACTAACATGTGTATATTTAATGTGTATACTAATATGCATGCACTATTATGTGTGTACCAATAACCATGTACTAACACACATGTACTAAGATATATGTGCTAACATGCATTACCAAGATTCATGTACTAACTCATATATACCAACATGTGTACCAGCAAGCATGTACTAGCACACATGGAATAACGTGTGTACTAACACATGTATACTAATACATTAACACACAACCATTAGGAAAACTAAGTTTTGCTTCTTGAGGTAAAAGCTCATGTAACACAAACTGGCCTTGAACTCCTAACCCGCCAGCCTCTGCCTCCAGAGAGCCAGAGTGACAAGCCTGGACTCCCAGACTTGGTTGATCTACCATTGGCCAGTGGCCACACGTGAATTGTATGATCTTTGTTGTTCTTGGCTCTCTATACTATCATGACTGTGTGATGCTTTTGACTTACAAAAAGAAAATATCAAGAACTTTGAGCGCTAATTCCCCCTGAGGCCAAGAAGAAAGAAAATAAAATCCTCCATGATGTAAATTGCTTTATCTCAGGTCTCAAATTATTCCATAAGGTAAAATTTCAAATACAATATCCTGTGACCATTGTGAAGTACGAGGTACTCTTCAAGTGGTGTGGTAACTGGGACACACACACAGAGAAGAAGCAATGGGAAGAACCCAGAGGTTGAAGTTAGCAAAAGCAGACTGGAAGTCTGTCTATAACAGTGGTCTTCAACCTTCCTAATGCTGAGACCCTTTAATATGCTTCCTTTTGTTGTAGTGACTCCCCAACCATAAAATTATTTCATTGCTACTTCATAACTGTAACTTTGCCACTGTTATGAACTGTAATGTTAATATCTGTGTTTTCCAATGGTCCTAAGTGACCCCTGTTAAAGGGCCATTCAACCCCCAAGGGGTTTGTGACCCACAGGTTGAGAACCAATGGTCCACAGTGTTCAGGGAGGTCAAAGTTCACCTTTAAAATGGCAACAAGGACCTAGAGACATTATATAGGTAAAAAAGTATCAATAAGAAATCTAAAAGCAGAGGGACATAAAATAAGGATGCAGGGACAGCTGTGACAGGATTCAATTGGCTAAAAGAGCACATCGGTGAACTTCAAGAGAGGTTGGAAGAAATGGTCCACAGTGAGGCATGGAAGGACAAAATTAGGCTGTGGAGATGGCTCAGTCAGCAAAGTGCTCCCCCAGAACCCACGTAAAAAATGTCAGACACGGTGGTACATGTTTGTACCAGCTCTGGGTAGGTGGAGGCTGACAAATCCTTGTGCTCTCCTGGACAACCAGCCTAAGCCAACAGGTGAGGTCCAGGCCAGTGAGAAACCTTGTCTCCATAAACAATGTGGACAACATTTGAGGGGAGAGATTTGAGTTTGTCCTCTAACCTCCACATCCATGCTCCCACATGTGCATGCATACCCACACACACACACACACACACACACACCACACACCACACATGCACCCCACACACACACACACGCACACACACACACATGCACCCACAGCCACACATATGCACATGCATACACACGCATACACACATGCACACACACACCCCATACAAATATGCATATATATGGATATACAAAATCTTTTTAAAAGTCAAACTTGGGGCTGGCTGGGCAGCTTGTCTGGTAAAGGCACTTGTCATCAAGCCTGAAGACACCAGCTCAATTTAGAACCCACGTGGTAGAAGGAGAGAATTGATGCCTGCACGTTGTCCTCTGACTTCTACATATGCATTGTGGCACATGCAAGCCAACTCATACTCATAGTAAATAAAGAAATCCACGTAAAAAGGACAAAATTATGAAATATGCACAGTAGATCATAGGCACAAACAACACATGCAGAAGTCCAATAGGCATTTAATTGGGGTACAAGAGAAAGGGACAAGGCGACAGAGGCCATAGCTAAGCACATGCTTGCTGAACTTATACAAAATATCACTCCATAAACTCAAAAGGCCAAGTTATGGTACATTCAACAGAACTCATATTTAGAACACTGTAGTTAAGTAGCAGACATTTTTTTAAAAGCTTGAAAATGTTAACAGAAACCAAAGGGAAAAGTCATTTCATCAGAGAAAAAAATGACACTTAAATTGGTAACATTTAAACATATATCAAAAAGCTGGGGGAAAAGTCTGTGGAAGGCGATGCATCATCAAAGCACTGAAAGGAAATCACTCACTGGAGCTCTGTATGTGGGGAAAATAAATATTTTTTAAAAAGTCACAATATGCTATCAAGTGAGCCAATAAGACTTTCCNAAGTACAGTCTTCAAGAAGGAAAATGATTCCAGATGGATTTTCCAAGATTCAGCAAGCAATAAAGATATGTACACAAAAATGTTGATAGCATATTTATGTAAAAAACCCAAATTGGAATAACCCAAATGCTCACAAACAATAGATTGGACAAACAAATTGAGTGTGTGCTCATATGCTCTAGTACAAGAGTGAAAATATACAGNGGGTTATTCCATGATATGGGGGACTCTTAAGGACATCGCTGGGATGATAACTTGTGCTCAGATTCTCAACTGCTCCAGAGGCTGAGGGAAGAAGGATCATTTCAAGTCTACTAGTTTGAAGCCAGCCTGGGCAAGACAGTGAGACTTTGACTCAGTACTAAACACATAAACAAAGGGCTAGAACAAATGGGACTGAAAGCAAACACTGAAACTCAAGAAACACAGGTTACAACTTCTACTTAAAGAAAAACCAAAGGACCAAAAGGAAATTGTCTCTTAGGGGACNTCTGACTACCAAGGGAAACTAAAAAGAAAATCAGTCAGTGGAGGGAAGGAAGGCAGGGAGGAAGGGAGGNGGGGAGGAAGGAAGGCAGGGAGGAAGGGAGGCAGGGAGGGTGTCTGGGTTCCTGGCCATGCTCTTTGCTTTAGTGTACTTACTCACTTTACAATGTTGTAAGGCAGGGAGGAAGGGAGGCAGGGAGGGTGTCTGGGTTCCTGGCCATGCTCTTTGCTTTAGTGTACTTACTCACTTTACAATGTTGTAAGTTTACATTTGAGGCATCCCATTGTCTCTCACTCTCCATGGACAGTGGTTCTAAGAACACCCGTACCCAAATCTGCAGAACCTTAAGATCCTTATATAAAATGACAAAGTACAGGTTGGGTGATCCTTATGGCAAATTCTCAATCCAGGGATCAGCCAATAAATGCTCTAGCAGCCAGGCCTGATGATCTGAGTTCCATTCGTCAATCCACACTACAATCCACACAGTCGAAGGGGCAAACTGATGCTCTCAAGTTGTCTTTTGACTTTCACAGGTGCACTGTGGCATTTACGCACACACACACACACACACACACACACACACACACACAAACACACACACGGCTATCCTCTTCTGATCCTCCAAACAGCTTTCTATTTGAATGAACTGCCAACAACACAGTGAGCTCCTTTCACACTGTGCAAGTCTCCCTAAATTGTGATTTTCTTCTGTGTGTCTTTCTTTTCAAGACAGAACTTCACACTGTAGCCTAGGCTACCCTTGAACTCACTGTGTAGCCCAGACTGACTTCAAATTGACAACAATCCCCTTGACTTACAGGTGTCAGTGTTGAGGGTGTGCACCACCACATCTGNTTTCTATCAACACTCACTCTATCAATTGCCTCACATGCAGGCATGCTTGCTGTGTGCAGTACTCGTGGTTTTGCATGCATGAGCCATCTGCATCCTCACAGCTTGGAAGCAGGAGCTTCATGACCAGGGTACCACATCTGTGGGAATTCCTTCTGTGGGTATTAGGATCCCACATAAAACAGTGGGATCTTTCTACCCAGGTCACAAATGAATTATGAATTCATCTTTATTATATGCCATTGGCATTTTCTGTATAAATCACAGCTTAANTACAATTACTAAACNTCTTTATAAGGACACTATATTGATCATNATGGAGACATTCACCAAATTCCTTTTTGAAGTTCATGTGAGTAACACTTTGAATAACCATAGAAGAAAATACACAGAAAATAATTGATTGACTTCTGGACTTCTTGAACTAGTCTATCTTTGCCATCACAAAGCTACAAAGCCCCATTCCAGCTTCTGGTACTTTTTCAGATATCTGCTTTGGAAAGTAACAAACCTGACAACTAGAGGCACACAAAGGAGAAACAAGTGGAGTGATTTATTCCAAGGAGTCATGCCAGAGGGTGGAAANAAGATTAAGACTTTGTTGTCATGTGGCAACAGGGAAATAAGAGCCAAATGCAGNCAGACATTTGGCATCCTTGAAGCATGCTAAAACTGAGTTTTAGCCTACCCACAGAGACAGGTGTGCCATGCTAATTATGGACTGCATCTTTTCATTACCTATAGCCCAGCCTTTCTTTTATCCCCCCCCCTTATGTTTCTCTTTTGCTTGGGTTTTTAACTTATATAATCTTCCTGTGTTATAGGATTGTCACCCTCTTTCTTTCTGGGACAGTTTTCATCTGCTGGTTTTTGTCAGATCAGCAATACAAAAAGGGCACAAAATTGAATTATTTNNTGGTTACTTCTTAGTAAAAAGGAAGTCATTTGTGATGATTNTCATNGAAATGAAGGTTGGAGTTTCATACTGACTGNAATTGGCTTCCAAGATGAGTGAATTCTTCACCTGGAAGGGCATCAGAGAGATTCCCACACCCTCAGGNCTCTCCAGAAATACAGACAGAAGAGCTGGGATTCAATAGCAGGCAATGAATGCCCCAGCTCATCTATGCCAAACTCATGAAATATATGTAGCTCCAATCCCTAGGACCAGGTGGCATTCACCCAAGAGCTCGTGGGAATCCAAGGGTGAAATTAGGAAGCTCTAGGCCAAGATGCTAGATGCAACATTTCTAACAGCCACAGCCAGCACATGGGCAGATGGTGAATGTCACTCTGTTCATTCAAAGGGGTCAAAAGGGATCAAGCAAACTTCAGANGAGCAAGCCTCTCTTCTGCTTGTCCAGCCTCATTAGACTCTAAAGCAAAAATANCTNCCTGGGGGAAACACACTCTGGTGTCTGGGAGGGAAAGCATGAATCATGGGGTTATTATTGGGCTNTGGAGCATCTGAATAAAACCCCCGGTGCTGGTACGGAGCCAAGACTGTAAGTGCTAACCTGAGCTGGGATGTGGGGAGGTGCTGTGGATAGCACCATGTGGATGAGACAGACATCNGTTAGCATACACCAGCAGGAGAGNGGATGGCTGTTGCAACTCATCTTTGAGGAGCCCACATGCATATTTTGGGGTGTGTCTTGCTTTCTCTCAAATCACCTCTCTTTCTCTTAACTCCTGTGCTTAGGTCCCATGTTAAAATGTTTCTAATATTCCCCGTCTTACCCTCAAAAGAAGAAACTGTTCATGAGCTATAAAATATCAGGTTGCTTGAGAAAAGTCAATGGGTAACAAGCCTGACATGCATTAGTACTGGATAATGTTGGAGAGATATTCAAATTCAGCCACTTCTGGAAGCTTGTTCTATTAGTTAATTAATTCCTGCATGCATTTTGCATGCGTATGTATATGTGTTCATGAGCCTGTGGGTACAAGTGGAGGCCAGAGGATAGTCTCATCTGTCATTCCCCAGCATTCTGGCTGCCTTGTTTACTGAGCCCTGGAACTCATTGACTCAGCTAAGCTTTCTTGTGTGTTATGGGGTTGAATCCATGTCCTCATGCCTGCAAAGCATGTGTTTTTCCAACTGAGCCATCTCCTCAGCCTAAGAAGTATCTTTACTGCATTTTCAATTGAGTGACAGTGGTAGTACAATGGAGTAGGACTACAAGGTGAATAAGGCCCATTCTGTCCATAAGGAGTTCATGTTACAGCCTACATAACCTGACTCGAGGGGTCGCTGATAGGCGCTGATGGTGGCTCATTCATAGTTTGCATTAGGACCTGAGTTCATCTATGCCTAGTATGGTGGTTTGAAAAAAAATGGCCCCCATAGGAAGTGGCACTATTAGGAGATGTGGCTTTGTCGAAGTAGATGTGGCCTTGTTGAAGGAAGTGTGTCACTGTGGGAGTGGGCTTTGAGGTCTCCTATGCTCAAGCTATGCCCAGTGTGGAACACAGTTTACTTCTTGTTGCCTNCGGATCAAGATGTAAACTTCAGTTCCTTCTCCAGCACCATGTCTGGCTGCATGGCACCATGTCCTGCCATGATGATAATGCACTAAACCTCAGAAACTGTAAGCTATCCCCAAGTAAATGTTTTCCTTTATAAGAGTTTCTGTGGTCATGGTGTCTCTTCACAGCAATAGAAACCCTAGCTAAAGACAGAAGTTGGTACCAGGGACTGGGGTGTTGCGGGGATAGGCCTGACCATGCTTTTGACCATGCTTTTGTTTGTAGGAATATGAACTTTGGAAGTTTGGGTTATGAAAGCAGTAGAATGCTTTAAGCACTGCTTAATGGACCATACTAGTAGAAACATGAAAGANAGTGGTGCTTAGGGTTATTTGAACTGTGGNGGTTCATTCACTCAAGAGGTTTCAGAAGAGAAGAATTTCATTATGTTGCCTAGACATCATTCTTGTGATATTTTGGTGTGTGGCTGATTTTTGTCCTTGTNGAAAGAGTCTGCCTGAGGCTAATATGGAGAGATTTGGATTAATTCCACTGGCAAAGGAAATCCCAAAACAGTCTACTATTGACTCTGTTGTATGGTTATTAGTGTTAACTCTAATGAAGAATTATAACAAAAGGAAGCAAACTGAGAAAGTAAAAACATAAAACGTACAATTTGAGGAGAAGAGGACAGGAAGTAGAATGGTGCTAAGTCCTGTGTTCAAGGAGATAAATGGATTAAGAAATTAGAATAAAGGGAATGGTGACCTCAGGACAAGATCCCACCCAGCTAAGTTTCCAACTTGTGTAAAGGAATTAAAGAAAAGCTTAGAGCCGGGTGTGGTGATGCACGCCTTTAATCCCAGCACTCCAAAGACAGAGGCTTGTGGATCTTTGAGTTTGAGGCCAGCCTGTCTACAAATCAAGTTCCAGAACAGCCAAGTTTAGGCAGTGAAGGAAACATCAAAAACAGAAAGCTGGTGAAGACGTAATTGAACGAGGAGGGAATGCTCCAGTCCCAGCAAGCAACAGAACTTGGCAGTTTCAGTCATGTGATTCTGGCATTAGAGTCAGAGATACAAGAAAGGGGTTATGGACTTTTCCTCCATAGCTAAGAAAAGCCATTGACGTAAGGTGCATGTCAAGGGTGTCCCTGAATGGAGGCCTAGAGAGACTATTGAGTGAAGCTGTGAAGGGGAAGCCTAGATTGCCTTGGAGACCCTGAGATGTTGGAGCTGCCAGAGCCACGGGATACCTGCCATAGGGAGCTGCTAACAGGGAGTGGAACCAGCCCAAAAGNAAGAAGTGTGTTGCAGTTAACAAAGCTGAAAGGAGTGAGAGATCTGAAGAGCTTTTGACATCAGACATGGAGAGGCAAAGTTTGGAGTTTGTCCAGCTGGTTTTGGTCTTGTTTTCGTCCAGTATTTCCTCACTATGCTCCCTCCCCTACATTTTGGAAAGGTAATGTATATCCTGTGCCATTATATGTTGGAAGTATGTGATCTGGTTTTTTTTTTTNATTTTATAGGGGATTACAGTTAAGAGATTGCATGAATCTCAGACAAGACTTTGAATTTTGGACTTTTAAATAAATTTGAGACTGTAATAGATTATGGGAACTTCTGAATTGGACTGAATGTATTTTTGCACTATAGTATAGCTACAAGCCTGTGGAGGCCAGGGTCTGAAATGTGATGGCTTGAAACAAAATGGCCCCCCATAGGCAGTGGCACTAATAGGAGATGTGGCTTGTCGGAGGAAGCATGTTACTGTGAGAGTGGGCTTTGAGGGCTCTGCTGAAACTACTCCCAGTATGGAACACAGTTCTCTTCCTGTTGCCTGTGGATCAAGATGTAGAACCCTCAGCTCCTTCTCTAGCACCATGTCTGCCTGCATGCACCATGTCCCATCATGACGATAATGAACTAAACCTCTGAATTTGTAAGCCAGCCCCAATTAAATATTTTCCTTTATAAGAGCTGTGTGGTAATGGTGTCTCTTCACAGCAATAGAAATCCTNAGACACCTATATAGTAAGTAGTGATTGATATTGGAGTGTGTGATCTTGAGTGTGCAAGAACATACCCTAGAGACACNGTAAGCAACAGTTAATGTACCACCCTCAATGAGCCGGGATGTGAAAGCAAGTACAGACTCCCTTATTAAAATTAATGACAGAAGCAATACCAACAACTAAGTACCAAACACCAATTGTACTGGTTTGCTGGTGGGAGATGACTATGGTGGATTTTGAAGAAAGACTGATGTTAAATAACCCTTTTCTTAAATAAAAGTAAAACATGGCTGTCACTTGTTGCTGACTGACAGCCTTGTGCTTTTTACTGTGATGCATTTATACAAGTATACACATTAGTTGACAGTTGTGTGAAAAGAATATGAGCAGTCCCCTCTCCTCCCTCCCCTCCCCTCCCCTCTCTCCACTCTTCCTTTCCTTCCTCCTTCCCTTCCATTTTGCTCCCCCCCTCTCTCTCTTGCCTGTTCCTCTCCCTTCCCCTTTCTTTCCTCCCCCTCTTCTTCTTTTTCTTTTTAGCATCGCCCTGCATGACCCACAGCACATCCTCAGTGGATGTGTGCTGAATAAATTGCCTTCCTTCTTCCTCCACCCTTCCCTTAAAGGAAACTAGATCTACAGGTGAGCCTCCTCCAGAAGGGATACAGGTGGAATGGAATTGAGCCCTGGTCTCTCAGGCCACACATGTGAAACCTTGGAAGCAGAGGACTGCATGTGGATGTCTTGAGCCAAGGATGATGCCTAAGAAGTCAGTATAAAATGTCACCAGATAAAATTAGAAGGAATATGCTTGCACCCATGTCTACAAATGAACAGACATCTTGCCTAGCACAGTGTCATCCCTAAATACCCCTTGATGTCAAAGGTTAAACACATATATTCTCACATTTTCCTAGTGAGAATGTAACCAGTTTTTGAAGGAAAATTACAAAACAAGTACAGAAGATCATCATGAACACTGATCATGGTTATTTAGCTTCCAGGGATTTTATACAAAGTGAGCCTTGAAGATGGCAACTAAATTTGTGATTACCAAAAGTTAGCACAGGGGCTGGAGAGATGGCTCGGTTGTTAAGAGTGTGTACTTCTTTTGCAGANGACCTGAGTGCAGTTCCCAGCACCCACAGACAGCTCACAACTTCCTGTAGCTCCAGGGGTTTCCNATGCCTCTGGCTTCCTTAGCACCTACACTCATATGCAGACAAATACATGTGCATATAATTTTTAAAAAGTAGAAGATTAAAAATTAAAACCATCCAATGAGTCAGTCTTAAGGGGTTGGTCATGCAAATCACAGCATTATCAAAAGACAGGATGCTTTTCAACTATTCAAAAATTCACGGAAAGATATAGAACAATAGTTATAATTGCATTTGAAAGGGCGTGTGACAAAAGCAAAATGTCCTGCATATTTTGTGGATTGATGATTGGGGAGTATGCGTCCTCTTAAAGGTATGGGTGCTGTAGGAAACAGGCAAGGGCATCTTCAGGTAAGCAGTGTTCTTTCGCTCATCTTTCCTTTCTTTAGCACTTTGGAAATAGAAATATCAAGATGGGCATGAGTTTTTAAAATCCATTGTGTTTTTATGGCTGGAGGGGTGGCTTGATGAGTAAAACACCTCACTGGGTAAATAGAAGGGCCAGAATTTGAAGGCCCAGAGCCACCACAAATATAGGAGCCCCCTAGAGTTCAGTGCTCAGGAGGTAGAGACAGACTCATTGAGCAAGGTGGCTGTCTAGATTAGCCAAATCAGCAAATTCTAGCTTCAGATGAGAGGCCCTGCCTCAGGGTTTAATGTGGACAGTGATCAAGGAGGACATCCACACCCAACATCAACTTATGCCCCTCCCTGACATTTGCAACAGAAGTTCACCAATACACATGTAAACATATGTACACATGATCACACACACTACATACAGAACAACAACAACAACAACAACAAAACAATCCATAGTGCCAGTATTACCTTAAAAATAAAAAGAAAGGCAGCCATGGCCTGAATTCCCTGTGGCTGCTGGGTTTAACATAAGGCTTTGAGGGTGAAGTCAGATGATCAAGTGGGCAGAAATGAAAAGGAGTTAGTACTGCAAAGGACTTCTGATGAGCCATTCCCTGTTCACATTCATTGTGAGTCTTTTACACACTAAAGTCCTTCTAATAAACATTCAGAAATTAGAAAGTGGATATTAAGATTTTCCTGCATCTGTGCAGCCCATAGAATATATGTCTTTTATTTGCCATCAAAGGCCGAGAACATGCTCTTTGTTCCTCAGCAGTCACACAGGCACATACCTTTTACACTTGCAGTCAACCTATTTATAATCACAGGTCTCTGGGGACATCTCACCTTCTTTTCATCCTCATAGAACAAAGGGGGGGGTCCTGAGGGTACAGCTTTAAGAGTAGCAAAGTGCTTTGTTCATGCAATGGCCCCTGACCGATGCAGGAAATTAGTCAGTGCGCCCACAATGAACCCCTCAGAACAGCCCCATGAACACTCTATGGAGTATAAATTAGGGAGATCATTTTCTTACCACGATATTCAACAATTTGCTATCTTTCAACTAGAGTTATCCCTTACATCAACTGCAGAAGGGAGTCTAAATTAAATTGCCATTCANGGGGCACCGCTGGAGGTACATTCAGGCCTGAGTAGGGCTTAGCAATAAGCTCAGTATCTATATAATGTGAAGGATTGTATCTCCAAATTCCCAAAAGGAGAATTTGGGGTGGAAGAAACTGAGATGTCTGATTCTCCTCCGAATGATCCTCTCCACGTGTGAGGCTGTGAGGGGGAAGCCTGAGCTGTAATGGAGACCTCGGGATGATGGAAGGACCAAGAAAGCTGAAGGCACCAAATGAAGCTTGCCCAAGAGAGGGACCATGTGTGCTGCAAACNCCAGGGACATAGAATCAAGGTCGTCCAAGCTCATTGGTGCTCAGATGATGCCTCTGGGTATCCTGGAGATAAGACACGGACTGAGCTGCAGGGTTTGGTGTATACCCTGCTGAGCTTCCATACTGCTTTGGTCCAGTCTTGGCTTCCTATCCTCCCATTCTCTGCTTTCAAAGTGAGACTGTTTACTCTGTACCATTGTAGATTGAAAGTATGCAACTTAATTGTTGATTTTGTAGCAACTCATAGCTGAGAGTAGGCCCTGAATCTCAGNAGGGATTTGAATTTGGACTTTTAAGCAATGTTGGGAATATTTAGACTCTGAGGCNCTTCAAATTGGANTTNATGCATTTTACATCATGAGATGACCATGAATGAACCTTTGGGAATGCGGTTTGAGTCTGTAAAGTGGCCCATAGGCTTACGTGTTTGACTATTTTGTCCCCAGCTTGTCGTACTGTTTGGGTAGGTTGTAGAAACTTTACGAGTGGGGATCAAGCAGGAGGACGTAGGTCACAGACACAGGTCTTTTGGGTGTCCTTTCACTCACTGCTTTTTGTCACATTCTTTCCGCTTTCNAGCATGCTAAGTTGTGGACAAGTGGAATCACGCCCTTCCACTGCCATGGATTCCTCCATCCCTTCTTACTAGGCTGGACTGAAATCAGGAGTGAAAGTGATCCCTTTCCTCTTCAGTTGCTTCCGTCTGGTATTTTGCCACAGTGACAAAGGCAGGAACTGATGCAGCACTGATAGATGAATGTCACTCACCATCCTAAGAACAAGATCCCATGGTGGTAGGTTCAAGGTCACTCAGATACTCTTTTCCCTTAAGCAGTCATAAAAAACTCCTTGACTTTCTTCCTATATGGCAGGTTTTCCTTTCCCAGGGGTTCTGCCCGGTACNAAGAAGCTGAGAAAATAGGTCATGCCTAGTCACCCTCATCTATTACCTTTGTCCTCTGGTCATACTTCTGTATGGCCAGACACAGAAATATTTTGTTTTCCTTTCATCTTGAAGTCTGTGGTAGTTTGAATAGGAATGACCATCANAGACCCATGGGTTTGAATGCTTGGCCCATCAGGAGTGGCACTATTAGGAGTTATGGCCTTGTTGGAGTAGAAGTTGCCTTGTTGGAACAAGTGTGTCACTGTGGGGGTGGGCTTGGAGGTCTCATATGCCCAGTGTGGTACACAGTTCACTTCNTGCTGCCTGTGGATCAAGATGTAGAATTCTCAGCTCCTTCTCCAGCACCATGTCTGCCTGCATGACACCCGACATGATGATANTAGACTAAACCTCTGAACTGGAAGTCAGCTCCAGTTAAATGTTTTCCTTTCTAAGAGTTGCCATGGTCATGGTGTCTCCTCACAGCAATTGAAACCCTAACTAAGACAAAGTCTTTCATCCCAATGCTGAATTGAACTCAGGAATTCACAATGTTAGGTAAGCACTCTACCACTGTGGGATATTCTTCAGCCCTCAATTCCTCACTTTGAAAGGCTCCTGTGTCACATACAACTTTGCCTAAATAAATTTGTTTGGCTCTTTTCTTCTTAGTCTGTCTTTTGCTATAGAGCTGTGGTTCTGAACCTTCCTAATGCTGTAACCCTTTAATACAGTTCCTCNTGTTGTGGTTGTTACTTCATAACAGTAATTTTGCTACTGTCATGAACAGTAATGTAAATATCTGATATGTGGGATATCTGATATGCAACCCCTGTGAAAGGGTCATTTGACTCTTCCAGGGATTGTGACCCACAGATCGAGAACCACTGCTGTAGAGACTTCAATGACAAAAACATTTGTATTTCCATATATGTTCATTCTTCGAGTTCATTNCATCACTCCCACTCCAACTATCCTCCTGGCCATTCTGACCCGGCCTTCACAGGGAGTTCTGTCTCTTCTATTCAATCCCCAACATTCTTCAAGATTGTGCGAGGAAGTTTTATGTCAACTTCACAGGCTAGAGCATCCAATAGGAGGGAGCCTCAACTGAGAAAATGACTTCCTAAAATACGGTATAGGCAAGACTAGAGCACATTCTCTTTCTGTGACTGGTGTGGCAGGACCTAGCCCACTGTGGGTAGTACCACCCTGGGTCGGTGGTAAGAAAGCAGGCTGAGCAAGCCATGGGGAGAAAGCCAGCAAGCAGTTCCCCTCTATGACCTCTGAATCATCTCCTGCCTCCAGGTTCCTGCTCTGTTTGAGTTCCTGCACTGGCTTCCCTCGGTGGACTGTTGATTCAGGATCTATAAGCCAAATAAATCCTTTCTTCCTCAAGCTGNTTTTGGTCATGGTGTTTCATCACATCAATAGTGACCCTACCCAAAACAGAGACAGAGGTTTAAATCTCTTTTTTTCTAATTCCAAAGGTCCCCTGAAGGCTTCCAATCACCCCTAAGACAGCAGGTGTCCTCTATGTAGACTTTTCTAGCCAAGACCTCTTCTTATATATCAGCTGCCTTACTTAAATGGACAGTATTCTCACATTTTAGATAGCCAACACTATGAGATTCATATATTTATATATTACGTTACATATTGTTACATTACATATATTATTAATGTTATATATTATATATTTATATACTTATATCCAACACTAAAGAGATTTCATGTTCAAATTTTCCCTTACTTCACCTCAATAAAGAGCATAAGCCACTCAATTGCCATGTCAACACNAAGAGAGTCAACCATGACACCTGCTTCTCCATCTCTCACAGGCAAGTGATCCTTCAGCCCTGTAGAGTTGATGTAATAGAGATACTGGATGTCATAGCATTTTATCTTAGCTTCCTTACTGTGATGGTTGATATTGGTTATCAACTTGACAGGATCTAGAATCATCCAGAGGANAAGCTTCTGGGCATGCTCTGAGGGACTACCTAGATTAGGTTAGCTGAAACAGGAAGCCCCACTTTGACTGTGAGGGGCACCATCTCATGAGCTGGGCTTCTTGACTGAACATAAAGGAGAAAGCAGGCTGAGGAACAGCCTCCATTGCTCTTGGCTTCTCAGCTATGAACACAATTAGACCAGCTGCCTCATATGCCGGCCACCATGACTCCTTTACCATGACGGACTGTAGACTCAACTGTGAGCCCAGGAAATCTTTCTTCCCTTAATGTTGGTTTTGCCAGGGTATTTTTCACAGTATGAAACAGTAACTGATGCATTTGCCACCAACTCTTGCTTTGATGCGGCATTCCTTCCTTCCTTCCTTCCTTCTTGCATCCATTCCTGCTCCCTTCTAATCCATTGCCCTAATTAAAAATCTATTCAGAATGCTTTCCAGTTTTTAAAAGATTTTTTTATTTTTATCTTAATTATATAAGTGTTCTGCCTGAATGTATTATGTGCACCACATGCATGCCTGGTACCCGAAGAGGCAAGAAGAAGACGTAGGCTACCTTGGAACTGGAGTTACAGTTAGGAGCCACCATGTGGTTGTGGGGAACTACACCCAGGTCCTTTGCAGAAGTGCTCTTAACCACCAATTTGTCTCTTTAGTTCCAATACTGTCTAATTTTAAAGGTCTCTCCCTTTCTAAAGATCAAGTCTGGAACCATCAGAATGATCTCTAAGTCATGTGTCTGCCCACAGCTTCAACTTTTCATCTCATTTCCTGNNCATCTTCACAGTTTCATCCCTGCTCAGTCAGCCTCAATGAACTCCTTTCAGCTTTTGAAATTGAACAAGGACTTTCTTTTCTTAGAAAATCTGCACACATTGTTCTTTGCACCTGGGAGAAGCGTGCGTCTCTCTGCTGTGAATTCTCAAAGTCTTACTTCCTTCTCTGCATCAGACGGAAGTGCATTCGACTATGCACACAGCCTGCCCAGTGGAGATGGTTCCAAGGATATTTCATGTCACTTGTATCCTGTCACAGAGTCTGAAAACAGGTATTTTCGGGGTTGTCACAACATTTCAAAGTTATTACCCAAGCGCAAGACTTTCTCCTTTCTTTTTTGACACTACGGACATGTCGGTGTTTTAATCTAAGGTCATTGCCTTATGTTCACAAGGTGGCTGCCAGAGATCTGTGTCTCTGGTTCTATTACCACCACACTCAAATGAGAAAGGAAGGGAGAATTTTCATCTCATGTCTATTGTCTTTATCAGAGACTCATAGTCTTGGCTAGATATCTGACATAGAGACCAAAAAGGAAGCTATTTGGCGGGTACTAGGGATGACAGGAATAGAACAAGAATGTAATAGCTCCTGCACTTACAACCAAAGCATCTTGGTGTTCTTCTGTGTATTCATCATAACAGCGATCACAGAGTCAAATAGGTAAGGCTGGAAAGATGGCTCGTGGTTAAAGCTCTATATACGTAAGTATGAAGACCTAAGTTCAAATCTCCCAGCACCCACATAAAAGCCAGGTACAGTGGTGAACACCCATAATTCCAGCTTTGCAGGGGTGAGGCCTGAGGGTGGGGGCTGATGGAGCTCAGAGGCTCACTGGCCAGCTAGTGCAGCAAGAACAGTGAANTCTGGGTTCAGTCAGACACTATCTCAAACAATAAAGTGTAGAAGCAATTAAAGAGGACATCCCATTGCCAATCTCTGTCCTCTTTATGCTATTTCATGGTGAGTACATATGGACACAGGTATGTACATAGCACACATCACACACAGAGGTAAATATACCTATTCGGTGGTTGTCTTCTCTGTCCATTTATACACTCTCTGACTGTGGGAAATATCTCTCACTCACTGCTCAACTCCTAGAACAAGCACAGCGAAGAGCCTATCTGGGTCAGTCAAGTCAATTGGCTGAGAGACTGACTGAATATGAAGCAGAACAACAAACAGAAAGCAGGTGTAAATGCAACAGAAACCCTCAGAAACAAAACTTCTGGAAATGATTGCCGTTTCTCTCATCTCATGACTGAGCTTTCTATTCCAGTAAATAAAAAATGAGTTTTTCCTCAAGAAATTTGAACAGTTGCTTCGAGTGCTCAATTCCTTGCACAGTACATGCAGCTCTGTTAACCTCTCAGTCATTCTTGGTGAGCAGGCATGTTGTTATTATTGAAATTTAGGAATGAATTCATTTTAAAAAACATTAAGATGAAACCCTTGTTAATGAGGTGTATGATTCAGAAGTGTCATTGTCTGCTCACATAAATGTGAGCCAACTCTTTGGGAGGTCATTCAAAGATGATTGGAGAAAAAGAAAGAAGAGAATGGCTAGGAAGTTATATAAAGAATACTCAGAACTTTCTGTCTAAATTTTCCATTGCTGAGAGCATCCAACAGAGAGTTTGTCATTCAGGTCGGATGAGGAGGGAGAAAGAAAATGCCAAATGCCTGGCACACAGTGTGCATCTGGGCTGTTCTGTCCCTGAATCTAGTCCAAAAGGAAGTTGAGTTTACACCTATTTCTATCATGTCCTAAATATGCATCTGTGAGTAACTTGAGTGTTCTTTGACTCAAAATGGCACGATAGTCTTAAACTACCTCCAGTTATAAATACAGTCAATGCACAGTTTTAAAATTTAAACCCAAAAAGTCAAGTAGTATTGAATACAGTCACCTCTAACTAACCTGTGAATACAGCCAACTATAACCAACCTGTGAGTACAGTCAACTATGGCCAACCTGTGAATATAGTCAACTACAATCAATCTATGAATACAGTCAACTATAATCAACCTGTGAATACAGTCAATTATAATCAACCTGTGAAGACAATTAACTATTACCAACCTGTGAAGACAGTCAACTATTACCAACCTGTGAAGACAGTCAACTATTACCAACCTGTGAAGACAGTCAACTACAATCAACCTGTGAAGACAGTCAACTACAATCAACCTGCGAAGACAATCAACAACCAGCCTATGAATAGTCAGCTACAACCAACCTAACAAAACATTTGGAAGCAGATAAGATCCCTGAAAGTAGCTACTCTGTAGACACAAAATCTTTTCTTAGTTTTGGATGGACACTCTGCTTGGCCATGTCAAAACACACAGGGTGCTAGCATACAAATATCACATTTATTTGTTTTTTTTTTTAAGCCATTTAAATATCTCCACAGGCAAGAGTAAAACTTCAAGTTTTAAATATGTTTTCATTTGCAATAAAACTCCTTTAAAAAAACCAGAAATGATTTTCAGATTGGCAAAGGGAGTCCCCTCTGATGTAAACAGATGGCTGAGAAAGATCACCCACATGCTGAACACAGATCTTGAAGAGGCATTTCTAAGAATGAAGTAGCACTTCTCAGCCTGGGCCACTTCCCACAGGATCCTTATTTAACCCACAAGAAGCATGTCACTTATGCCTCTGGCCAAGAGGAGCTCAGCAGCCCCTGTCCCACTTGCCTAACAGTTATCCAGACTAGCATCCAACTCTTCCCTCATGCTCCAAAAAGAGCTTGAGCGAGCCATTCCCAATAAGCCAGTGTTTGCGATCAGTCCTTAACTAACATCCTCCCATAGAAATGGGCTGCTAAGCCCCAGCTGAGCATATTAAGTATTTGAGTTAATGTGTGACACACATCTGTTCCACTTTCCCAGTGAGCAGAAACTTTGAGATGACTTAAATCCCAGACACAATCAATGAGAAAGGCGGGAAAAGCAACATTTAAAAGCAAGTTTTAAAATATAATCCAAATAAGGGTATAAGAGACCATTTTGCTCTGACTAATAAGATCATATAATGCCTCAATCAAATCCACAAAGCTCCTGGGGAAGAAATACGAGCTCTTTATCTAACTCTATTTTTCATTTCAAGGTCACAGCCATTTCCTGGGAATCATCTTAGCCCAAGACAGCAAGGAATGAGCAACAATGTAGCTTCCAAAAACTTCAAGCTTGAATGGACTAGACTGCTGAAGAACACAGAGAGAAACTTACAGATTTGTCCTTGANGAGTAGAGCAGAGCACTGGATTCCAGCCATCAGCATCTTGTGCGGGTTCCAGGCCACGGAGTCAGCCCTGTCATGTCAAATAGGGAGAGAGAGAGGAAGAGCTTGGAGAGGAGCTTGGCTAGCTACTGTAGGGAGAAGGAAGACACTAACGAGGCCTCACGCACAAGCTACCAATCCATGGGTTCCACATCTGAGGGATGGGAACAATTCTGTTTTGCTTCCCAAAAATAATTTTTATAGTGTGTGTGTGTGTGTGTGTGTGTGTGTGTGTTGGACTTGGGCATCATTCCTCAGGATGCCACCCAGCCTTTTGGATTTTTGAAACAGTCTTGTTGGGCTGGAGCTTGCTGATTAGTCTAAGAGGCAGAGCAGGGAGTCCTTGGGTTCAGCCTATGCCTGCTTCTCAGCACTGGAAGTACATGTGCNTGCTACTACACAGGGCAATTTTTCACGTGGGTCCTGGGGAAGGAACTCAGGTCCTTTTGTAAGTACATCACTGACTGAGTTATCTCTGTGAGTACATCACTGACTGAGTTATCTCCCCAGCCCTCATGGTCTGTTTTCTAAGGCCATTCAGATGGAGACATGCCAACAATTGTTTATTTTTCCTAAATAAAAATCAGCTGAAAAACAGGAAACTAATTTACCTGTGGATTCCATGAAGGAGCTGGCGGTGCTTTCTTGACACCAAAGCTGAGCCACCCCAGGAGGCCTGTTGAGATAGTNAGATACCCAAAGTTACTTCAGGTCATTTGTTTACTCATGAACTGCCATAGTACATGTGTCATTTGGTACTTCATTTGACGTCATGTTCACTGATTTGAACTCTGGGGAATTTTATCAGGCATTCTACCTAGGCAATCTGAACCCCGGTATAGTAGATGGATCCCCATTGACTCACAGATGTGAAGCCACACATAAGAAATGGATATATTAATAGCCAATTGAGCTTTGTGTAGACCAAAAAAGTTTAAAAAGATACAGCCCATGCCTTCTTGATGCCTTGGATCTAGAACAGATGACATCTTCACAGTGTCGCTATATACATTGTACTGTGAATCATGAACCAAAGCCTAGAATTCTATCTGATGAATGAGAACATTGTTAGCAAAGTGGCTAGAAGGTCAACAGGAGTAAGGTAGGAGGAGATGTGTCCTCTAAGGAATATGAGATCTTTTCGGCCTCCTGCTTCTCAGAAATATTTGCCAACATAATATAGGAGGAGGATAAGAGAGATAAGAGGGAGCTTGGATCTTAAGGGAGTTACTTATTGGAGAGATGGCTTCCTGAGCACCAGAGGATGGAGCAGAGGAAAACTAGAGGAATGGGAAGGCTCGTGGGAAGGGGTCAGGAAGGAAGGGAGGGAGGAGGAATCCAAATGGGAGCACTCAAGAGTTAATCTGGCTCTTGAAAATTGTGCAGGACAATGGCAGGTGGCTGCAGGAGGAGAATCTGGGGGCACTGGACCCTGAGACCTGCTGAATGCTCTGAGATCCCCAGGAAATTCCACAGCATCCTGTGAAGGATGGAGATCTGACCATCTCTACTTCTACAGGAAAACTAAGCTTCAGATGTGCTAGATAGATTGTCTGGGGTATCATGGGCAATCAAAATCAGATTGAGGATCCTAAACCCATTCTCTTTACCTAGTAGCATCATGGTTTAGCTGAAGTGATCATTTGGCCAAATTAGAGAGTCTAACATGGGAGCTGAGGGGAATGGGGATGCTTCAGACAACAGTTGAGCTCAAGAGCTGCCTAGCAGGCAAACGTCGCTTTCTTTTAAAGGTAGACAGATGNCGTGGTTAAGCAGCAGGATTGTGTGCAGTCTGCAGGTAGAAGAGGAAGGAAACGAGACACTCTTACAGCTCTCAGAGCACTGCTAAAGCTGCCCTTTGGTAGCCAAGACAGTACAGCACCAGCCACCCTGTGGCCTTAAATTCCTGCAAGANTAACTCTTCCATTCCGGGAGGGAGCAAGGGGGAGGCTACTGGGTCACGCAGTATAAGCTCGAGGACAAACTTACTCCACATCAGACTCCTGTGCAGCCCTAAGAGTGAACGTATCACCAAGGTTCAGACCCTGGACTCTCACTGGACTCCTGTTAGTTGCAGTCCCCAAAGACTCCATGACCTCTTGTGTTTCCTGAATTTTATGAATGCCCAATTCCCAGGTAAAGGTAAATTTTATGAATGAAAGTCCCAATAAATCGGGATTGTCACCTAGTGTCCTTCCTACCACCTTCTCCATGTTGCCACATCCCACAGGCTTCACAAAGACCAGATTTGACTGAAGCTGGAAGCAAGCAGGACATGTTGGTCACACCCCTTTCTGGTCCCATGTAGTTAACCAGCCTCATACCTTANCCCTCATACAATCCCTGACTCTTCTTCACTCCCAAATAAATACCTCCCAACACTACTGAGCCACATTTACATTTACAATAATGAGAATTCTTCTATTGGTTCACAAAGTCATTGGGCAGGATAGGGAGCATCCATGAACAATTTTATTTCTCAATAGATT
>LZPO01055121.1:356503-375632 GCA_001675575.1 Neotoma lepida
AAGGTAGGAAAAGCTGGGAAGGCAGGAGAAGCGGGGGAGGCAGGAGAAACTGGGAAGGCAGGAGAAAACGGGAAGGACTCAGAAGTTAGACAGACACAGACACACAGATGAACTTACATCCACGTGGAGCCAGAGGGCATGCCTCTCACAGACCTCAGCAATCTCATCCAGGGGATCGAAGGCACCCAGCACGGTGGTGCCAGAAGTAGCACAGACAAGAAACGGCACTGCCCCCTGCGGGAAGAAGCCAGTCACAGAGAGCATCGTCACCATCTTTGGGAAATCCGCTCTGTTGTAAGCGGTGAACACAGGGGTTATGCATCCAGAGACAAACAGGGCCTCTTTGGAAGTCATGGTTGATTCAATGACTGGATACTTCCATACTATGTGGCCTCGGGTCATCATAAAGAGGCTGAGCACTGTGAGAAAATGCTATAACGTGGTCCTCCATTGGTCCAGATCAACAGCTAGAGTCAACATTATTGCTCTCAGTTTCTGTTGGTTGCATTCTGTCTGTCAGGTTTATGCTCTGGTGATGGCCCAGGTCCCAAGTTGATAACCCCACCGGTAATGACAAAATATCATTCTGGGGGCTTCCTGTTTGCTCTTGAGGAAAGAGCTTGGGCTTCTATCGAGCCTGCATTGCCCCTTCTCACCAAAATAAATAGAGGCAGGACTGGTAGGCAAAATTCTGGCCCCAGGGGTGAACTTCTCAGGCCTGTCTGCTTATCTAAGTAAACACAGCTGCCAGGCAAAGAAAAAATGAAGTGTAGACACAGAACAAGCTGTGAACAGAGAGAAAGAGGCAGTCTCACAGGGGAAGGTTGTCCATATGGACAGCCATGGATAAACTCACTGCATGCAATGGAAAGAGGCCTTGCCTCATCCCTGCCTCCGTACTCTCCTCACACAACTGATGCTTGCGTCTTGTAAACTGAGCAGATGTCAGTGGACCACGGGCAAGAAAAGGAGATCATGGGTGTAACACAGAAATGAAAAACAATCGAAAGCAAGTTAGCCAGGCATGGTGTACACACCAGCAGGCTTCATGCCAATCAGGTAAAGGAAGGGGAGAAAGGGATGTTTCCAAACTTGTCAATGCCAGCATGGTGGCAGAGGTGTGTTACTTACTGTGATAGAGACAACTTCGGGACAACTGTGGGATTGTGGGTAGCTATAACTCTAGGGTTTCAAAACATTTGAGGAACAAGACACTCCTAACATTTTATTATTTCCTCTGAAAATTGTTTAATTCTCATTTAACTTAGAGCTGATTTCCCTCAGTTTTGTGGTGAAGTTCATTGTTATCACAATAGACTCATCTCTTCACATGCTATAGACACTTGTGTTTGAACCAAACTTATTACAATTTAACTGACCTTTTGATACAAAGGTGTTATTTCTCAATGGAAAGTGGGGCAGAGCAAGGCCACTGGGTCCCACATCCCCCAACTGAGATTCCCAGGAGTCAGAGTGACAGCACAGAATGAATCCAGTTGCCATCTGGGGAGACAGCTGTGACACACAGGGTTGGGTCTACCCCAACCCTTTCAGAGCCAGGCCAGGAGGTTACAGAGCCCCCACTGGGGAACCATGAGCTTGGGGAATTCTTCCCTGTACTCAACCACAATTGATTAAGTCTTTATCATGTCAGTGACCTAAACAGAATGAGAACAGAGTCACATCAATCATTCAAAGCAACACACAGAAGTTATTCGCTAAAAACTGTTTCAGGCAGCTCTAATGGTGGGCTCTTCCTCATAAACTACATGATGCTCTGACAAGCATGAGAAGACNCCTGTATAAGTTAGTAGAAGATTCTAATGAGTTCTATTTACCTATCAAATCACATGTTTTCAATAGACCCAGAAATCGCATGTTTATGTGTGGATTTAACCTTCCCTGTATTGTTCCTTCCTCATTTCTTGCCATTAACTACAAAGTTCAGGGAAACAGTATTGATGGCACACCGCCTGGGAGCTGTATTCCGTAAGAAAGTTTGTCACTTCAAACACTCATGCTCAAAACTGCCTCGGAAATATTCAGTGGTCCTGCTTGCTGGGCTGGTCAATAACTACTTTGTTGGTGCCCTGCAGCTTGCACTGTCTTCATAATGGTATCAAACAAAGGTCACCCCCTAAAAGATGTTTTAATGGGTGGTTGTGGCTCAGAGAGTTCAACCCCAGCACAAAAACCNGTGCTGATGCTCAGCTCCCTGTGTCTGAAGTAATAAGAATGAAAGACTGAAACACAGACAAGCAGGTCTGAGCCATGGAGGTCCACAAAGCCTCTCATCATGTGGCATTGTCTCCAAATGGATGCAAGGCTGGTTGCTGGGGAATCCATGCCCACTTAGGCACTGACTTCAAAGGAAACCAGGCAGAAACACCAGTGTGTCCCCACTGCCCTCCTTTTCAATGTGCCTGAAGCAATTTTCACTTTTCAGGAACTTGTATTCTCGGGTTTTCAACTTCAGAATTATGTCAGTTTCCTATACTTGGGGTGTCAAGACAGACCAAAAATTGAAGAAAAGAAGTAATGACTACAATGGAATCAAAGCAACTATGTTAGAAATATGAATTGTTAATGACATGAACACAGGAAGCTCTGTTTAAGGGAGGATGAAAAATGATCTCAGAATATTGAGAATTGGTAAATCAGGCAAAACAAGGAAATGCTTATCCTTCTAGCCTGGGAAAATCATCTCCTTGGGGAAATCAAGTAGTGAGGAGAAAGTAGTTTTGTTGGAGTGGAAGGCCTGCCAACGAGTGAGGGAGGAGAGGAGAGTGAGTTCCACAGTCACCTAAAGAAGGGATGCTCCAGCCAATGATCACCAGGCCAGCCAAATCTGAGAGGTGGAGGTAAGGGGGGGCTTGATAGCAGATGGGTGGACCCCATTGATCAATGTCATCACAGAAGGAGCCAGGGGTGTCTCCCCAAGGAAGGACAAAATGTAAAACATGGAAAGAAATCCTACTGGAATTCCACGGAGGTAAGCACCACATTACAAGAGACACAAAGACAGACAGTGCAGAGAACACATCAGAGTCTCTCAGCCTCAATATGAGCTATAAATCCAGGGACATGAATACTTCTCCACATCAGTTGGTCCCTTTTCCACCTCTAAAAAGTAGAGGTGGAAGAAGCTGTGGATTAGCAAAAATGTAACTGACCTACCAACCATAGCAGCCTTATGTGAATTCTTCGTTAAAAATAGGCCAGCTATTGTTTTTTAAAAGTAAAGGGAAATTTTTAAGATAGACAGCATATTTGATTATATTAAGTAATTACCTTTAAATATAACCATTTACTAGTTTAAAAAATAAGAGTGCATCTACTATACAGATACACGCAAATATTTATAGCAATGGAATGATGCCAGGGGTTTGTGTCAGACAGATCTTGGAGTGGCAGAAGGGGCTGGGGCAGAGGTAGAAGAGAAAGCTAACTGCCTGAGTGAGTGCTGAGCATGCATGATGAGTGCTAAGAGGCATGCTACATCTGCTCTGTAAATGTCTGAGGCCATCTACAATGAAAAATTTAAAAGAACAGAGATAAACAGATGGATGGATAGAAGATAGATAGATAGATAGATAGATAGATAGATAGATAGATAGATAGATAGATGATGGATGATAGATAGATAGATAGATAGATAGATAGATAGATAGATAGATAGATAGATAGATAGACAGACAGACAGATAACAGATAGACAGACAGGGAGAGGAAAGGAAGAGGGAATGGAAGGGATGGGGAGGGGAAAGAAAGGGAACAGAAGGGAAGGGAAGAGGACTGGGTGGCTTGAGAAAAGGGAGGGAAGGAAGAGGGAATAGGACCCATGCAAGCAGGATGCTCAGCATCCGCAACCACTGAGCATGCCTAGCATCATACAAGTTCTTTTCAATAGGAAATTGGGTAGGAAAAGATGAAAGTAAACCTAGAAGGAAGCAGCTGAGGTTCACAGTAAAACAAAATGAAGAAAAAGACAAAACAAAACAAAACACCTGACAGCATTTTGGAGAATTTTACCCGAAGTGAAAGTGTGACAATGTGAACCCTCCCAACAATGATTATGTCTACACAGTATTAAGATGTTAATTAAAAAGGTATGCGTAGGTTTGAGGACGCACATCTGAAGACAATGCACCTACAATAACAGACTTTAAGTATAGACTCCAAAGCCAGCAAGATGACTCAGAGAATAAGGACACCTGCTGCCAAGCCTGAGAATCTAAGTTCGATCCTCAGAAGCCACATGGTGGAAGGAGAGATCCAGCTCTCAAAAGCTGTCCTCTAACCTCCCTGTGTGAGCCGTGACAGGTGCCCCCTCCCCTCCAAATAAATTATATGTAATATTTAAAAAGTTTAGCATAGACTCTAGACCAAATGTAGTAATTTAGAATACCCCAAGGTGAGGTAATATTATGAAATTTGAAAAGATGAGTATAACAGCAGAAATGTAATATTAAGGCTTAAAGTAATGAACACATCCATCTTCAAGTGCAAACGCCTATGAAAATAGACCGTTTGCCTAAACCACCTCTTTACAGCATGTCTGTAGCTCCATTAGCAGTAGGGGAAGGGGAGAGTCGAATGGGAGGCAACAGTGAAAAGATAGCATAGGTGTAACAAAGCATTTGGGCCCAGGAAGTAATCAGGTGAACAGAGCAGTCAGGTCCATTTTCAGAATCCTGTGTTAAGGTCAGCCTTGCTAGGTCACAGCAGGAAAGCATGGTCAGACTTTCTCTATTCAAGCAGCTCCCGAAGATAGAACAGAAGACAGAACGAACATTCTGGCACAGAAGGGCTAGACCAAGCAATCCCCTAAATGAGGACAGGGAGAGATAGAGACCCACCCTAAAAGCTTCACAGATATGCGTATTGTGTTTAAGCCTCCAGGAGGAGGAGTTACATAGGAAACTGGATACTGGAATTCTTCAGGAAGACTCAATACAACTTTAGGGACAATCTAGCCAAGAATCCTAAATATCATCACACGGGTGTTTACAGACTCCAGCCACCCAGGAATGAGAAGGCCTGAGAATGTGGAGAGAGAGCCAGGCACCAGGAAATAGGACGGATGTAAAACAGCTACCAAGTTTCCCTATGTTAANGGCAGCGCACTCCTCTCTCAGGCACTGGTAGAGTGCTGCTGGTGGTCTGCATTCTCTCCATTCTTCTCTGCCTCATAGGCAGATGCCCTCCCCACCCCCTTCTCATCTGTCTCTCACTCTCACCTCTTTTCTTGCTTGCCAGATTCGTTTCTCCAGCTCCTCGGGTATCATTTTACCTCTGAGGGATAGAGTTAAGACAGTGAGTTATGCCCAGTCTTTAACAGGCAATGGGCATGCTTTTAGATAGCCGGGTTTCTTCCTTCCACCCACGACCTCCACCCATGAGGAGCCCCTGCCCCTGTCCCGTTACCTTCCATCTGTTTCCACAAAGTACACGTTCTGGGTGCCAATCCCAAGGAAGGAGGCCGCTTTCTTCATGGAGTAATGACACTGAATTAAAGGGGGCGGGGGGGGAAGGACAGAGATAAATGCAGAGCATGGAACATGTATTATTTATTATCTAAACCACAGTGGTCTTTATAGTGCAGCGCAGTCTTTGGAACATGATTGCATACAAGAAAAAAGAAAATCATAATTGAACTGAGCTGCTTAATGAGTGGCGGAGACCGCTGACTTTAGGGTCAGGGAAAGCGGCATTTTGGGAACCTTGAATAAATAATGAACTCTTGAAGACTAGGTTTTCCAATCCAGAAAGCACTGTGTCAATGAAGCCTATGCCATCAGCTCGTCACAAAAAGAAATGGGTTAACATATGACCCGAGCTTAATGCATGGCGCAAACGTGGTCACTGGAGGCTCTTGTCATCTGTAAGATTAAGAAAAGTCTCTATTGACACTACTATTATGGGTGAGCTCATGGAAGCTTAGAATCTAGTCTACTCCAACTCGAAACCCTCTGAGGAGAGACAAGATGCTACCTCAAAAGTGATAAGAGAAGGTTTAATTATTTCCTTGCAGAAAAATGGTGGATTATAACAAAGGTCAGACTATTGACCAATTTTATGACGTGGAGAGCAAGGCTGAAATTGGACCTATGGGAATATGGCTAACATCACATGAACCAAAGTGACCCCAAAAGGTTTAACTGTACTCCAGCATGGTGTGAATGAGGTTAACTCCAGCATGGTGTGAATGAGGTTAATAGTTGGTTCTGCAGGTGTAGCCTGTTTTTTGTTGACAAACACTGGCAAGATGGAAACAGTAAGCTTCTACCCTTACTACTCAAAGCCTACAACAACATAATTACACTCAAACATTGAAGATGCTTTCTTTGTGTATGAAGGGGGACAGGTGGTCAATTCATTTCTTTTTCATGCCAGAAAAACAAAGGTGATAAGGAACATTATTGTAAAAAAAAAAATAGCTTTAATTTGTAGGGATGAATGCATTAGGAGAATAGTCATGCCTTCACACTTAACTTGATATATTCCCTCAAATGTGGTAATTTTTTCTCCTTTTGTCAAACGAGAAGTTCTTTTTTAAAAATCCTGTAAAAATAAAATGCAGAAGGAGTCGTACCATCAAGAAAAATGAGACCATCCTAAATAATTAATTTCCAAATATCAAGCAGGACACATCCCAAGTGCCCACAGGATGCATTTATTTTAGGGTGTCACAGAACATATGCATATCAGATGGCAATAATGTGCATAAAAAATGTAATTAATGTCTACTGGCTACAGCAGCCTGTGCTGGCTGGAGGTAGCGTGCCTGCCATGACTAAGGTGACACAGCCAAGGTGAATTATTTCTCACCAGAGATGTGGGCTCTGCCAGCCCAACAGCTATTGATTTCCTAATGATAAATGCTAGCCTGCCTCCAGTGACGTCTGACTGTAAGGAAAATCACAGCCCTCTCCCCATGAGAAACAGCACACTGTCTCCAACCAATGCTCTGCTGAGCAAAAATCTAGACTCAGAATCAGAACAAAGGTCATGGAGTTAACGCCCAGGACGTCAGAACCAGAAACAACCCGGTATCACCCTCAAATGCAGAGCAACAGATTTTTTTTTTAATGTCTACCAACTAAAAGCCAGAAATCTGAGAGTTTTGGAGAAGGGCACTGGAAGTAGAGAAAGAACAGTGACGCTTTAGATATGGTGACTAGTTGAGGGGAAGGGGAAACCTAGATGGCTTGACCCAAGAAGTAATAACTGTATTTTGATGTAAACGGTGGTTGTTCCCATGACTAGCCAAAGATAAATAAGACATTCTAAAACCCAGACACCCCATAGGCCTTGTAAATCTACAGAAGGCATATCCACCCCAGTGGGTACCAGCCTCCATGAAGATGAAGCAAGAAACAAGCACCAACATGAAAGTCAGCCCCAAGCTGAAGTTTCACTTTCTGGTTCTTGCAAGGATACTTTTTCCGTGACCTTGGATGTTTTTCCTGTGATATTGGCTTTCAGGATGAATTGCTGATTTCACCTTGGTGTGTGCTGTGTCCAGAATACAATGTGTCTAGTGCTGACTAATTTGATGCTCAAATTTTCAAGGAGGTCTGAGAGCAGAAACACTCTGGCGATTTCTCCAAGATCATACAATTAGTCCCATTCCTAATGATGCCAGGGTCAACCAAGATGGATGTCTTTCAACTTCATGATCTACACTACACCTCTTGAGAAAGCCTCGAATCTATCCCATTCCAGCTCAGGGACTGTTATGCAGCTATTTCCTCTGAATGAAAACATTCCTGTAAGGCTCAGGAAGTAAGGAAGACCGACAAGACTCAGAGAGCTCCTGAAACAGGAGACTTGTGAGGTCCCTCTTCAAAGTTCTAAGAGCACCAACTGTTGCCTGGAGAAGAAATTCTTCAGGCAGCTGAGTCACCTGACAGCCAACCCCGGGGATTCTGCTTTCATGAGCCCCACCATACTGGGCTGGTTTTTCAGATGCTGCTGACTCTGGGGCACCCATGCTCCTTGATGCAACACCTTACCCATGACCCACACTCCTTTAAGTAACCCCAGTAAGTTCACTGGTTCACCAGCTAGACTATGTGGCATTGTTTCTTTGCTATGTCATACATACATGCCCTATCTGGGGTGGGTAGATGTTTGGTCACTTTTCCTCAGAGAAAGTAGCTCACCAGGGAAGCACTAAGGTGCAGGGCTGAAGGAGGACCAGCTCTGAGACAAGCGTCCTACATCTCTCGCTTTCTTCCCCAGTGCCAGCCATGCTTAGGAGAAACTGGTACAGGTCACTGCCTGGAAGGTAATAGTTTCTTTTTGACCCTCCTCATCTTGTAGTACCAGACAATGATCTCTGTTTGGTGTTGGTTCTAAAAATAATCTGCTCTGCTCATAAACCTCAAAAACCCATGATCACTATGTACTGAAGACATTCACAGCAAAGTACTCACCCAGTCACAAAAATAAAATTTTATTACTCCTCTCCAAATGCCTCTTTTTCTTTGATCTCCTTTCGGCACTGGAAAGGATATCGTGGATCTTGTGACAGCTCAGTAGTCTACTGTGATGATCTTGCTGGTAGATAGCAAGAGGTAAATTACAGACAAAGAGGGGAGTATGCAGAAATACCTTCCATGCTAGACATATAGATTCTATAACCCAAGGTGCAAGACAGGGATGCAGGGATGTGAGACTGTGCGAAAACAGAAAAGAAACTGATGGAGCCATGGAGGGACTGTGGGCTGCTGAATGCCTACTAACTAAACTCCTAAAAGCAAATGACAATGTACAACCAATGACTACCCTAGGCCTTGAGAACTTTACCAAACACAACATTGAGCAATTCTGTTTTCTAACTAAACAGTGGGTTGATTTGTTATAATAAGCAATGAAGGGGTAGTTGTTAAAATGGAAATTAAAGTAATGCATATGCTCTGACCCCAAGCAGGGAAAGGAAGAAACTATGGGTAACATGAGGATGAAAAAGTTAACTCCATGAATGTATACTCAAGGCAAAAAGTGAGCTCACAGAGATGGGATTCACATCCTGTTCTTTGGTTTTCTGGACCCAATTTCTGCTGGTGTGTCAGCCACCCATGCCTCCTGGGAGACTGGAAAGATCACTTAGTCCTGGCTTCATAACAACTTGAGAGTCCAGTGTCTTCTCACCCCCTTCACTGGACTATCGGTCATCCCCATGGCCATCTTCCTTCTCGGTCTCCATCAAACTTCTTCCCATTTCTGGGATATCTCTTCCAGAAAAATACTAGTAAAGAAGTATTAAACCAAGTGAAGATGGAAAGTGCAAAAAGACATGGAACAGAAGACAGGACCAGGATTTCATCAGCCTGCCCAGGAGACGAAGCAGCACCATATCTCCAATGACTTGGGTCCCTAAGTCTGAAAGCAGCAGAGAGAGAGGGGAACCCTATCCCATAATAATTCTATGAGTAAGTATTTTCACAGTTCCAGACATCCTTCTCTGCCTGCAGAAGTCACAGCTTATGAAGGACCACAGTGCCAAGGTAAGATGCTGACAGCGAGGTACCACCCAGGTGAGTCCTCAAGGGGGCCTGCCACCCTTTTCCTGCTCTCCTGTCAGTGCAGAGCTAGCCAGAGCCAAAGGCAGGACGAAAACACAGCACTCGGCCAGGGTTCTCTCTGCAGAGGACCCTTTAAGGCACAAACTCTTACAAAAATGAACTGACATTTTTCTCTTAGAAAAAAATGAATGCCCAGGAAAGCCCAGCTGGAAATGACAGACAATGTTCAGATTTTACTTCATTTTTTGTTGTCGTTGGTGGTGGTGGTGGTTTTGTCTTGTTTTTTTCTATTTTAAGTAGGATAAAAAGTGACAAGCCTCCTCTTGACATTTTCCTAATGCTTTGTTTTGGCAGGTCTTGCTCAACTCAACTCCTCCTCACCCAGAAAACCCCCATCGCACTGTGACCCTTCCAGGCCTAGTATTCCACTTTCCACTTTCAAGTCACATGTGTTTGTGCCCTGTCTTGTCTGACCTTGGAAGCCAAACAAAACCAGACCTGGTTAGTACTTGGATGGGAGGTCACCTCAAACTTTTGACAGGATAGCTAGTGCTTCTGACCTGGGAATGAACAGAGGTTCCCACTGGAAATACACAAAAGTAGAATACAGGGGGTTGGACCCTTTCTGGTAAGACTTCCCTTAATCTGGACCATCCATTTATTCCCATCTCACTGGGGCTGGCTCTTTCTCCTCCCATTGATAATGGCTGCTTCCTCTTCTAACATGAACCAGATTCCACTTTACAGGCAGTAACCCATTCAGTCTTTGCAGTCATCTACTCTTCGATGAGTGCTGTGTGGCTGTTGGATTGCTTTCGTGAGTCCATTTGCTCAGGAATCCTTGACTCCAGACCCTTTGCAAGGAGACCGTGTGTAAGTTCACTCAGCATCAGATTCCACTTTCTCAACATTTGGATCTGGGTCGGAGCATTGTTTTGCTTTCCTACAAAAATGAGTCCGGACTGACAGTGCACCAGTATGAGTCTAGAACTCAATGGCTGGTAAGTCCCCAGCTTTCTCAGGGAGTGCTCGCACTGCCCGTTGGAGTGCACTGTGCACAGGGTAGTGAGGGGTCCTTGGGACCACCCAGCTGGGCCACTCCTGTACCAGGCACATGAAAGAGCCCAGCCATGAATGGCACACCTTTCCAGATGCTGGGGGGCTTAAAATTGGTTACACAGCTGCAGTTCTAGGCTGCTGGATTTGGGGGGTAATTTGAGACAAAAGCCAACTGATACACTCTTTTACAAATTAGGAAAGCAAAGTACAGAGGTGGCAATCATCTTTGCTAAGGTCACTCAGATAATATGTGCTGGAGACTGGAATCAAATCTGGCCTAGCTCAATGCCCATCCACACCCTCACCTTATACTTCAGGGAACAGAGAAATAAGATGCAAGAACTTTGGTGACACTGGATTGTGTGTGTGTGTGTGTGTGGTGTATGACATGAGTGGTTACTGAATCCCCCTGCCTTCCTCTCTATCTTGAAAAGAAAGATGAAAATCCCTTACACTACAAACTTTGCAAGGAATTGTGAGTAGAGACTACATCTGACACCAGTTCTGATCTGAGTTCTGATAAAGCAAGACACAAGGAAAGATTCACAGAGAGAGCTATCACTTCAAATGAAATCTACTGCATACACACACACACACCCCTTGCTGAGTCCATATATTGTGCATATGTACGTGTGTTTAGTGCTGACCACTGAGGACCAGCTAACCCATCAGGGGCCTTGTCTCTGAAGAGGACTGATTCCTCCTCTCCCAACAGCTATNAACTACCTATAGCTCTTCATTCAGGGGTGGGGGCTTGGCAGATTTCCCCCATCCACATTGACATGTCATGATGTTGTCATGGTGAAGGTCTTGTTTAGGCAGCTATACTGTTAAGATTTCATGGGTGCAGCTCCCTGTTCTGTGTAGGAGGTAACCATCTGTGGCAGACATCCTGATCCTCTGGCTTTTACANTCTTTCCACCCCTCTTCCATGATGCTCCCTGAGCCTCAGGTATAAAGGTTATGGTAGGTAGATGAGCATTCATTGGGTATGGGCACCCTGTGGNCAGACTACAAACTTAAATGAAGTTGCTGTAACAAAACTGAGTGGCCAGGGGTCACAAAACCAGAATAAAATCTGATTTTCCTTTGAAATAAAATGATACATCATATGTAGGCATATCAATCACATGAAGATAGGATAAAAATCACAACAGGAATCCTCACACAAATGAACCCTTTTAACTAACACATTCTCTAGAGGAAAAATATATCCATCATCAAAAATATGCTTTACCTCGGCCGACGTGAAAAGGATTAATCTTGGCAAACCAGACAGGCCCTTCTCCTTAACATCAGGGTAATATCTGTATCTAGCTAAATTCATTGCACACATATTGGACACTGAGCCACCTGCAAAGACAAAATTTAATTGTCAAACGTACAGCATGAAGTGTTAATACTCAAAGAAGCAAATAGATTGGAAGCACTCAGCTAGGACTACCCTGTCTAACAACATCTCACTGTGAGAGTCACCCAAACACCCCAAATTTCCCATTTATACTCTCCTGGATGTCTACAATCTCCAAACTTTTTATCTCAGAAAAGAAGGAAATTTAGGCCTATCCTTTGGGCTTAGGACTTTTTTTTGTCCAAACTAAAACTTTCAACCTTTGAGCCTGAACTTAGGAGGCGCATCCAAAGGTGTGCTGTTTATGACACCCTGTCTGTCACCTCTTTGGTGAAACTGAACTGGAATGCATGCTCATTTCCAGCCCTAGAAAAACACTGTAGATAAACCAAGATGGTTTGGAAATCTTCTGAAGAAACATTGCCTGAAAAACATAGAGGACTTAGAAGTATCTTTGTAAGCTCCCAGAAGCTAAGGAATTCCTTTGTGCTAGTTAAAAATCTTAAGTGTAGATATGCAAATCCTAAATTATAGACATCTCATTTGTTAAGTATGTGTATCATGACCTAGCATTTATGCAAATTTCAATCATACTATGAACAGGTGTCGGCTCCATGGTAAGCCACCTTTTGGGTCATGTGCATGTCTGCAAGGAGAGGTTCCTCAACTGAATAGATGTTTAGGTGCTCCAAGTGGAAGGGTGATGGAGGTCACCAGTGGTACTCACCTGGGTTAAATATTCCATCCCCTTCTTTCCAGCCAACACATTCAATCATTTTCTTCAGAACCGCCTCTTCCACTAACAGAAACACTGGGGACACCTCATACGTATAACTAGACAGATATAAAAAACACTTCACTTCTATGACTAGAGTCAAAACATCCCTTTGGGGTCCCGAGAGAAATGCACAGAGAGAGTTCCATGAAACCCAATGGTTCCCAAGTGGCGAGAGTCTCTGCAGATCTATCCCTTGGAACAGGAGAAGTCTCTATCAGTGATACCGTTAGACATGGTTAAATGTCAATAGCTGGTGGCCTTATGCTAGTTACTTCAGGAACCTTCAATTCCATGAGGGGAGAAGAGGGAAGATTATCATCTGTGTGTGTGTCAGCCGTGGGAAATGGCCGTTCCTTTGCTTGGAGGCTTAGTATGTTGGCTGTTGATACTAGCTAAAGAGAAGCTACTGTCTTGGTAGCCATGGTTTTCTAGGTCATTACCACAAGCACACTGTCTCTACATGGGGGCTCTGCATCTTGAACATGGCTTCTTCTACCACATTAGTTATATCCACACAGGTAGGAAGTGTTGTATGAGTATCTCACATTGTGTGATGGTTTTACTGTCCTGATTTCCTGCTCTAGACCAGGATACCATCATCAGAGAGCCTTGCTATGATGACCTTAGCTGAAGGCACTACCTTACAACCATACTCCCTGTGTCATCTACCCTTGATGTCTGGTCCTTGTAGAGATTTCTCTGGGGTCAGTGAAGATTGTCACTGAGCCTGTGTGACAGTCTGACTTGCAGCCTTGCCCCTCCCTGCATGCTTTTCCCTCACTCTCCAATCCCTCATGTTGACCCCATGTGCTTAATACACACCTACCCTTTGAACTCCACCCAGAGTAGCTGCCCAGCTCCAGAGCAGTACCCCAAACTNCATCAGCTATAGTGCCTGGTTATGTAATGTGTAAGTATCTTCTCTCTCCAGATAACTAAGTGGCTAAATATCCCCAACCTCCTTCATAATTAGGTGAGTACATTAAATTGTATCTGAATAAATGTATATTCAATACGTAGGCTAAGCAGATGTGTCTAAATTTCTAGTTGTAGATTTTTTTTCTTGATATAAGTATTCTAATACCTGGAGGGGACAGCTTTGGAACAAAGGCAAAAGAACCAAACGCCCACTATGTAGTGTCTGCCTGTGTGCCAAGCACTCTACAGGTGTTGGATTCTCTTAAACATAAGACAGGCTGAATTNCCAACCCTGGTGTGAAACCAGTTTACAGAAAGAGAAAGTATAAAAGGCTATATATATTTATGGGGAGCTGAAATATAGATAAAATAATCCCTCAATTTGTTGTAAACCTATTACTAAAAATTGGATCAANTCTACACTGGTAATGGACATGCAGACAGAGACAGGGGTACAGAACGCACAGTGGGTGGGCACAGTGTGGCAGTAGGGCAGCAATTTAGCACATCATAGACCTCTAAGTGTGCCAGGTTAAATAACTCAAGTAAGGACTTATAAAACTCTGCGAGGAGAGATCTGAAGAGTGAAACTTGGTTGTCCTTACTGACAATCTACTACTGATTCTTCCAACGCTGGAGCCCAGTGCCTGTGTCTGCCCTTCATGGAGGCACTGTCATGTCCATGACTTCACCCCTGACATCTATATCTTTAATCCAGGAACTGTCGGTCTTCACCTTGGTTATCTACTCATGAACACACTGTCCTGGACACATCCTCTTCCATGGCTTCCATACCTATACTCTTGACTCCCCCCTCCCCCCTCCTTCCATCATGGCTGATTCTCTCCCTCCTAACCATTAAAGGCTAGGTATCTTCAAGTCTTGCTCCCAAGGTCCTGAGTTCTGTTCTCTCCTCACTCTGTCTTTTGTCCTTATGATGTGGTTTTTCCACACTGGCTGCTCACTGAAGCCATTAAACCCGCACAGCATGTGGGCGTCATTAGTCTGCTTGGACCCCAGGGGTCCTTGGGTTAATTCCAAGTGGGAATCACTAGCTTGNGGAATCTCATCCATGCCCACTATTTAACCATTCTTCCCCCAGTCTCTTTCACATTTACACCTTTTAAATCCATATCAGAATTCCAGGCTCAGAGATCTCTCAGTGTGGTTGATTGTCTCAAAGTCATTGCAACTTTTAAGGCCCATAACTGCAATGGAGCTTTTGATATTGCCTTATGTACTGCAGGTGAAACCTGGTGTTCTCTTCCAGTGTTTGTACCATCCAATAGCACAGCCATGAACCCAGCCACAAAGCTTAGGCAGTAACTAAGAAATTTTTCTCTGAGCCTCACTTCCAAGATCCAAACACTCAGCCACCCTTTTACACGTTATTTTCTAAGTGTGTGTACAGATGTGTATGAATGTCCCTGTATGTGCAGATACATGCTTGGGGAGGCCGAAGGTGCTTTGGGAAAAGGGTTTCTCACAGGGACCTGGGCTTGAAATATGACTATGCTGCCTGCTCACCAAGTGCCAGGGATTCAGCTCCCTCCACCTTCTCAGTGCTGGGATTATAAGTAGGTGCTGAGGCTCAAACTCAGGGCCTCATGCTTGTCTACCAAGCACTGTAATGATGGAGCCCAGCTCCCATNCTTTGTCTTCTAAACCTGCTTTTCCCCTATTCTTTCCACTTCCACTTCACTCAGAATCCAAACTGCTACCATCTCTCATTTGGCAAAGGAAATATCCTCTTAATTCATTCCATCTAGTCTACTCACTCCAGTGTGTGTGTGTGTGTGTGTGTGTGTGTGTGTGTGTGTGTGTGTGTACTATAACGGGCACATGGAGATCAGAGGATAATCTTTCCACATTCATCCCTCCTTCCACTTTGAGACATCATAGCTTAAGCCAGGCTCATTGGCTCAGGAGTTTCTGGAGATTTTCTTGTCTCTGCCTTCCATTTCCCACAGATGTGCTGGGTTCTAGACATTTGTGTTACCGCATCTGCTTTTATGTGAGTTCACAGATTCTGAATTCAGGTTGTCAAGCTTACCCACTGAGCCATCTCCCCATCCTTCAGCAAAAATTTTTTTGACAGCAAATGTCACCAAATAATGTTGACTTTCAAGGGCTTCCTGTGTATGTGGAATGACTTATAAGCATGTTTCATAGGCTCAACATGTTTCTTCTCTCAGTCTCTTTGGTCTTGTTTTCCACTATAATCCCTGTCACTCTGTCAGCTACACCCACACTGACCTTTCAGTATATAATGGCATGCTGCCTCCCACCACAGGGCCTTTGTATGTGCTGTTCTCACTGTGGCATGCTGCCTCCCACCACAGGGCCTTCCTACATGCTGCTCCCACCACTTGGAATGTGTCCCTCTCAATTTCACGAGGTTAACTCATACCCATCCTTCTCTTAGCTGTCACCTTTTCTCAGAGACCTTCCTGGGACTAAGTAGGAAACATTCCTCCATTTATGTTTATAGTATAACACATCTGTCTCTCAAGTATGGGTTTGGGTTTTATATTCATTCACATTAAGGTTATTTAGTATGTGTCTTTCTTTCACCAGACTTTATCATTTCTAAGGACAACATTAAAGGTAGGGGTGTGTGTGTGTGTGTGTGTAAATCAGAGGACAACCTTGGGCATGGTTCCTTAGGAGCCATCTACTTGTTATTTGAGGCAGGATCTCTCACTGGCCTAGAGTTCGCCAAGTAGGCTAGTCTGGCTAGCTGAGAACCTCAGGGATCCTCCTGTGCCTGCCTCCTAGAGCTGGGATTACAATAGTGTACCAGCATCATACTTGGGTTCTGGGGNCTGTGCTTAGATATTCATGCTTGTGAGGCAAGCACTTTCCCAACTGAGCCATCACCTTGGCCCAAGGCTTGTTTTTATTCTGCCTCTAATATGTAGCACAGACATGGCTTCTTATGGAGGAGTTGGTGGAGAATGGCTTAACCAGGTTTCTCCTCTGTTTGATTGATAGGTATGCCTGGCATTATCCCACAGCTCTACCTTCCATATGGCTTGGAATCCTAGAACTATGGCATTTCTAATGGCTAGACTTGCAAAACAAATCATTACAGTGAAGTTCACGAAACAAACTTTCACAGAGTTAACATCCATCTCTAACCTCCAGTCACACAGTACTTACATGCTTGGATTAAGTGCTTCTGTTATAATCCGGGCCGCTAAGGAGTAGTAATCAAGGCCAGCATACAACTGGTTGAAAAATCTTGGATGATCTGTAAATGGAAAACAAAGTACTCACTTACACAGCAATGGAGCACCAAAGCAGCTGGCCACAAAGGTCAGCACAGTGTGATTCCACTTAAAGGACATTCAGAATCAGCATAGACACCTGTAGAATAGAGGTAAGGTGCCTCAAGAAGGGCTTTTCAACTGGGCAGGGGCACAAGGGGCCTCTGGGTTCTAGAAATGGTCCATAAGCTGAGAGAGTCATTTGTGTACCTTATTATAGGTAATTANATTTCAAGTATTTTAGAAATACTTAGCATATACACAAGGAAAAGTGTTGAAGCTCCTTTTCTGTGTGTGCATTTGTGTACATATTCACGCATGTGTGTGTGTGTATATATGTGTGTGTGCTCACACAGGTCAGAGGTTGGCAGCAGCTGTCTTTCTTAGTTTTTCTCCACCTTAGACTTTAGAGGGAGTCTATCATTCAGCCTCAAGCTTGCCCACTCAGCTGGACTGGCTGGCCAGTGAGGCCATGTGATCCACCCGTCTATCTCCCCAGAGCTCGGATCACCAGTGTGTGAAGCCTCACCTGGCTTTTCAACATGCGATCCAGGAGGGCTGACCTCTAGTTCCTATGCCTCCACGGCAAGCAGGTTATTAGAGGCACTGTATCCCTACCTATGAAGTACTTTGGCATAACTCTTTCTCCAAGACAAGGTTTCTCGGTAAAACTGGAGAGNTTGAGAGCTTCACTTTAATTTCTGGTCTCTTCTGCCATCTACATCCACCCAAGCCCTTTAGAAATGGGTCTTAGCACCATCCCTCCAAGNGTCACAGCCTCCAAGTGTCTGCCTACAGTGACAGTCCACGAGTGGCCTTTCTGTTCCTCCTGCTGCACAGCTTGTCTGGCATGAAGCAGATGGGGTACCAGCTGTGACTCATCACTCAGTTCAGACACTTCNGGATTCAACCTACTTCAAACGCCATCGCCATCTCCTTTATAACTCCATCATGGAGTAAGAACTTCCTGCCTGGTCTTTCGCTCCCTCCCCCCTTCCTCTCTCCCTCCCTCTCTCCNCATCTCTCTCCTCATTTAAAAGGTCTCATAAAAGTCCCCAGCCTTCTAAGTGTGAATATTCACACCGAACACCAGGCTAACTGGCTTGACATTCTTAGGCATAAGAAACACAGCATGACAAAGAGCACAAAGGCAGAGGGCCTTTCTAATTCGGAATGTGTGGGAAACTGGTTTGGATAGAGAATTAAATGTGGGTTTTTTTCCCCTCTCTCTTTCAGCTGTGGGTTCAATAAAGAAAACCCAAATCGAAGCAAATGTCTTTTCAATTAAAGCATGGAAAACTCCCTCTGATCTGGCAGAGNCAACCAGACATCNTTACAAGTAATTTTAATAGGATTTTTTAAAGTTCTGTGTTAATTTATGATTGATTTCCATGGTAACATTATGGAAAATACACAGTAAACTGAAAACAATCTACTGCATTAAATGTCACTCTAGACTTCTGACAGGCATGATAATAATGAAGTAGGCATCCCTATTAGGAAATTCTAACTGAGTTTTAGATATATGCGCCAGGCTTTCCCAAGGGAACTTAATCCAATTATTTTTAGCCAGGATTTTATAGTGTTCTTTCCACTAAATTTAGTCCAGTGTCAGAATTCACAGAGCATAATGGCTGTGTAGATTAAGACACCGGATTACCTTCTCAGCACAGGAAGATGTACATATTTTAGAAAATCAGACCCCCTCCCCCCATCAACTTTGACACATCTTCATTGATTATTTGTCCCATGGTAACAATCAAGCTAGTGACACAGTGCCACTGTTTACTGAAAGCCACAAGAGTGATGGCATTCATGTAAAAGTCACAATAAAACCTAACGTTTACTGGGTTTTCTTTTACTATCACTGTTTTTGGTTTTTGAGACTGAGTCTCGAGTAGCCCAGGCTAGCCTTGAACATACTATGTAGCTGAGAATGACCTTGAACTCCTGATCTTCCTGCCTCCATCTGAGTGCTGGGATTGCAGGTGTGCACCACCATGCCTGATTTATGCAATGCTGGGAAGGATCCAAGGCTTTGTGCATGCTGGGCAAGCGTTCTGCTGGGAGCTATACCCACAACCATCGTATTTCTCTTATATTTANCTAAAGGTTTTTATTTTTTATTTTGATTCTGCCAGATTTGATCAAATGAGTTGGTAATTAGCAGTTGCCAAGAGTAAACCAGCATCTAAATAAAGCTATTTTTGAACTTTTCCTTT
>LZPO01055121.1:386956-399947 GCA_001675575.1 Neotoma lepida
GCTGCATCTTATTCTGCTGATGCTTGGGATAATGTGCTTCTCCTGCATGGGTCCAGGACAGAAACACCCCTGGCATCTCTGGTCGGCTGAGCTGGATCTGCTCCGGATGCCCATTCGGGGCCTTCCTCCTCGATGTCCTGGTTAATCAGGTTAGTCAAGAACTTCAAGTCAGAGAGATGGCTCATGAAGAACACACCCAGGAACGGAGGGTGCTCAGCACCCCAGTCCTTCCACCTGAGTCTTGACCATCATCAAGGGCTTGGATCACCGCCGTTGCCCCCCAACCTAGCCCAGCTCTATGGCTGTTCTCCATACAGCAACACNAGCATCCCTGTGATGAGACAGGTGACAGCATGGGTTAAATGGTTCATGACTCCTCATTGGATCAAAGCCAGTCAAAGTGCTCATTATGGCCTCCCTGACCCCACATGACCCTTGTCCCTGTTACCTCGTTGGCTTCAGACTTCACATCTCACTATCGTTTTCCAAGCTCACCTGTTCCATTATCAAACCCTCAGTGTCCTTAATGTCTTCCCTTGAATGTCAGTTTCTCAGGGAGGGGTTCCTTGACCCCAGATGCCATAGCAACCACCTGTCCCTGGCTGCCTTCTTCTTCCTTGACACAGAAGCAGCGATGGCTGTGCTGCTTACCAAAGCTGTGTATCAAGGCTTTGAGTGGCACTCCTCTATGTGAGTTCTTTCCCTTCAATGCTCGAACCACTCCAAACCATTCTCAATCAAGGACTGACATCCACATCCCTCTCACATCTGCATGTCTACCAGCTCCTCAACTGTTTGTCTTCCAGTGCCTCACAAAAGCTCAATGTTTACTTTGGTCAGAGCTCTCCTTGATAAAAAAAATAATAATAATAAATCCAACTTAAGTCCTGCTTCAGATAGAGATGGCCTGTCCTTTCACAGAGGATCAAATGCACCAATACATCCAAAGCCTTAAAACAGCCACAGGTACACATTGGGTACTCTACAAACCTTGGTGGATACCAGCTGTCACAATAAATATTAGCCAATCGAAGGACGTCACAGTGGTATTTAAACATGTAAATACACGAGATAAATTGGCCTGTGTTATTAGGTTGTAACAGGGACAGGAAGGTTCTCTCAAAGGCTAAGAAAGTGGTTGGTGAGGTGCCCAAAGGCAGAGGATGCTTATGTGANGGAGGCAGAATTTCTGCACAAGGCTCAGGATCCAAGATGGCAGAGGAGTTTTTCCACCCACTTAGGATAGACATCTGTGCAAGAACGTCATCTTGTCACTTCACTGATGTTGTCAGTGAAGAGGCTTTACTTCCTGTTCTAGATCACAAACTCCCACGGGAAAAGAGCCATGTGTGGCTCTTCTGAGTATTCCAGGAACAGAGTTCAGACACTGGCTTCCAACAGTGCTCAGGGACAAAATTATCTTCAAGATAACTGTAACTGCATCATCACCTTGAGCCGACTGCATTCTCTTGGAGGCCATCTTATCTATTTCAGANAAGGCCCAAATCCCCTCCACAATCCAATAGCCTAGACAGTGAGAGAGCTGAGTCCCCATTTCACTCAGTCATTCCAAGCTCTCTGATCCTGATACAATTATAATACAGCCTCTCTATGCCTCGGTTTCCCCATTTATAAAATGGGAGTCCCCATTTCATTCAGTCATTCCAAGCTCTCTGATCCTGATACAGTTATAATACAACCTCTCTATGCCTCAGTTTCCCCATTTATAAAATGGAAGAGCCTCTGATAAAAGGGATAGCACTGCCAACAGAAACCCTCTGGAAATGATGAAGGCTCACTCAGGAGCCTGAGTTCCCGCTGTGCACGGGGGAAGCACAGAAAATCGGGGCTTTNAGCAAGCACTCCAAGCTTGTACCTAATTTTAAGAATATACTCATTGCTTTGGAAATCACAATTCTGGGTGACATTGAACTCCTTCCAAACCCTTGGTTGTCCAGTTACTATCATCTTTTAGTGGTTATGCACTATTCCAACAGGTGTGCATCAGTATCAGTCTCCTGACAATGCCACTTGCCAGGTTAGTCTACAAAGACATCAGCTGGACCCTCCTCTTAAACACCCTGAAGTCTCAGTGGGGAGGGGAGTGCAGAAAAACTCTAATATGCAATGGATATAGTGAATCTTACGTGCTGGGCCCTGATCTGAGGGCCTCCTAAGTTATGCAGATTTAACTGCAANAGAAACTCTGGTCAGTTATTCATTCAGAAACTAGGATCAGTTACAGATGAGGGAACTCAGACACAGAAGGTTTCACAGGGCTTAATTGATTTACTCAATGTCACAGAACTTGCAATAGGGAAACAGATAAATGCTACCCTGAAGTTCAATGAAAGAGCAGTGTGAGTCTATTCTACCCTCAGTCTGCAAGGCAGTGTGAAGGAGTTAAGAAAGACAACAAGAGGATTAGACTTAAGACTTGTCCCCAGAGTCCCCAGTTACTGGGAGCCTCTGAGGACTGAACAACTAGTGTAGACAGTGCCCAGTGCCACATGCCAGGAGAAAGATTNCAACACAGTATTTTGCATGTAAATAGCATAGACATTTGGGAGTCAGGGTCAGAGTCACAGAGGTTGTTGTGTGTGGGAAGGATTTTGAATNAGAATATTTGTCTTGTTTTTAAATACCTGCAGTAATAAATAATACTTTTAAAGGCTCAGTACATCTTAAGTTAGTGACTCTGCAGACAAGTACAGTAACAGAGCCATTCAGGAGTGGCTTCCAATGCAGGCTTAAGTCATTTCTGTAGGACTGTACTGTGAATACCTAGACAAAGCAAGTCTGAATCCCCTTCCACTGGACATTAATCCATCAGTTCTCAAGGAGAGTTCTCATTTTGCCAGTTAAAACACTCACTTTCCGACTAGTTCCTGACAGCCTATTATCTTAGATGGGACCAGTTTGGTTTAACTTTGTACAACAAGGCATGGTTCAACACNCCATATATGGTGGTGTCCCCACTGCCAATCAGTGGATGCCTATTTCCCATCCTCTGCTGCACGAACTTGTTGAGAAGGCNTCCATTCATATCCAATGTGTGCCAAAGCTACAGCTTTGAAAGTAGGTAGACCCTAGCCCAAGTTCTAATGCTGCCTGGGCATGTCTAACCTCCAGGGCACTCATATTTCTTACTGGTAAATGGGGGAGGCACCTGGCCAAGTGCCTGGAGTATGTAAAGGAGAGGAATGCAGACAAGGTGTTGAGGGAGAGCCGGGAACCACAGTAAAGAGCTCAGAAAATGGTAAGCACCAACGTAGAAAAGTCTAGATTCTCTGTCTCTTCAGTACGTGTTTCTTTGTCTGTCCATTTGTCTGTCTGTCTGTCTCTCTCTCTCTCTCTCTCTCTTTCTCTCTGCATTCACCATTGGCTCAGATGGAGGTTATAATTATCAGCCATTGGTTTGTTTGTTTGTTTGTTTTTGTTGGCTCTGTGTGTGTGTGTGTGTGTGTGTGTGTGTGTGTGTGTGTGTGTAAAAGCCATCAATAGGAAAGTCTTCCATTCAAGGATCTTATTTATTAAGTTACTGTTTACATCCAAAGATCAGAAAGACAGAGGAACAATGGATGAAACGCGAATTTATGTCCTTTGGTTCAGGACTAAATGTTCTCCAGAAAACTCACGCAAAAGATTGGAGACCAAGAAGAGCCAGAGGAGTCAGGGTCTCCAGAGTATAATGAGCCCATCCAAGGAAGGCTGAGGACCAAGGCAGGGGTTGAGGTAGTAATAATAAATAACTTAAAGAGAGCCTACTGTGCACCAAGAACTCAACTCAGTGCCTAGGGACATAGAAGCAAGCCATACATGGTCTCTCTTCTCAGTACTGCTAAGTCTCAAAAGAGAATATCTAGATAACAAGGCAAAGGAAAATTGAGATTAAAAAAAAAACTGAACACATACTTCTAGAATGTTTTATATCAGGAACCTCTGCTAATCATGACTGGACACCTAATTTCAAAAAAAGTCCTTGGTGCTGTTTGCACGCACACCTTATAAATTCCATGCCTGTTTTCATTATTTCTGCTGTCAATGAGAGGGTGACTGTGGACAGCCTGTAGGAAGAAGCCTGAGAGAAAGCAGTACAGCTAGGCTGCTACCCCATAACCTTTGAGCCTCGTGGACTCATGTCTGATACAATGTCTGGAGAGAGCTGGAGTGAGAGGGAATGCTTTACACTGTCATCATAAATACAAAATAGAACCACAAACGACAAAACTATGTGCCCAACTTTAATCAGCTGGAAATGGGCCGAGAAAGGGAGAAGAAAAGACCAAGATAACTTGAGTCAAATTGTATTGATTGGTTAATTACAATAATAGTTATAGGTATGGTTAAATTTCCCTTAGCTGAAATCCATAATGAATAGATACTTTTCAAATGTGTCTTTGATGAAGTAGTTATGGAATGTTCCCTGACCTTCTATGATGTGCGCTNTCTTGGGGCAGGCAGCATGGGAAACTTGGGTATCAGTGAGACACACTGGTGGAGACCTGAAAACCCAGTGAAGGTGTGTTTATGAATGCTTGAAATCTCATCCAGAAAAACTATTGTGGTGTCTGAGGTCAGTCAATCTAAAAAGAGCACCGTGACTGCCCATGAAAAGTAGAAGTTCTAGGTAAGGTGGCATTTGGGACTATTCAGATATCTAGTCGCCTCCTTCACAAACAAGCCTGTGGTGATATATTGTGCACCCCAATAAAACTTATCGGGGATCAGAGGACAGAGCCAGCCATTAGATTAGACATAGAGGCCAGACAGTGATTGCACACACCCTTAATCCTATCACTCAGGAGACAGAGTGATCCATCTGGATCTCTGTGAGTTTAAGGCCACACTGGGAACAGAGCCAGGCATGGTGGCACACACCTTTAATCCCAACACTTGAGAGCTCAGCCTTTGCTTAGGAAGTACAAACACCTTTAATCCCAGGAAGTAAGATAGCAAGGCAGAAAAGGGTATATAAGGCATGAGGAAACAGGAACTCACTGTCTTGAGGCTGAGGATTTTGTAGAGGTAAGAACTTTTGGCTAGCTTCTTCTATTTCTCTGATTTTTCAGCTTTCACCCCAATATCTGGCTCTGGGTTTTCTATTAATGAGACCATTTAGCAATTTGTGTTACACAAGCCAGGTACATCAAGGTCACCCGACTTCAGGAGGACAAGGCCTGGATCAGCCATGGAAAGAGCCATGTCGGTTGATAATGGTCAGGGAGGCACACTGCCCCACCTTTTGGTTGAGACAGGATCTCATGTGGCCCAAGGACTCCTCAGTACATGTTAGGTATTGAACACTGTATGTCATAGTCAAAGCTGTTCAATGAACAGGAGGACAGAAGAGAGCAGTGAAGGTGGTTCAACAGGTAAAGTGTTTGCCTCGAAACATAAAGACCTGAGTTCAGTCCCNAGGATTCACAGAATGAAAGTACCAGGCAGGACACTGCATGTTTGTGATCTCGGTGATGGGGGTTGGGGCGTGGAGTGGGTGGAGACAAGTGGACCCCTGGAATTAGCTGGCCAGCCTCCCTAAACTACTAGGTGAGCTCTAGGCCAGTGAAAGACCAGATCTCAAAAACACAAGATGGTGGCACCTAAGAAATTGTACACACACATGAACACACACGCACACACACACACACACACACACACACACACACACACACACATTAAACAAACACTGACAAATCTGCATTTAGTTGAGGTGACTATAAGGNACTGACAAATCTGCATTTAGTTGAGGTGACTATAAGGTGAAGGTGACAAAAAAGTCAACAGATAAATAATTAAGACCATCATTGACTCTTATAGATGTGTTAGAGGAAATTCTTTGACTTGTCAAAACAAAGATGAGGAGGTATTTTAGATACAGTTAGGGAAAGACCTTCCTGAAGAGTTGTCTGAATTAAGACAAGAAAGAGAAAAAGGCTCCAGACATGAAAGGCCATGGAAAGAGAAAAAACACAAACAATTGACATATTGGCCTCTTCAAGAAACAGAAANAGAGGGTCAGGGCCCAAGTGTAAGAACAAGCAGAAGTAGGGAGAAAATGAGACTTGGCTAGGCAGCCTGGAGTCAGAGTAGAGAGGCTGCTTGCGGTCTAAAGTCAAGTGTCAAGCAGGAATCCACTTAGAACTTCTGGCAGGTTCAGAGGAGTACTGAAGGAAGAGCAGGTGCTGCAGGGGTGAGTTCAGATAAGGGAATGAAGGCCTAATGTAAGGATNCACGCTAGCTGATCCCAGCCAGGGAGATGGGATCACAACCAAACAGCAGACTGGCTGGTGAGCCTGTGCGCATGTGCACTTTTCCCTGCAGTCATGTGAGTGGAATGAGCCCCACAGGTTCTTGGAGAGGACTGNTTTCTATCTCCCACTAAACATAAGATCTTACAGTGAACTTTAGATCAAACGCTGACAGAGTGAGTCAGAACAAAGATCCTGCACACATGAGTGCTTCCCCCTATAGCAGAGGGCTGGCGACTAGAAAATATTTCTGGGTGGTGACATGCTCCCATCACCCACGGCTTTATTTAATGGAATCCCATTGTTAGCATCTGAGATGCCAGTTCAATGATTCAGACTCAAATAACACTCAAATATCAAGTCATCTCCTTCAACAACTAAGCTAGGATCCAGCTTCAAGAGACAAACTCTACAGAAGTGAGCCATGAAAACAGCTAGCAGTCTCTTGCCAATGGTCAAGGATGCATGCTGTCCATCACACCTGTTTCTTTTTTTTTTTAAACACAGGACTCGTATACCTAAGGCTGCTCCCAAACTTGCTATTATACAGCCAAGGATAACCTTGAACTTCTGATCCTCCTGCCTTCATATCCTGTGTGCTGGGATTACAGGCATAGACCATGACTCCCAGGTCCTTCAGTGCTGTGGGTTGAACCCAGGGCTTCATGTGTGCTAGGCAAGCACTCTACCAACTGAGGTGAATGGTTATATGGAACACTGCAAGCCTTCTTACTTACAGTTTGCTTTTCATGGGGCGTGATGCCAGCAATTAGGTGACCTTCTGATCTTCTTGGGGGAGACAGTCAGTTACTGATATTGTTTAAGGATGCTTTCCTTGGCAACCTGAATTGTCACTGCATGTCTCAGCTTGTCATANTGACAGGAAGTTTTTAAACCATGCCCTTCACCATGCCACCTGTAAACCTCACAAACTCCTCTGGTGAGCATCCCCTTAGCTTCAGAGAGTGTCATCATAGTGAGCTCCACAAGAAGACTGGTCTTCACATCCCACTACATCTACCCCCTCCTCATCCATCAGGCTGNTTCTATGCTCTAACTTGGCTCAGCAGCAGCGGGGCATGATGGTACATTTCTGGAAGCTCACTCTGACTTTTCTCTGATGTNCATTAGCACTGTCTTCCCAGGAGTGCAAAGCTTTCTGCCACTGTCCTTCCCTGTTCCCCTGCTTGTATAATGCTCTGACTCGTCACCTTCCCATCCACATATATTTTCTTTTTCTCTATNATTTTCTGAGATTTAAAGACTGAGTAGAATGCATGCTATTTTAGTTAGAGTTACTATTACAACTTGGGGAGTTATTTCACTCACCGTTCTGTATAACTGTTCATCAACAGCAGTGAGGGCAAGAACCTGGAGGCAGGAGCTGATGCAGAGGCCATGGAAGAGTGCTGCTTACCGGCTTACTCCCCATGGCTTGCTCAGCCTGGTTTTTATAGAACCCAGGACCACTTGCCCAGGGATGGCTCCATCCACAATGGGCTGGGCCCTCCCCCTTCAATCACTAATTAAGAAAATGCCCTCCAGCTGGATATTATAGAGGCATTCTCTCAATTGAGGTTCTCTCCTTTCAGACAATTCTAGCTTGTATCAAGTAGACATGCAACTAGCCAGGTGCACTGGGTGGTTTTGTGTGTCAACTTGACACAAGCTAGAGTCATCAGAGGAAGGAACCTCAGCTGAGGAAATGCCNCCTTGAAATCCANCTGTAAGGCATTTTCTNANTTAGTGATAAATGAGGGAGGGCCCAGCCCATGGTGGGTGGTGCCATCCCTGGGCTGCTGGTCCTGGGTTCTATAAGAAGGAAGGCTGAGCAAGCCAGGAGAAGCAAGCCANTAAGCAGCTCCCCTCCATGGCCTCTGCATCAGCTTCTGCCTCTGGGATCCTACCCTGTTTGAGTTCCTGTCCTGACTTCCTTCAGTGATGAACAATAATACTGAATTTAGCATAAGCCTAATAATCCCTTTCCTCCCCAGCTTGCTCTTTGGTCATGGTGTTTCATCACAGAAATAGAAACCTTAACTAAGACACCNGNACAAATGCTTATTTTGGTTTCTGACTTACTTTTTCTGTGATAAGACACCATGTCCAAGATAACTTCTAGAAGAAAGAGTTTATTTGGAAAATTACAGTTTCAGAGNCCATGACCATTCTGGGGCTGTGGATCATGGTCCCAGGCAGCAGACATGATGCTGGACCAATACCTGAGAGCTCACATCTTGATCCACAAGCACAAGGAAGAGAAAGAGAGAGAGAACTGGAAATGGCATGGGCTTTTGAAACCTCAAAACCCCCCAGGGGCACACTTCCTCCAACAAGGACACACCTCATAATCTTTCCCAAACAGTTCTATCAACTGGGGACCAAGCATTCAAATATATGAGGCCATACTCATTCAAATCACCACAGTTTCTTTGGTGGCATTTTAGAAAGGTTCTATTTATTTATAACTGTGGGATGGGCATGTATGATACNTGTGCATGGGCCATGGTGTGTATGTGGAGATCACAGGATGACTTTGTGGAGTTGGGTCTTTCCTTTTACCTTTACATGGGTTCCTAGGATCCAACTCCTAGGCTACCAGGTTACTCCTTAAGCCATCTTGGCGGACCTGAACTTCTGTCCTCACCAGCATTCTGGCTGGCAGCACCCTTCCCCNAGGGCATGGCTTTGGCAGCAATCTGATAGATCAAGGCTCCTCCCCTTGGGACATCCACGTCCCAACAGTCATGTTCCCTTGGCTCCTCTAGTCTCTATAACCACGTTATTTACATCTCTCCATGTCTGTGAGCTTCCCTGGGTCTAGCCTCTACAACTCCCCCTTTGAGCAAGCAAGAGCCAAGTTCATGTTCTGTGGAACTAGAGAGCTGTGACTAATATCCTGAGAAACTTGGGATCTGTGGCCAGTTCCAACTAAGGAAAGTTAAAGTCAAATAGTTATACCTTACCAAGTGTACTCTTGGGATAATCAGCATTTCTCTCTATTTTTATTGTTCTCTGAAATGAGGAGGCTATCCAGTTACTGCCAGAAAGTCTCTGCNCTACGATTTTGGGTTGTTTTTGTTGTTGTTCTTTGTTTTGTTTGGATCAGTTTGGGCTTGCTCATTTCTTTTTTCAANATCCCACTTACATACAATTCCATATACTGGATATCAGTGAGAACCGTAAAATCATAGTGAAGAGCCCGCAAAAACATGGCCAGACAGACATGTAATGCAAGCCATGGGTTCAAGCCATCTGGGTAACTTTTCCATTGAGTATGTTTAATAGTTCTAGTTACACATAAAGCAGACAAAATGTTCCTGAATCTAAAAACAATAGCAGTTAATACTGAATAGTTACAATATGCTGGGTACGAAGCAATGTTCACATGGCTTACATTGAATCTTTATTATGGGGACGCAGCCAAAGAAATGAAAGGAACTGGCCAAATCACATAGCTAGTAAGTGGAGAGGCCAGAATAGCAAGCCAGGCAGCCTAAGACCATATACCTTGATTCTGGGGACTGAAAGGATGGCTCACCAGATAAAAGCCCTTGCTACCNAAACCTGATGAGCTGAGTTCAATTACCAGAACCATATAAAAATCCAGATGTAGTGGTGGGCATCTGTAACAGCAGCACTCCTACAGTGAGATGGGAGAAGGAAACAAGAGAATTAGCTGGAGGTCTGTGAGCCAGCTAGCCTGGAGTAAGCCATGCTGGAGCAGAAAGGAGAGAGACTCAGCCTCAGCAATGTGGAAGGAGAGAATGGACTCCTGAAAGCTGTCCTCTGACTGCCACGTGTTAGCTGTGCACATACAGTGTGGGGATATTTTATTTGTGCTCTAACAAATAAAGCTTGCCTGAAAACCAGAAGGAGGAGCTAGCTACTAGTTAACCATAGAAAGATCACCACAATACATAGCCTTACACACAGGCTTGCACACATACAAACTAAATAAATGCATTTAAAAGGACCACATTCTGCTGCCCCACCCACAGAAGATACTCAAAAAGATAGTACTTCCTGTGTCTCATCAACCACACTAAACTATTTGGACACGTATTTTGTACTCTTAAAGCCATAAGCAATTACCTTGGAAGTATGTATTAAATTGCAACGTTGCAATTTAATATCTAGTTTTAAAACCAATTTGCTCAAGTGTTGACTTCAGGATTTAAAATGTATTCCATTTAACCAGCAATTTAAATGAAAATTTAAATAAATGCTATAAATGGGTGCCTCATTTGCATGATCTGTTGATTAACTCTGATGTGATATCATCTGTGCCCAGGACTATGCTTCCTGTTGAGGGCTCTGATGTGTCATCTTGGAGGTAAGACTTACTCTCAGCTTTTCCACACTTCAGTACACATGTTGGAGCAGTCACACGTGGCCACCCTCACANGCAGGAAGTGGGACTTTCTAAAACTCTTCCCTGGCATTCTTGAGTATGACTTTTTTAAAAATGTGCCGAAAAACTGTTTGGAACAGCGATACGACCTCTCCTTTAACAGCCTACATAGTCAAAATTGCCTTTTAAGGAGGGGGAACTCTGCTAAGACATTCCCAAACGACAGATTCCGGTGTGAGACTGGAGATGAACTGCTGAGGACTGAGGAGAGGCTGCCCAAGATCTGCCTCACCTGTGCAGAAATTTCAGGCACTGAAAAAAGTTCAGGTGTCAAAGAGTCACCACACTGCTGTGGATGATGCTACTGATGGGACTCCTGTGTGGCACATGGTATCCACATGCCAGCTCTGAGTGTCCTTGATGTCGAGAAGTTAAGTATCCCTAAAGCACTCCATAGCAGGTCACCATGACACTGTCCTGGGTTATATCCATCAATGCAGACCCACTGCTATATAAGTTTGGACCCATCTAGAATATACCTCAATGATTTCTTTGGTTATGTGTGGGAACCTGGGACCTTTGAAATTTACAGCCACTAGTGAATCATTTAGTGAATGTCCCCATTTTTTATTTGATACTAAAAGTTTAATAGCACAGATTGTTAAACGANTTCATTGAAGACTGTCCATGCTCCACTTTCCTTCAGCATCTTTCTCTTAAACACAGAATCTTACTCTGTAGCCCAGGCTGTTCTAAAATACACTGTTTAGCTCAGGCTAGTCTCAAACTCACAGCAGCATGCCCACTTTAGCCTCCCTGGTGCTGGGATGGTAGGCATGAGCCACCACAACTGGGATATCCTAACTATTTTGAATGTATTGCATCACTGTATGTATCACATTGAATGTATCACGTCACTTAGGTAGAGCTATGTCAGGACTGTGGCACATCCTGTATAAAGCCATCCATTTCCACAGCACTATACTGTGAAAAACAAACAAAATTCATGTTGGGAAAGCTAAGTAGAGAATAGTCTTAATTATATATATATAATTATATATATATATATAGTATACCTTAGTTACCGATAGTTTCATAAATAATGATCCCAATTGAAGTAGCTTAAATCAACAAGAGTGTTTTTTTCCTTGAGGTTTAGTGGCCTCAGATGGTGTCTTCTGAACTCACTGGCACACCATATCCAACCGGTACACTGTCTCAGAGCCAAGGTCAGCAGAGCTGACTGAACTTGCTATGACTCATCTCATTATTCAAGAGCTTGACCCAGGCTTGCTCACAGATTGATGGCAGGGTTAAAGACAGGAAAGGGAAAAGTCACCCAGCCACTCACAGCCTCAGATTAGATGTCATACAGTATCACTTGTTCTATTCTGCTCTGAGAACAAGCCACAAGCTCAACTGGATTGGAGGTCGTAGAGGAAAAAGCTCACCTCTCCACAGAGAGCAATGTTACATCACAAGGCAGTATTTATTCAAGGAAGGGAGAAGACCATGTTTTCGGTCTATCAACATTCTTATATCTACCTGCCCTCATTCCCACATCAGCATCTCCCAAATTCTAGTCCATGCCACGTTCAGGCCTGAAGTCAAGAACTGTGTGACCTAAACCTGGTCTGTAGGTAGATAAGCCTACTCNATTGAGGCTGATCTTGGCCCAAGTTCCCATAGACTGAAAANATAAGTNGTCAGATGCTACAGGCAACATCCATTAATGATCTGAGACAGAAAAACACACGACCCACTCACAGGTAAAAACAGGAGGCCCAGGACAATCGAAGGCCTGTGGCAGTTCTGAGATCTAGCAGGGCTTGTGTGTGTTACTCACATTGGATACAGTCTCACTTGGCTATCCTAGGTGGTTTCCTGGCCCATTACTCTCCCTCTCCGGTGCTCTGGCAGAAATCAAGGCAATACTCTGACTTGTCTCACCACTTTTAGAGCTCAGATGCAGGGATGGGCAGGCNCAGGTAAACCAGCAAGTGGCAGCCTGGCCTCTCTCCCTTCTGTATAAATGGTTGGCTGTGAACCCCAGACTTCCCTTGATGAGGGAGGCAAACTTGCCCCCTTCCCAAAAAAATTGTGATACAAAATAAGCCTTTCATTTCTGAAATAGCTTCTCTTCAGGAGTTTGACCATGGCAGTAGGGAGAGTAACTAATGCCAGCTCCAGATAGGCTAATTCTGCCTGATACCAAAATGGCTGTTAGCTAGCATTCAGTTCCCTGTATTCACAATGAAATCCAGCTTCACAATATGTTTGCTATGTGATCATTAATACATCCTTGTTTCGCTTTCGCGGCCTGCTTCTGGAAAAGCCATGTCTAGCAAAGAGTTCCTGCGTTTTGTATGCCAATTGTTTTAGTTTG
>LZPO01055122.1:33996-46732 GCA_001675575.1 Neotoma lepida
AAAAAAAAGTCAGTGAAATGATTCCTAATGATATTCTGCTACACTCACAGATCAGTGCCTACCCCAATCATCAACAGAGAGGCTTCCTTTGGCAGCTGATGGGAGGAGATGCAGAGACCCATAGCCAAACATTAGGCAGAGCTCAGGGAACCCTGAAAAAGAGGGGAAGGAAGAATTGTAGGAGCCAGAGGGGGCAGGGACATGAGAAGAACATGGTCCACAAATCAACNAAGCAGGACTCTTAGGGGCTCACAGAGACTAAAATAGCAATCATGGAGACTGCATGGGTCTGCATTAGGTCCTCTGCAAATATATTGCAGTTGTTTAGCTTGGGTTTTTTGTGGAACTCCGAACAGTGGGAATGGGGGTNTCTCTGACTCTTTTGCCTGCTCTTGAGACCCTTATCCTCCTACTGGGCTGCCTCATCCAGCCTTGATATGAGGATTTGTGCCTAGTCTTATTGCATCTTGTTATACCATGTTCCGTTGATATGCTTGGGAGGCCTGCTCTTTTCTGAAGGGAGACAGAGAAGCAGGGAGTCTAGGAGAGAGGGGAGGTAGGGAGGAGACTGGGAGGAGTGGAGGGAGGGGAGAATGTGGTAGGGATGTACTGTATGGAAGAAGAATAAATTAAAAAGAAAAAAATTTGAGTAACTGCCCTTTCTGTGTTTTGACCCTTGGTTTTGGATTGCTAACCTCTAGAATGTGAAAAATAAATTTCTCTTGTTTAACCCACCTAGACACCAGAACTTTGCTACAGCAAAGCAGATGTTGTGGTTTAAAAGAAAAATAGCTCCCATAGGGAGTGGCACTATTAGGAGGTGTGGCCTTGTTGGGGTAGTTCTGGCCTTGTTGAAAGAAGTGTGTCACTAGGAGTGGGCTTTGAGGTCTCATATATGCTCAAGCTATACCCAGTACACAGACTCCTTCTGCTGCCTGCCGATCAAGATGCAGAACTCACAGCTCTTTCTCCAGCACCATGTCTGCCTGCACACCGCCATGTCCTGCCATGATGATAATGGACTAAGCTTGTGAAACTGTAAGCCACCCAATTAAAGGTTTTCCTTTATAAGAGTTGCTGTGGTCATGGTGTCTCTTCACAGCAATAAAAACCCTAAGACAACAGATGAATGCATATGCATCTAATGAGGAAGAAACTACCAATTCCACACAATCTCACCCAGAAAATGAAAGGGGGAAGAAATACTTTCTAACCATTTTGTGAGACAATGCTACTCTGATATTCTTTCTTTTTTTAAGATTTTTTTTATTAAAAAGATTTTCCACTCCTTTTACATACCAACCTCAGATCGCCCTCTCCTCCCTCCTCCCGCCCCACCAGCTCCCCCCCCCCAACCTACCCCCCATTCCCACCTCCTCCAANACAAGGTCTCCCATGAAGAGTCTCCGGAGCCTGGCACTCTCAGCCAAGGCAGGACAAGACCCTCCTCCCTGCGCCGAGACTGCNCCAGGTGTCCCACCACAGGCATTGGGCACCAAAAAGTCAGCCCCTGCACCAGGGACAGATCCTGATCCCACTGCCTGGGGGTCCTCAAACAGTTCGAGCCAAACAACTGTCTCAAGCTTCTAGAAGGCCCAGTCCAGCACCATGGGAGGCTCCACAGTTATTGGTCCACAGTTCATGCATTTCCACCAGCCTGGCTGGCTTCATGATCTCGATGTCCCTTGTTCATAGAATCTCTCCTCTCTCTCATCAGTTGAACTCCTGGAGATATTCTTTCTTAATTATAAGGAAATAAATCTATAGACCAGATTCCTTAGATAAATAGCAGTAAAAATAAGTGGATGGATACAGCTCAGTGACAGTAAACAAGCTTGAAACCCTTGGCTCTATCAAGAACTTGTTCATATGGGCATGCACACACACACACACACACACACACACACACACACACACACACACAGTCCCCAACAAAATGTTAATGAACTGACTCAAGCAATATATAAAAACCATGGTTTATGCTGCAAGTATGTGCTTTAGCATTTACCTTATGAATAAGCTAAATGGAATGAATCTCATAACCCCTAAGTAGATGCTGAGAGAACATCTGACAAAATTCAACACATTGTTACAATTCTCACCAACTACATATACATCGTGGAATTCCCTTAGCCATAACAAAGAATAAAATTATGTTATTTGCAGGAAAATGAGTGCAACTGGAGATCATCCTGTTAAATGAATTAAGCCAGGCTCAGGAAGACAAATATGTTTTCTCTTATTTGTAGTTCCTAGATTTTTATAGAGATGCATACAATTATGTATGTATGTTTTATGACAGGAAAGTAGAAATGAAACTGTCTAGGGAAAAGGGGAGACAAATGGAAGAGGAAAGTGTGGAAAGATGGGAGGCAGACAACGGACAGGTACCAATGTGCTCAACAATGTGCTTGTGCGTGTCCTTATATAACCCAGTTCCAGGCACAGTGCATTTATTTTTAAGGATATTTTCAAAACTGTCCACAAACTAATAAAAGCTAACTTCTCTAATCTGATTAAGGGAATCTACAAAAATGCAGTTAACATATTTAAAATATATTGTCCATTTTCATCATTCCCAAGCATGTTCATACTGAAGGTCTTAGATGGTGTACTAAGACAATAAAAAGAAGTAAAAGGCATATAGTTTGATGGGAGAATTAAAACTGTACCCCATTGACAACATGATTATTTATACTTTAAAAAGGCATGGAATCTACAAAATCTTTTAGAACTAGGTGTATTCAATGAGTTGTCAATTATAAAATTAATATATAACCTGAGTTGTCTTCCTATAGGTTAGCAATAAAAGTTTTCAATGGTACTTGTCTTAGTTAGGGTTTCTATTGTTGTGAAGACACACCGTGACCATGGCAATTCTTATAAAGGAAAACATTTAATTGGAGTGGCTCCCTTACAGTTTCAGAGGTTCAGTCCATTATCATCATGACGTATGGTGGCNTGCAGGCAGACATGGTGCTGGAGAAGTAGCTGAAAGTCCTACATCTTGCAGGCAACAGGAAATCAACTGACAGTCACACTGAGGGAAGCTTAAGCAAAAAGAGACCTCAAAGCCTACCCCCATAGTGACACACTTCCTCCAACAAGGCCATCCCTACTTCGACAAGCCACACCTCCTAATAGTGCCACTCCCTATGAGATTATGGGGGCCATTACATTCAAACTACCACAGCCTCTCTTGGGCTGCTCAGATGGTTCAGTGGGTAAGGTACTTGCTACACCTGCCTGAGGACCTGAATTGTAATCCTCAGAACCCACATCAAGCCAAATAAGGTACTGTGTACTTGTGATCCCCATGCTCCTACAGCGAGATGAAAGACAGAAACAGAAGAATCGATGGGAACTCATGAGCCAGGCTGGTGTACATGGAGGTAAACAACAAAGAGACCCCGTCTCAGATAAGATGGATGGTGAAGACTGACACTCAAGTTTGTCCACATGTATGCCACACACATGACCATGTGCACATACATATGTGCACTGTGCACACACACACAATCATGTGTATACATGCATATGTACACATGGTTGTGCATGTGTGAGTACACACACACACACACACAGATTTTTTTAAAGGTACCTGTTNTTGCTGTGGTGATGCACACCTGTAATCCCAGCACAAGGGAGGAAGAAGCAGAAGGACTGTGTGGGTTTGAGGCCAGCCTGGACTACACAGAAGGACTGTCTGAAAACAAAACAAAGCAAAAATGGTCTGTATTATGGTTTGTATGTGAAATGTGATTGAACATTTGGTGCCCAGTTCGGGACGGGGTGGGGGTTGTAGGAGATTGTAAAATCTGTCTGTTTATCTCCCATTACCCTTTCCATCAAAGGGTCAAAGGTTATTGNACAAAGTCTGGATCCTCGTAGGGTCTATCAAGCCTGGCATGGTCCAGCTCCTGTCAGAACTCAGACCTCATCTTCCTCACCCATATCCTTCACTGCACCACAAGGCTCTTCTTCACCTATCTGAAAGGGCTTCACCTTCACAGGGCTGTTGCACAGTTTCTTCTGTCTCTTAACTGCTGGCACCCACTTTAACTTGAATGCCTCTTTACACACTAGACTTTACCTCAGTATCAGTTCATTTGAGAAGGGTTTCTTCCCTTTCAAGTCTGGGTAAGGACTGTTAGTTGCTTAATTTCTTAAGTTGGAACAATTATTTATTTCCATTTTAAATCATGCAAAGATCTTTTGATTGTGACATTTTGATTATTGTGGTCTTTTGATTGCCTCCGCTGCTAATTAAGGCTTTATGACAATCATGGCCCTTGGATTTTGCTAAATGTTGAAACTGTAGCATCTCACACAGTAGCTGCCTCATGGGAGGTACCCAAATATTTGCTAAGATCAGACACAGTAATGAGTCGTGTAACTTAGTTATATATAATGATGTCAGCACCATTTGTAATGGTGTTGGATTAGAAACAACCCAACAGCAGGAGATGTCATTAAATATGACACATCATGATATAACCACACAATGGAATATTGTGCAGCTGTTTAAGGCATCTTCAGAGTCACTGATATGGAGAGAGTCTCAAGTCTCAAAGTTTATATGTGAACAAAGCACAGCACAGCTGAGTGTACATGGTACTCCACTGCTCTATCAAAGGCAACAGTAAATAACACATGTTAAACTGTATTTGCAGAATCAACACACCCTTTGAATGTTTGCACAAGGAACTAATAACTGTGGCTGTTTGTCTGGGGGTAAGTGGGAATTGGGTAATGAATGTCAAAGAAAAAGATTTTCTACTGGTATCACTGTCTACTTTCAGATTGGGACTTACAACAACAAGTTATCTGCTTACAGTTCAATTACCATACTTTTTCAAAGTGCTCCTGCCCGGAAGTTATTAAATGCTGTTGCATGAAAAAAAAATGCACACAGTCGCTTCCCCTTTACCCACCCCCATCACCAATGTACACCTCCTTTACTGTTCTCACCAATCAAGGGAGTTAGGTGGGGTTAGCAGTCACCAATCCCAGCAGGCCTTGGGAGTTACAGTTCCCTGGAGTAACAGAAAGCTTTTTTTAGTTGTATGTATGTGTGTGTTGGAGGGGGGATATGAACATGAGCACAGGTGCCCATGAAGGCTAGAAGAAGGCACTGAATCCCCTGGAGCTGGGGTTACAGGTGCTTGCCAGCCACCTGACATGGATGCTGGGAAATGAGCTCTGGTCCTGTGAAAGAGAAGTATGTGCTTTTAACCACTGAGCCATCTCTCCAGCCCCAGAAAGTTTGTTTGTTTACTAATTTGTAAAACATGCCATGTTTGGGGACTTTGAAATGACTACAGTCATGATGAACCTCTGAACTGTTTCATAGTTTACAAAGTGCATCAGATGCACAGTCTAGTGTAGCAGCCTTAGTTTCTGTGGGCCTCATTTTCTAGATGAGCAAACTTCAGCTGAGAAATGAAATGACCTGTCCAAGGTCGTTCCTCCTGACACAGCAGAGCTATCCAGATCCAACGGGGAGTTTACATTCCTTCTGAAGCAACTGAGAGTGAGACAGCTCCTTCCCAACTCCAAACAAGGAAAGGAGACCATGGGGGCAGCCTGACCTTCACAGGTTTTATTTTAATCCCACGGCATTTTTTGACAGACTGATGTAAGTAGGGTCAGGCTAGGTCTTGGTCCTAGGGGATAGAACTGGCAGAAAAGAGAAAATATCCAACTCCTGTTTTGACTGTTACACTTGCCCAAGCAGGAGAAAAAGGAAAATGTTCTTGGCTGGAGTGCAGAGAATCCTGCCAGTAAAGACTCTGATTGCCAAAGACATCCCCTCAAGCCCCATTAGCACCATGACACCAGTGGGGAGGCGCTGAACACTTAGTGTCACTACTGATGTCTTGGCAACTTTTGAAAGCAAGGCTGTGTTTCTATGAACTAAAGGGTGGGTAGGATATCTAAAGGCTGAGCACTGGGAAGGAACCAGAGTGTGGGAGGGTTTTGCTCCTACGGATTGAGTTGAATGGCACCCTGGGTGTGCCGCACAAAAGCATCCCCACGTAAGATTTTCCTACTGTCCCAGCCCTTAACCTCCAGATCACCTCCCCAAGTCATATGATGCTCCAAGAAAAAGACCTACTAGTGAAGAGGATGAAGTGTATCCTTCATGACTGGAGTCGAGGTCACCTGTCCAGGCTGCAAGGAAGCTTGGCGAGCAACAGCATCAATAGCAAAAGCATAAGAGCTTACTACACACCTACAAGATTCCTTCCCTAAGACACCGTGAGAAAAGCAAAGTCCAGGGCCATGCACAACTTCTCTGGGAACACGTGAGGGACGGATTAGTGAGTTCCCACTAACAAAAGCCTCCCCTCCCCCTGCCAGCACTTATTCCTACTTCAGGGAAAGGTGACCTAAACAGAAATTTTGAACCTTCATTCGGTTGAGGGGAAACGGGTAATGTTTCTGAGATCATAGGCATGCTTTTCCTGGGAGGAAGAGATAGCTGGAGGCTTACCTACCCATAGAAAACAGTGGGTGCTGTAGCTTGTTTTCTTCTCTGTTTTGTTGTTTCCTTTGGTTGGTTTTTGAAGGGGGATAGAAGGAACTGCTAATAGGTCTTCCTGTAACTCTTTGTCCACACACAACCATATGAATCACTCCACATTACAGACAAAGACTGCAAGGTTTACAACAATTATTTTTCAAAGTAAATATAGTCAGTTTTAAGTTAAATTTTGTGTGTGTTTATGTATGTATGTGTGTGTGTGTGTGTGTGTGTGTACACGTGTTATGGTGTGCTTATAAAGGTCTGAAGATGACTGCCATGGGATATTTGTATATGTGTGAAGATGTGTTGCTGCGATTGGTTTAATAAAGAGCTGAATGGTCAATAGCTAGGCAGGAAGAGGTTAGGTGGGGACAGAGAGGACTCTAGGAAAAAGAAAGGCAGAGTTACCAGCCAGACATGTAGAGGAAACAGGAGGTACAAGATGAAAAGGAATTAATGCCTTATGTCAGAATGTAGATTAATATAAATGGGTTAATTTAAGTTATAAGAGCTAGTTAGGAACTATAAGCTATAGNCTGAGCTTTCATAATTAATAAGAAGTCTCTGTGTCATTATTTCGGAGCTGACTAGTGAACAGAAAAAGGCTATTACATATGGCATCCAATGTGGAGGCTTGAATATCCATATAGGGCCTGAGAAAGCAGTCTCTTGGGTAGGTTCAGCCTATAGAGGCATGGCTCTTTTAAGAGGCCCTGTTGTACAGCTGAGTACTTGAGCAGCAGGCACTTGGTACAAACTCCTGCTTCAGACAGACACAACAAGTTCCCAGAGCTGGGGGAGGTAAATGTGGCTCCAGGTCAGTGCCCACCAACATGAGATAGGCTGTCATGGAACCAAGGTGGGGCAGAGCCAGCCACTAGCATGCCATATGCTAAACAGAGCCATGAAGCAGTAGCCTACAAGCATACTATAACACATGTATACACACACACACACACACACACACACACACATACATACATAAACACACACAAAATTTAACTTAAAACTGACTATATTTACTTTGAAAAATTCTGTTGTAAACCTTACAGTCTTCGTCTGTAATGTGGAGTGATTCAAATGGTTGTGTGTAGACAAAGAGTTACAGGAAGACCTATTGGCAGTTCCTTCCATCCTTCTTCAAAAACCAACCAAAGGAAACAGAAAAAACAGACAAGAAAACAAGCTACAGCACCCACCTTTTTCTATTGGCTCACATGCTCAGAGGAGGCTCTGGACTTGCAAAAAAAAAAATGCAAGCCAGGTCCAGGTGGACAAAACCTCTGAACAGGTTATAGTGTGTTTTAAAATGTACTTGCATGAAAAATAAAGAAAAATTAATGGGTTTAGACAGTCAGAGAAAAATAAATAGTTTAAAAATAATAAAGTCTTTAAAGAAAAAGTTATATAAAAACTAAGCCATGTATAGATGGGAAATACACAGGGCATCTGGAAACTGTATAGTGTTTTGTTGACTTCGAATTTTTTGAAGGTTGATAAGCCAATGGCAGCTGCTGAGAAACATTGGATTATGAAAGGGACTGCTGAATTAAACCAGCCTATATACTTTAGAGATGTCTTGGCTTCAAAATGGAAGTTGGGAAATGTGTTGCATTGGGGGAGAGGTTATGCCTTTGTTTACAGATTCCTTCAAAGTTAAAAGAGATCAGATTTGATCAGGAGAGACCTCCAGAGGATCTTGACTACAGACATGAGGGAAGAAAACAGGAAAGACTACAAGACAGGTGATGTGTATGCTGATCCCTCTGCATGGGAACAGCTCTGAGACTGGATGAGACATGATAAATCTTGTTGGCTACAGAGTCCTCATGACTTATTATTATATGTCATCCTTTCATATGGCATAGACAGAGGTTTGGTTATACAGTCCAAGTGGACTTATAAAGTTGACAGATGCCTTTTATCTGCTCAAATATAAAACAGAAAGTCATCTTTAGCTAACTTGTACACTGTGCACATTCCATACTTGTGTTAATGCAGATATATATGTTACTCTTAAAAGTTTTGTGTGTTTTCAGAACAAAAGGACCAGACACCAATGAAAGACAAGAAGTCCAGGTAATCCAGCCTCTCAGAGTGCCTCTGTTGCAGTTTCCTCAAAATTCTGCATCTAGAACAACTTCAAAGCTGCTAGCTGAGATGGTTCAGCTTCATAGACTACTCCAGCTAAGACTTTAGATAAGCTCTACACTTTCCCATCACACAGAGACTAAACAAAAATAATACGCCAGGCGGTGGTGGCACACGCCTTTAATCCCACACTCGGGAGGCAGAAGCAAGTGGATCTCTTTGAGTTCGAGGCCAGCCTGGGCTACCGAGTGAGTTCCAGGAAAGGCGCCGACGCTACACAGAGAAACCCTGTCTCGAAAAACCAAAATATATATATATATATAATAATAATAATAATAATAATAATAATAATAATAATAATAATAATACAGCTAGCTCTCCCAGGACTTGATCATTATCCCAATTTTCTCAGGGTCCCCTAAAGATGTCATTGCCCCCAGACAACAGGAAGCAGTCTAGAGAATATGATGCCCAAATTCTCAAGAGGTGGGGCGGGTAGTTTTGGTTGTTCAGTGAGTTATGGATGTTTGTCATCATTTAGGGGGGTGGTTGCAAGTTGTTAGTGGTCATAGTCAGGGAGGAAACTAAACAAAGGAAATTAGATTCAAGAATCTCATTATGAAAAGAAAAAGGGATGACACAACATGATGGGATAAAAGGGTGGATTGTTGAGTCTACTTTTCAACAACTACTAGTCTCAAATATTTTACATTGGTATGGATTTTTATATATTGATACAAATTTGACGTTATTTTTATTAGAACATACTATACATACATTGCAACTTTTGTTTAAAGTATTGTACCTATGCAGCTCATTTAAAAATGTAAAGTTCTAGTCATTAAAAGCTATTATTATAAACCAGTTAGTATAATTAAGAAACAAAGGTTAGTAGTTANTCATCTATAACAATCAAACTTGTAGTCATGTTAGGTATGTTTTCAAGGTCATACAGAAATATATTTTAGGTAGATAGATGGTCTTCAAACACTTCAAAGACCTACAGAATATGGCACTTAAAATGTTTTAATAACATAACGTTTCATGACAATGAGGCATGTCTGCTCCTGGCAGCACCAATTTACTTCAAAAAAGGATGATGGGCATTAAAGAACTTCCATATAGAGTTTGCTTTCAATATGGCAAAATTAGCCATTTGGGCAAGAAACTACCCTTGCCTCATTTGCTGACAGTATGGAATCCAAACTGGACGAGCAGGACACAAAAGAAGGCAACTGCTGGACTTTGCCAAGACAAGGTAAGACAGTCCTTCAAAATGCCCGCTTCACAGAAAAGTCTGTCAGATATTCTAGGCCTGTAAGNTGAAGATGGATGCCCCAACGTTGCAGAGGAACCTTGGGTGACTGTCCAGGTAGCCAGCTGTCTTTGTAGTTTCTATAGTTTTGAAAGTTGTTTACTCTGCACTTCCTGTTTATTCAGGTAATATTATATGCTTCTTGGGTCTCTGATAGGGTTGAAGATGAGATAGTTATAGTTACAGTTTTCCTGTACCAAATTCAGAAAAAAAAACTCACAAAAGAGGTATAAAGTGTATAAGGTTGGGAGACATAAAAGCTTAAACTGTTTATCTAAGAAAATGTTTTGAGGTCTAAATAGGTAGTTTTAGGATGGTAATACAAGTTAGGATAGAAAGTGAATTAGGTATAAAACTTTGGACTCATCAAGATAAGATAGATAATAGAGTAATTTCTCCAAATTTGCCAAATACAAATGGACCAGACATTGTGAATGTAATTCTTACTTGATAATTGTTCTTATTGTATATAATTTTACTGTATTAGAGTTAAAACCTTTCCTTTTTANTTAGACAAAAAGGGGGAAGTGTTGTGAAATATTCCTTTACACTGTGTGAAGATGTGTTACTGTGACTGATTTAATAAAGAGGTGAATGGCCAATAGCTAGGCAGGAAGAAGTTAGGCAGGACTTGTGGGGACAGGGAGGACTCTGGGAAAAAGAACAGTGGAGTCACTAGACAGACATGGAGAGGAAAGAGGAGGTGCCAAGATAGAAGAGAGGCAATACCACGTGGCAGAACATAGATTAATATAAATAGGTTAATTTAAGTTATAAAAGCAACTTAGAAACAAGCCTAAGATATAGGCCAAGCTTTCATAATTAATAAGAAGTCTCTATGTCACTATTTGGGAGCTGACTAGTGAGACAGAAAAAGACCTTCAGGCATCAGTTCTCCCCTCCCACCTTGTTTGAGACAGGACCTATCTGCAGTGAGTANGCAGACTAGCTGACTGNAGACTGTGTAAAAATTCTCGTCTCTGCCTCCCATTTGCCAGTAGGAATGTGCTGTGTTTGCAGATACCTACCCTACTGCATCCAGCTTGTATGCAGGTTCTGGGGGTCCCAACTCAGGTCATCAGGTTTGTGTGATACTGAGATGAGGCTATGCCCTACTCTAACTTACTCCATGTGGTATAAAACAGTGGTTTATCAATCTGTGTGTTGCCCTAAGAGACTCCATTGTCAAGCAGATTTTTATTTTATTTTGAGAAAGGATGACTGCAACCCCTGTTAAACCCACAAACTGTATATCTACCAGGTACCACTCATCCAACACTGACTGCTAAATGAGTGCAAGGAAAGGGGGAACCACCCTATGCACTTATCGGAGTGAACTGAGAATGTAGAGGCACATGAATATACTAAAATTCTATCAGGGAAACCAGACCTAAGAACTTATCAGACACATCAGACAAAACCAGAAAGTTATACCAGAGTATAATTCCCTTGAATNAGTGTCATAAAGTGGTGGACTTCTAACGTTTTGATCGTATGTTGTCACACCAACCTATCACCTGATGACTAGTATGTACATGGACGATCAACAAGCAGAGAACTCCCCAACTGTCCCTGGAGCTTCAGCTCCACCAGGGTCCCCTCTGTTGATTCAGCCTACTCAACTGCCTGCCCATCCACCCATGTGAACCTGGACTTGAAACAGCCCATGCTGGTGTTTGTCAACTTGCCACAAATTAGAGTCATTTAGGTAGAAGGAATCTTCACTGAGAATATGCCACCAACAGATTGCCTACAGACAGGTCTGTGAGGTATTCTCTTGATTAGTGATAGATGAAGGAGGGCCCAGCCCACTGTGGGGGGCAGGAAGGCACACTGGAGCAGGTGGTGTACAGTGGTAAAAGAAACCAGGCTGAGTAAGCCATGGGGAGAAGAGAGCATTGTTCCTCCTCTGTAGCCTTGCTGCAGTTCCTGCCTCCAGGTTCCTGCCCTGACTTCTCTTTATCATGAACTGCAAGCTATAAGATGAAGTCAACATTTTCCTCTCCAAGTTGCTTTTGGTCATAGTCTTTACCACAGCAATGGAAACCAAATTACAATTAGGATACTGAGGTTTCCTGCTCTTGGACCCGGGTTCAGGCTTTCACCACACAGCTGAACTCTGTAGCCTTGTTCTCAAATCCTGACTTCGGTCTCCTCCCAGCACTGATCTGGCTTGCATCTTATCAATAAAGACTCTCACAGCCTACTTCTGAAACTTTTTGTACTCTCCTGCAGCCCCTTTAATTTCTATTCTTTCTGTAAACTACATATATGCATATTTACTTACTGTGGGTGATGTGTGGAGATATGAGAGTTAATTAAGATGGAATAAAAGAACTTACATTTACCTCATCCAGATTGGATAATCTTTCAAGTTCCTGTCATTGAAACGTCTGGGCCTTGAGAATGCATTGCTCTTCAATAGACTGTGATATTACAGAAAGACACAAACATGTTCCTCTATGTCTCTGGCTAGCATGCTCACAATATGCAGCAAGTGCTTTTACCCACGCAGCTATCTCCCCAGCCCTCAGGTTAAATGTTAAAAGAATTAGCTGCTAGGGATGGTGGCACATGCTTCAACTCTAGCACTTAGAAGGCTGACCTGGGAGGAGTGAGAATTTGAGACTGGCCTGGGCTAGTTCAAACAGCAAGTTCAAGACTAGCTAGGGGATCCACATCATGAGACCCTGGTGCTCACACACATGCATGCACAAGGACACACACACACACACACACACACACGATAGATAGAGATAGATAGATAGATAGATAGATAGATAGATAGATAGATAGATAGA
>LZPO01055122.1:46843-72480 GCA_001675575.1 Neotoma lepida
ATAGATAGATAGATAGATAGATAGATAGATAGATAGATAGATAGATAGATAAAGTACTTTCAAGAGGGCAGGGAGTGAAAATGGAATGAAGGAAAGAAAGTATCTGGGAAAGTGACAGTGCCTCCAATCAAACCTTTAAATTGACTGCCCATCAGAGCAGCATTCTGGAACGATTATCACCCCGACTTCAGAATTTGACACTTCATCCGTGTGTCCAGTACTCCCACACTCCATTATCCGAGAGGCCAGGGTGACTAAAGGGCAAAAGCAGTCTCCCCAAGATTAGCATCTGATCCACAGAAACAGGCCTGCCTCCACGCTGAAACTATTCCCTGTGGTCCTATTGTTCAGTCTCTCCCTTTTCTAATGTTGGAAAATCTAATTCCAAACAAATGTGAGCAAAAGACTAATAAGTTAGGCAGCTGCAGAGTTTTAGGGCTAAGCCCCTTAAGCTTATTTTGGAGTAATATTTGATCTCTTGACATAAATCTATTGCTATTATGGGTTATATACATATGCAAAGCTCCCACAAAATAAGCCAAAACTAAACTGATTACATTCCTGGTAGACTAGATGTGACTCAAGTTTGGAATTCTGAGGCTTTGATGTAGTATATCCAATGCAGTGTGGAGTACTGAACAGTAAAGATAAGAAGGGAGAAACAGAGGCTGGGAGATGGCTCCATGGGTAAAAGAGCTTATTGCAGAAGCATGAGGACCTGAGTCCGAATCTCCAATACTGGTGTGAGAAGCTAAGGAGGGTCATGCAAATCCATAACTCCCAGTGCTGTGGCNGGCAGATATAGAAAGATCATTCAGGTTTGCTGGCTGCCAGTCTAGTTCCAAGTTCAATGAGAGACGTTGTCTCAAGTGAATAATGCAGAGGACAAAGCAAGACATACAAGCATACATACATACACACACATACACACACTCATGCACACACAGGAAAACAGGACTAGAGAGAACTCAGTTGGTAAAGTGTTTGTGAACTCAGGAAGACCTGAATTTTGATCCCCTAGAACCCACATTTAAAAAGCTAGGCATGGTGGCACACCCCTCTAATCCCAGCACAGCAGAGGCAGAGATAGCAGGGACCCCTGGGGCTGGATGGCCAGCCAGCCTGGCCTGCTGGGTGAGTTCCAGATCAGTAAAAGACCCTTGTCTGAAATCAAAAAAGAGCAGAGCGGATGGTGCCTGCAGGTGCTTAAATGAGAATGATTCCCCACAGGCTCATGTGTTTAAATACTTGGTTCCCAGCTGGTGGAAATGTTTAAGAAGGATTAAGAGGTGTGGCTTTGTTGGAGGGAGTGTATCACTAGGGGTGAGCTTCGAGGATTCAAAAGCCTGGCACCATTTCTAGTTCTCTCAGCCTCCTGCTGTTGCATCAAGATATTACTATCAGCTGTTCTTCCCACCATGCTTTTGCCTCACCATCACAGACTCTAACCCTTGGGAACCATAAGCTTAATTAAACGCTTTCTTTTGTAAATTGCCTCCATCATGGTGTTTTGTCACAGCAATGGAAAACTAATACTGGGCCTGAGGAACAAAACCAGAAGTCTTCTGACCTTCACATAGCTGTATACACTTATGCAAAGGCATCAGCACACACATGTATCTGCACACACACCAACAGGGAGAATGGGAAGAGGAGAAGATGAAGCAGGTTCTCAGTACAGTGCTGGAACAAAACACAGGACAAAGTTTCAGAAAGCAGGGAAGATGGGCAAGGGGACCCTAGACTGCTGTCAGTGGGGTAGATCTAAGGCAGGAAGCTCTTGACAGTGTGAAGGAACAAATGAATAACTTCTTTTGTCTGGACAGCTTTNCCCATCACAGGAGCAGCTTCTCTGGGAGAGAAAGAGAAAGGTTCTGGGATGCAGGGGTCCCAGGGCTGAAGATGATGACATTTATAGGCAGCTACCCTAGACTAAGCTACCAGCAAAGACAGGTGACAGATAGAAAGGATGGAGCCACCAGATACAACCAGGGTGATTCTTTTAGACCATAAAATAGGGTCACTGCTTGATTTGATAGCCACTTCAGACCTGTCTCTGCAAGTCNGTCACTTAACTTCAGNTCTATTTTGGATAGAAAGCGATGGGCCAGCACCTGNTCTGACTTACTCTCTCTATCTCATCAGTGTCATTGTGGCACTGTCATTGTTTGGGGAAATTGATAACCNCTAAAATTTCCACCTAACTGGCATTTGGCTCAGATTGAAAGATTTCTTTATATTTCCACACTCACAGTAATCTTAGCCTTTCCTAGAGCCACTTGGTCTACCCGGCAAGTTTTAAGGGGAATATCACTTTAAAAATCATGGAATGGGGGCTGGAGAGGCAGCTCAGCAGGGAAGAGCCCTTGTTGCTCTCAAGAGGACCTGGGTTTGATCCCCAGGACCCACATGGCAGCTCACAACCATCCATAACTCCAGTTCCTGGGGATCAATTCCCTCTTCTAACTTCCCAGGCACCGGGCATGCACATGGTGTACATACATACATGCAGGCAAAAAAATCCACACCCATAAAATAAATCTAAAAGAAAAATTTAAGCATGAAATGCTAGCTCTGAGAGTTCTCTTACTTCATTTCCTTTTCTTCCAAGACAATTCCTTAGAGCAGTGGTTCTCAAGTTCCCTTTAATACAATTCTTGATGTTGTGGTGACCCACCAGCCATAAAATTATTTCATTACTCCTCCATAACTGTAATGTTTCTACCGTTATGAATGACAATGTAAATACTTGATATACAGGATATCTGATATTCGACCCCCAAAGGGGTCGTGATCCACAGGTTGACAACCACTGCTCTGCAGTGGTTGTGTCAGTCACAACAGCTATCAGTCACTGTCAGTCACCACAATAGCCATAATGGCTTACAGGCATTAAACACTTACTCTTGACACTATGCCAAGAGATTTACATATTTAAATCAAATGAATGCAATATGGGTGTGACTTTTGTCTCCCTTTTGCAGAAGGGGAAACTGAGGCACGTTTACCTTCCTCCCTACCATGCTCCTACTTTGTAAAGAACTCCATGTCAAACACCAAACCTCAGGCATCCAAAGCCTACGAACAATATTCTCTCTCAGCTGGGAGAGAGATGGGAGGATACATAATTTGGAAGAGGATTCTTGACACCTTTGATCATGACGTTCCTAGATGATATGGCTACGCTCTTGTATTGCCAAGGCACAGGCTCTAGCCAGCTCTTACCCTGTTGTCCTCCTGGATCTCCCAGTCACTCGAGAAGGTCATCAGCTGCTGCCCTTGGGAACAGTTAGCAAACTGGAAGAGGCTGGAAAACATCCTTCTGTTTTCTTGTGTGTCTGGAAAGATGGCATCTTGGAAATTGACTCCATGGGGCAAGAGATTGTAATTTTCATCCATCCTAAGGGGGAGGGGTCAAAGCAAAGATGTAAGTGAGGTTATTGGAGGTGGGTCCAGCTTCAGTCCAGTTTACAAAGGATGGAGACGATCTTGCTAACTTCATCATGAAGTCTGCAATGGTCTCAGGAAGAAACCCCTACAGTTAGCACTTTTCCACTTTACACCACTTGAGTCTAACCTTAAGGTTTTCTCTTAAAAACACAGTCTAGACAAGGGGGAAGATGTGTGCACGCATGCCTGTCTGCCTATTTACTTCCTGGNGAGAAGGTAGCCAGTTGTAATGTGACCTGGATTCAAGTCTCACTGCTGCATTCAAGTCTCAAAGTTTCTTCTTTAAGCACTGTCATCTTCCAGTCTGCTCCAAGAGGGTTACAGTAGAACCTACTTTCTTGGTATTATCATGGGGACTGCATTAGAAAAATGTAAACACGGTTGGAGATGTGGCTCAGTGGGTAAGGGCACTTCCTGGTCAAATGTGAGGACCCAAATTTGAATTTCTGGCATGCACATAAAAAGCCAGTTGTGGCTGTGCATGCCAGTAACATCAGCAATGGAGGGCAGAGACAGGCAGATCCTGAGAGCCTGCTAGCCTAGCCTCAAACAGTGAGCTTCCAGTTCAATGANAGACCCTGTCTCAAGGCAATAAAGTGGAAGACAATAGAGGAAGACACCAACATCTTCCTCTGGCCTCTGCATGTGCATACACTCCCATGCGTGCACTACACACATATACACTCATCCAACACATACAAATATAACAAAGCACTTGGCGCAAAATGAATGCAAGTATACAAACATTAGTGAGCATTTTTACATGCTCTGTTGTAAAGTGCTTGTTAGAAATAGAAATCAGAAAAAAAAAAGAGGTGAGAATTTTAACCCAAGTGTTCCAGTTTGAATTTGGAATGGTACCCCTCCTCTCAGTTTCATGTACTCAACCTTGGTACCTAACTAGGATGGGAAGCTGTCAAAGTTTCCGAAGGTCAGACCTAGCTAGAGGAAGTAAGTCACTGGGAGTATGCCTTTGGGTCTATATCCTGCCATAACCTCTTTCTGTATTCCTTCTCTGCTTCCTGTTTGCCATGAGGTGAACAGTCTGTGCCCATGCACCACCATAATCATCTGCCCAAGTGTACAGAGCTACACAGCAATGGAATGAGTCCCCTGAAATGAGCCAAAATCAACCCTCCCCTCTTTTCCATGTACCAGTCACAGCGAGTGAGCAAGAAACAGGGGAAGAGGCCAGAACAACAGAGGAGGAATGTGTTGTATGCAGTCATTAACCTACTTCAAGGCAAGACAGCCCTACGGAAAGAAAACCTGTCACAGGATCGTGTGACCATTTGTCTTAACGTTCTGTAATTATGTCATCGCAAAAGATGAAAACATTGGCTGACCACTGCACAGTCACTGGACCATTTTGTGATTAAAAAAGAAAAAAGCAAAAATCCAACACTGTCTGCCCAGATCTTGAGCTTTTATCCAGCGGAAAATAAAGCGCTGTCAACTTGTTTTATAGCTGGGCTCTCAGGGTTTTCCCTAAATAAAAACATGAAAAGGCTGAGTTAGATTCTCTGTATCAAGAAAGGCACTCTCACAGTCCTGGCTGACTTTATTTAGAAAACCATACTTTCCAGACAATTAAAACAAAAAATCAACCTAATCTGGCTAAGCCACTCAAGCCAACACAAAGCAGAACATGCATTCTAAACTTAGCCTGCCTTCAATATGGAAAGCACATGTGGCCCTGAGCTTCAGGACGCCCCTCTGAGGAACTTACTGTTTCCATTCTCAGAGACTCCAAAAGGAATCTGCAGCCCCTGCTCAGAGTCATTCCCAAGAGCCTTGGTGCTGTTTTACAATTGGTAAGACTGGGACTATCGGTGATCATAAAGCTTTGGATTAAATCACTGACTGTTTTAAGATTCTATTATGACATGGCTAAGATTCTATGTCCATGTCTCTCCCCGTTGTTCTATATCCATCTTAATAGAATTAGGAGCAACCAACGAACTTGAGGAGCCATCTGCTGTTTTCTACCTGTGATTTGGGTAGAATTCAGTAGTCAGTAAAAATGAACTGAATTTGGGGACAGATATATTTCCTGCTGATCATAGGCCAACCTCCGTGGAATTTCACAAGATTCATATGGTCTACAAGGGACCACCTGTCTTTCAAGCAGTGACCTGGACTTTTTACCTTTCCCCAAAAGCTCTGCTAATTTGAATTACCTGGCAGCCGGTATGAGAGAGTGGAACAAGAAGACAGCCAGGCTGCTTTCTGGCGTTGAGGTGGTAGGAAAAGAGAGAGCGAAGGAACGCACATTAAACAACGGGACTTTCCCAGGTGCTTCACGTGGTCCTATCAGGGTTTGCTTCTCACTTTTAGCCAGATGGGAACTGGTGGAGGGGAGAGGTGTGAGAGTAGGACTCCGAGAGAAGCATTTGGCTCAAAACTCACACTTGAGAAGTTCAAAGCCAGAATCCCAACAACTGACTCCAAAGGTCATCTCTCTCAGTACATCAAATGGGTGGTTGGAAAGCACTTTGATAGCGGCATGTGGTTCCATGAGCCTGTAATCCCAGCACTCAGAGGCTGAGGCAGGAGGATCACCCCGGGTAAAACAGCAAAACCTGGCCTCAGAAACAAAAGCACCTTAACCTAAAAAGGCCTTTAACACCCTTCTGTGCACACGACTCCAAAATCATCTCTTTATCTTATCCTCAGCCAAGGGTGGTCAGGATCTTCGTAGAGGACAGAACAAGGGAGAATGTAAAGAGCCTAAGGCATGTTCTACTTTGGCAAAAACGGGCCCCTGGCGCTCCTGACCTGCTGCAGGTAGCCCGCAGAGGGGCCAGGCTCACCTGACAAAGAAGAAATAGGAGTAGTCCTGGACCACCGTGTGGGAGTGACAGGAGAAGTAGCCCAGACCTGTAAGATTGAGCCGGGAGCCGGCAGGCACCTCCAGCATACTGCCCCACGCCTGGTCACACAGCATCTCCACCTCAGCAGAATAGAAGAGCCCTCCCTCTTCAGCTTGGTACTGCCAAGGCAGGTAGTTGTAGAGACCCGGCACCTCGGGGTGCAGCGCCAGAACCTTGGCATACACGATGGTCTCGGCCAGCTCTGCGCGGCAGCCCTCGCTCAGGGGTCGCCACTCCGAGGGCAGCTGGCAGGCGTGCGCGGGGGCCGGGCGGGCGGCAAGGCAGAGCGCGGCGAGCAGCAGCGGGAGCAGCATGCCGGCGGCTACGCTCTAGCCCGGGCGCATGGCCCGCCCCGGTGCCGGAGAAGGCAGAGAACCGGGGAGCCTGCAGCGCCTGCCCGCCCGTCCGGGAACCACAGCCTGGGCTCTCGGCTGCTCGAGCTCCGAGGCGCTGGGTTGCGCGGCTAGCTCTGCGGCCAGGATCACCATGCCCCGGCCTTCGCCCCTCCACGCTTAAGAAGGGTCGCGAGGACGCGACGGGACGGGCGGGGACTGGGGCGTGGACGGCGGCAGGGGCGGAGAGTCCGCTCCGCAGCCCGGCCTTGCAAAGCTCCCGGAGGAGCGGACCGGACCCGGCGCCCTGGGACTCCCGGGTGGAGGCGGGACGCGTGAGCTGAGTCTTGACCGCACGACCCAGTCGGTTTGTAGCGCACCACTACGGGCTAGATCAGAGCTTGCCCGGTGTAAAGAGTTGTTTCCTGCGCAGGTATCCCAAAGCTACTGTTCTCAATTTGAGCGATGAGATACTATGCGTTAAGGCTTTGTGTTTTCTCTGCAAGTGATTTAGAATCGAAGTACTTGGAAATCAAATCTAATTTTGTCTTCCCCGAATGTGGAATAATATCTCCACCTCTCTCCTCTTTCTCTCTCTCCCCTTCCTTCCTCGCCTCCCCTCTCCCCCCCTCATCTCCCCATCCTCTCTCCCCATCCTCTTTTCCCCTCTACTCCCCTCGCCCCTGATCCCCTCTCCCTCTCACCTTTCTCTGTCATGCACACACACTAATTTTCTGTAATAATGGTGTTCAAAGAGTCCCCAGAAAGCTCTGAAAAGCCATTGTTCCAGGATTATTTTTTTAAGTTAACTCACTTATACAGCCCCAGATTCTGAAAGTCCTACACCTGAGAAGCAAATTCATCAGTAAATTGAAAACAACTTTTCACTAGTTAGTGGGTGAAATGGAAGAGAACAAAACCCTCAAAAACTCTCAATCTTCATTGCCATTACTATTTTCAGTGTAATAACAATGAATCACAAGGGAGCTAAGGGTGTGGCTCAGTTAGAAAAAGTGCTTGCTGGGCATGTATCATGTCCTGGGTTTGAATCCCCAGCACCTCATCAATTGGGCATGCTGATACACACCCAGTAGTTGGGAGACGAGGCAGGAGGATCAAGNGTTCAGAGCTGTTCAGGAGGCTTCATAGGTAATTTGAGTCCAGCTTGGGCTAAAGAAACTGTCTCAAAAGGGGAGAAATAAGAATGCCTATTTGTAAATATGTTGATCATATAGGCATTTTATGGATGCTATCCATATAGCATTGTTAAAATATTCATATTGTATCTAATGCATTTTAAGAACAGATTTATAGGGCTGGAGAGATGGTTCAGTGGTTAAGAGCACAGGCTGCTCTTTCAGAAGTTCAATTCCCAGCACCCACATGGCAGCTCACAACTGTCTGTAAGTCCGGGTCCAAGAGACTTGACACCCTCACTCAGAAACACATACAGGCAAGAGATCAATGCACATAAAATAAAAAATAAATCTTAAATAAATAAATAAATATTTGGAAAAAAAAAGAACAGATTTATAAACAAAATTGCCCTGATAATGGAAGACTGTGTGTAGCATCTCATTTGGAGCTTTGCAGGTTTGGAGGCAGGAACCTGGCTGGTCAAAGACCTAGAGAGAAGAGAGTTCCCAAGAAAATCTTGGGATTTTCAATTTCAGTCCCAAAACACAGATTGGGAATGAAAAATTAAAGGCTGGGCCTCACCTTGCTAGGCCCCCAGATGGTCCAGGGAGTCCTGAAACTTTGGGTGGGTAGCTCCTTTTTTAAATGCTTGGGATGGATGCAGGGCTTGGCAGGCAGTTCTTAGAAACAAACCCAACCCATGTAGAAGGTACTTAAAANGAAGAAATCTGAGGGAGGGCTTTGGGCATTTCCAGACAATAAAAGGGACTCCAGGCATCATTATCCAGTTGAAGGACTTGGAGGGCTTCAGATGATATGAGGGTCACATTAGTTCAGACTCCTGTCAGTGAGCCAATCAGGCTTGATTTTCACAAACCTTGTGAAGCTCCAAAGCAGAAGAAAGTATAAGAAAGAGGCCCTTCCCAGGCTGTGGATGTTCATGTGTCAAGTGTTCAGCCTGAGAGAGAATCTTGCCATGTAGCCCTCAAATGCCTTCAGGTAAGAACTGCACGTGTGTGTGTGTGTGTGTGTGTGTGTGTGTGTGTGTGTGTGTGTGTGTGCCACTATGCTCAGTGAGACCTCAACAAATTCTGCAGGAAAACCTTATAGTCAAAGTAAATCCAGAGATCAGCAGGGCCAAGTACACAGATGACAAATGACTCCCCACAGTTACCTGCCATGGGAAACACCAGACTTTCACACAATGAGCGGGGAAGTGACGTCATGCCTAACATCAGAGGTTGCTTATCAGAGCAGCCCCATTGTCTCTCCTTGGACATTTAAACTATGAACTTTCACAGGGTTACTGTATGAACCTGCTCCAACTGTCATAATGAAATACCACAGGCTGGAGGCTTACCCAGCGGAGATTTATTTCTCCTAGTTCTGGAGACTAGAAGTTCAGTATCCAGATGCCAAGACTGGTGTTTGGTAAGATCTTTGTCCCTGAGGTGTGTGTAAATGGTCATCTTGTNCTCTTACAGCAAGAGGTAGCCTTTTCTTTATGTTCTTCTGTCTTCCTCTTACAAGGCCAGTGGCCTAGGACCCCACCTTTATCAACTCATCTAGCCTTTGTCACCCCCATAAAGGCCTTGTTTCCAAATATAGTCACATAGAGGGGCAGGATAGAGCTCTGATACATGAATATTGAGTGGGGAGGGAAACATGTAGTGTAGACACAACAGTTGTTCAGCAGGTGTTCTGCAGGTTTGCTTGAAAAAGAGGGAGAGTGTGACATAATTTATATTCCTGGCAAACAGAGCAAGCATTGTCAGATCACAGTGTGAAGAGTGGCTAACTATGAGCCAAGGCCTGTCGGACAGGGTTTGCATATTTCATCTTAACTCCATTGCCAGACAGCATTCCAGAATAGAAATTACTATTGTTGTCCTCGTTTTTAAAAATCTTTGTGTATGATTGTATGCGTAGTGTACGTATGTGTGCACACGTGCATGGGTGCTCTCCTGCACATTTGAGCATGGANTTCGAGCACAAGTGCCATGATTAATGCCCATGTGGAGGTCATAGGACAGCCTTGGGTGTCAGCCTTCACCTTCCACCTTGTTTAAGACAGGATCTTTTTACTGTTTGTCACTATGTTTACTGGGCTAGCTGGTCCATGAGCTCCCAGGATTCTCCTGTCCACATCCCATTTCACCACAGGACCATTGGAATTACAGGTTTGATGTGGGTCCTGGGGATCCAAACTTAAGTTCACACATTTGCACAGCTAATACTTTACCCACTGAGCCACCTCCCTAGACCTGTTGTCTTTCTTTTTATAGATAAGGACATTTAGGCACAGGGAGGTTAACTGATTTACCAAATATACAAGAGCTGGAAACTGACTGAGCCAGGAGTCAAACCCTGTGAATCAGTCTCTTGAAGTGTACTCACTTAAAGCCAGTGCTAGAATAGGAGCAAAAACAGAAGGTGATTTCCAGGCACAAGGTGGCCCTTTACCTAGCATCTTTNTCAAGTATATGGTTACTGCTATGGTTTGCCTATGAAATGTTCCCCACAAGCTCACGTGTTAACTGCTTTGTCCCCGTGGCTGGCAGTGCCATCTGGGGAGGTTATAGAAACTTTAGGAGGTAGGACCTCACTGAAGAAAGTAGGATCCTGAGGGGAACGTCCCTTGGGGATGTATTTCATTTCAGGCCCATTCCTGTATCCCGCTCTCTGTTTCCTGTCCACCACGAGGTAAAGAGCCCTTCTACCATACTCTCTACCACGATGATGCTCTGCCTCACCATGGACTGTAGGCTGCAATCTCTAAAACCGTGAGCCAGAACAATTCTTCCTGCAAGTCGCTTTTCTCAGGGCTTTGGACACAGCTACACAGAAGCACTGGTAGAGTTAGGAAGAACTCAACCTCAATCCCAGGAAGGATTTGGTGAGTGTGGCACTGGCCTGGCATTCACACCGTTCAGTCCTGATGCCCCGTTCTATTTTAGTCCTATGTTATAACTNATGCAGACATGATAATTTAAAGGTTTTTCATTTAAATTTTATCGTCCAGTGCCTCCAGGGCCTGGCTGGAAAAGATTTGTCTGCTTCTACTGACCTTAGAGCCTCGACTTTTCTTTCTACTTAGACAAGTCAGTAAATAAACAGCCGACNGCTTGGCTATTTCCTCTCTCCTTGTAGAAGCTGGACAGAATCAAAGCTCTTCCATTATTACCCAAAATGTATTTTCCTGAAGCTCCTTCCAGAGGTTGTCCTGCTTGTGGGTTCTCCAGGCAGGTCAGTTACATTTTTTCTTCTCTCTAGCATCTGGCAGAGATCCTCACTCATTTGGTTTCCCTTCCAGGCGGGGCTGATGGTATGTTCCCTAGTAATCTGCTCATCTGTAGAGAACAAGGCCCTCAAAATAAGCAGGGCTCAAGATAGTTAGAAACAAAAATTCCATGAATTATTGGGTTTTATAGTGATGCAAGCCGCTTNTGCCCATTGGTTCCAAAACCCACCAATTATGGCCGTGAGGCAAAAATGACACTCCACCATTTCAGGGCCTTGACTGCCAACTGACCCTAGAACTAAGTCTTTCTTAGTCCATCACACCTTTCAGAATTTGCCTGAGTGCTTCCAGGTAATGGCACACANGGTAAGATCAGTTGATTTTGTGGCCGTGGGCCCATTCTGTGAAGGGAGCTATCAGACTCACTAATCCAAACTGGTGCTCTGGGAAATGCCATGATAATAGACAGGGTGTTGTGAGAGGCCATTGATGGTGCTGCTGGCAGAAACACGGACAGGGAAAGCAAATTCATATCCAGAAAGTACCTAATCTACTGAGAANTAATCTCTGTCCCTTCCTTCTAAGATGGAAAAAGTTCAGTATAATCATGGCTGACTGGTTCCCCAAGTGAATGATGCATAATCATGGGGTCAGTATTGGTCTCTTTTTGATGCATTAAGCTCTCAACAGTAGTTCACCAGGCCAGCCTTGATGAGGGGAGTGCTGAGCCAATAAACAGCCTGCCTGCTTTCCATGTGGCCACTCTGTTCATGGGCTCATGAGCAAGCACTAGGTAAAGAAACTGAATGACATCTATAGAGGACGGGTTTGCCCATCTAATTATTAAGACTCCCTTCTTGATCATCATCACTTACGTGAGAAATAGAAGCCCTCACAATCTGTGACCATTCTGAGACATCCATCCATTCATCTCTCTTCCCCAATTATCCTTCTTACCTGTTTTCTGATGCTATTCTTTCAAGTCCCCACCTATCCAAACAAACAACTAGTCATTGCTCATGAATTCATGTCATTTGAACTAATGGCCATCTCAGGATTCATTTCAGCCTCTATCTCTCAGGTCACACTCCATCACTGAGGTAAGTCAGAACAGGAACTCAAAGCAGGAATCTGGAGGTAGGAAGTGAAGCAGAGGCCATGGAGGAACACTGCTTCCTGGCTTGCTTAGCATGCTTTCTTATATCATCCAGGGCCATATGCCCAAGGGTGGCACCATCCGCAGTGAGCTGGACCCACCCACATCAATAATTAATCAAGAAAATGCACTCTAGTCTGGGCTACAGGCAGGTCTTATGGTGACCTTTTCTCAATTGAGAGTCCCTCTTCCCAAATGACTCTGGCTTGTGTCATGTTGTCATAAAGTAGCCAACACATTACCCTTTCATATTTAAAAAAATATATTGTCTTGATACAATGCTTGAAACAGTAATAATTATGAAAATTCAACAGCCATATCAGGAGAATAAAACAGACATTTAGTCAAGAACTTAACATATAGTATGCAAGAACTCAAATTGCCATCATTCCAGGAGTGGTATATAAATTGCTATACACTCGTGTGTTTGAATAGCATGTCACATTTTCAAACATTCTAAATGGCATGGGACAGTGTATCTGTAAAGGAAGAGTATGAATAATCTGGGGGCACATAGGAGACTGGAATGTTCCATGCCTTGATCTTGGTGGTAGTTATGGTTATTCATTTTGTTTCATAAATATATTTTTACATATTTTCTTCATATAGTTAAAATAGAAGATCTTTAAAGGATATAGGCTCTTTGTCACACTGAATTATAGTCAACAGAATGATCAGGCAAGTAGGTTCAGGTCTGTCACCTTCTCAGACAAATGAGGGGCCAAGTGCAGAAGGGTTACATCATTGCTCTCCAGAATATCACACATGACAAAGCTCAGTGCTCTGGTATCAGCACTGCCCTGGGTCCCCCCAGGTAGTGATAGGGGAACTAAAGCCATTATAATAGTCAGTGAGATTGGCATGCCCCATGAGCAGAACAATATATGTGTATCACTTCTGGAACAAACACAATAGCTCTGCAGCTGTGCACCTGGCCCCATGGTTCAGTAAAGGAAAGAAACCCACAACTAGTAAAGAACNGAGCTAAATTTTGTTTTGTTCTATATGTGTATGTATATGTTTATATGCATGTGTGTGTGGTTGCACATGCATACATGGTTGTGTACATGCATGTGGAAGCCAGAGGACAATCTCAGGTGTCATTCAACCTCTGTGTGTGTGTGTGTGTGTGTGTGTGTGTGTGTGTGTGTGTTAGGGTTTCTCACTGGCCTGGAACTCACCTAGTAGCCTAGGCTTGTGGGCTAGCGAGCTCCAAGGATCGGCCTGTCTCTGCTTCCTCCCCAGCACTGGGATTACAGTGTGTACTGCCACATCCAGCTTTTTAAATTTTGACATAGGAACTCAGGTCCCAATGCTTGTGAAGCAAACACTTTACTGACTGAGCTCTCTCTTCAGCTGCAATTGTGATCTGAGTCCATTCATTCATTAAATAGACCAAACTCAGTAGCACTGTATGTCAGTCCTTAGAAAGATACTGATGATGTAATGACCAGATAGCACCATCCCTGCCCTACAGAACCTTTCCATCCTGATGATAAACTCCAACTTCAGACCACTCCCACTCTCTCCTGCGGTTTTCAACACCGAAGTCTGTCCGCTACTATCTAAATACAGAGCAGAGCCACAGACTCTTCCTGGTAGCAACCAAGTTGTCTACTTCCAAATCCCCTCCCCTCAGAGTGAATGAGAGAACACATAAATAAAACCCAGCAGTTATGTGTGAGAATTATCTGACTTGATCTAAGCTCNGAACTTTCTTTTCTGTTTTTCTGCTATCTTAATCTGTGTACAGAGTGGTGGCTCATAGAGCCGAAACAGAGATAAACAACCAAAAATGAGGGACATTCTTCCTATTTGATTGTATCATATTTCCTAGCCCTGCAGGGCCTTTCTGGAAGGCTCCCTGTACTCAATGTAAACCTCCACTCATTCTTCCTTCTGGTATCTTTGGAAGGCAGGAAGCCAGAGTTATTTCACAGATAAAGANGCTAGAATCCCCAGAGGTCCAATGCCTGCCTGGGTCACATAACTGAAGGCAGTGGGGATGCTGGGAATGGGACTTGAGGTTAGGACTCCCTGCCTGAGGTCTCCCAGCTCCCAAATGGGGCCTCCTTCCTAAGGAGGTAAATTCGTATGTGAAGCTTCCAATGGAGTCTTGCTCTCCAAAAGGAATGTTATGGGAATGCAGAGCAACCCATGCATGTTTCTTCNCCTGCATGTTATTAATACATTTTTCAGGAGGCGGTTACGTGCATATAATGATTGTCTGTTGTCGTTACAAATTCATCTAATGGTTAAATGAACATCCACTGCTGAGTTCACAAGTCTGCACTCTTAGGAGAGGATAACAATGACAAAAATATCTTGAATAATATAATCTTTCTTCTTTTTTTTACAGGACAAAGGATTAAGCCTGCAACCTTATGCATGCCNGGCGAGCACTGTACCACTGAACTGTAGCTCCAGGCACCAATACCAAAAATGTTTGCCATTTAAGGTTTGGGCTTGACAAGCACCTGGTAACTGTTCTGTTAGCCACTGTCAGCACTTTGGAGTTTGCGCTCACCAGTTAGAACGACAATATTGTCAAAGTCCTTTCACATTGGCAAATGGAGACAAGAATGGCTGTTTTTTCCAGGAGGTGAGATGAAGTTCCAAGAATGCCTGCTATCATTTTAAGCCCATCAAACCAAATTCCTAACATCTCCTTGTTCAAATTTTTAAATACTAAATGGAAATAGTTGGCACAGGCTGAGCACTTTGACCCTCCCAGTCATCATTCAACATTTCTATTTCAAACAGATAACTTTTAGTTTTTATCTCTCAACTTGTAAGTGCAGGGCTTGGTTCCAGGCCCTGGAGATACAATTAAGAATAATATAGAGATGCTTTCCTCATTTGTCAAACTGGTATGACTAAAAACAGGCTATGAAACTATAATCCTAACTTGGTAATGTCTTGAAAAACTGATCAACAGCCTCTGATAATGCAGTCATTGAAATGTCTGCACAAAAGGACAAAGGGAACCCTTGGATGCTGCTAATGGGAAGGTAACCCAGTCAAGCCACCATGGAAACTAATACAGAGTTTCCTGGAATAAAAACTAAAATAAGTCTACCATATGACCAAGCTCACTACTCTTAGGTAGTTACGTGAGGGACTCCAAATCAATGTATCACAGAGATACTTGCACATCAGTACTTACTACAGGACTGTTCAAAGGAACTAAGCTATGGAACCAGCCGAGATATCCATCAACAGAGGTCTGGATAACAAAAATGTGAGAAAGATAGGTAGATGATAGATAGATAGAGATAGATAGACAGACAGACAGACAGACAGATAGATAGGGCAGACTTTTTTCAACTTCAAAGAAGAACAAAGTTACATCATTTTCAGGAAAATGGTTATAACTGAGGATCATCATGTTAAGTAAATTAAGTCATTAAGAACATTATCACTGTTCTCTCCCATTTGTAGTTCCTAGATTTTGTATGGACACATGCAATCGTATGTATATATGACATGAAAGTAGGAGCAAAACAGTCTAGGACTAACAAGAGGAATATGGGGAAAGAGGCTTGAAGTAAATGGTATACTTGCATTAAAATGTCCTTATATAATCCAGTATCATGTACAATGAGTATAAGCCAATGAAAAGAATTTCAGAGAAAACAATAGTTTAAAAAAAGAAAAGGATAATTGATTAGTGCTACTCTCTTAACCAGAAGAGCTTCTCTCTGAAGTGGGCAACAGTTAATGCAGAGTCATAAGTGGTTAAAGTGCTGAGAATATGTGACTTCTGGGTACTCAGCCCTAAATGGGACATTTATGTCAACCCCCTCCCCAGACTTAGGGACTATTATGGAAAAGGAGGCAGATAAAAAATGTAAGAAGATGGAGATGGGTGCTACAAAATGCTGTCTTCTGCACATGGTAGGATTAACTCACTCATGAACTCACTGCAGTTATGGTTACTTGCACATGATAAAGTCAGCCAACTAGTCAGGGTTCCAGCAGCATCAGTAATGGGGTTACCAAAAAGAAAAAGCAAAAAAGAAAAAAAAAAGAAAAAGAAAGAAAGCCAGATGCAGCAGCACAAGTCTTTATCCAGCACTCAGGAAGCAGAAGCGAGTAGCTCTATGAGTTTGGGGCCAGCCTTGTCTACATAGTGAATTCCAGGACAGCCAGGGTGGCATAATGAGATCCCGCCTTTAAAAAACTGCCCACATAACTCACAAAGCTAAAGGCAAGCAGGCAAGGGTTGCAGCGGGTCTCTGGGAAGGGAACTCCCCTAGTAAGTTAGAGCATAAACAAACCCTCAAGCCCAGAGGAACGGAGGTCTCATTAACCTTGTCACATCCTGGTCCTTGCAATGAAATAAAAAAGGAAGTTAAAGTTCAAGAGGGCTGGAGAGAGGAGCACATGGTTATCACAGAGCTGCTCTGCTCTGCCCAGACGTGTTGTCAACAAAGGTCTCTTTCCCATAGGAAGTAGAGTCTCCTGGGGGATCTGACAGAGGCCAAGGCCAGTGGAAGAGAAAGGGGAAGTTCTCAAACTGGTCCAGTCTTCCTACTTGAGGGACGATCCCCCAGCTGGGACCACTTAGCCGACTGTAGATACACAAACTATGCGTGGGAGACAGTGTACAGCCCGGACAGCTGCCTCACATCTCAGCACCGGTGTTAAGCTGCTCAGGAAGTGGGTAAGGCTGGCCGCGTGAGTAGCACACAGAACGTTTCCAAAGACTGAGCAAAAGTGGCAAAGCCTCCATCAACTGCTTCCCTGTTATTTTACCAGCTGTACAAGGACTTAAGAGCTGCGGAAAAGCTGAACAGAGGGAGTTGCTCATGTTGTAGGAAGGATCACCGGGGTTATCAGCTTAGTAGGGTATAAGAAATTCATAGAAATGAATAGAAAATATATTTATTGATTGATTGATTGATTGATTGATTGATTGATTGATTAAAAAGGGGCTGCTGAGATGGCTCAGTTGGTAAAGGTGCTTGCTACCAAACCTGACTACCTGAGTTCAATCTCTGGAATGCACATGGTAGAAGAAGAGAACTCTGAAAGTTGTCCTCTGACTTCCACACATATGCTCTGGCACACATACACCACCAATACCCCCTTACACACACACACACACACACACACACACACACACACACATACACACACAAATGTAAAAAGTAAATAAGAATGAAATGAATAGGAAGTGTATAAGAAGTATGGGTGTCCCTATGCATTAAAAGGGATAATAAAGATTTCACTGGAACATAAATAAAACTAAATAAAACTAAATGTTGCTAAATGTTATTTTTTTATTTTTATGTACATTGGTGTTTTGCCTGAATGTGTGTCTGTGTGAGGGTGTTGGATTCCCTATATGTCTGTGTAAGGGTGTTGGATTCCCTGGAACTGGAGTTACAGACAGTTGTGAGCTGCCATGTNGGTGCTGGGAATTGAACCCAGGTCCTCTGGAAGAGCAACCAGTGTGCTTAACCACTGAGCCATCTCTCCAGTCTCTCTCTTTTTTTTAAATAGAGAAAAAGTCCAGCTAGTTCATTCATCACAAAGNCCTCAAGGGATCATAATTAAAGTGCCTCTTTTCCCTAAGTGATGTTTCTCTTTCATTCTCCATTTACTGGCCTCTCAATCTATACTCAAATTGCAACGATGCCACATGATAAGAATTTCTGCAACCTCTACACTTACAGGAAATTTATATGTAGAAGATTATCTAGTTCTTGAAAAAATGTTATTATATAGATTGCTTTGTTTACAAATAAAGCTGGGCATAGTGGCACATGCCTTTAATCCCAATACTCAAGACACAGAGGCGGGCAGATCTCTGCAAGTTCAAGGCCAGCCTGGTCTACATAGTGAGTTCCAGGTGAGCCAGGGCTACATTGTATGAGTAGGTAAAGCATAGAGATAAAATAAAAATTANTTAATTTTTTAAAGTAGACTTGCTTTCTTGTTCCCTTAAGATTAACCAATTTCAAGGACCATCTTTCTACACATTGCAGATTAATTTACACTTTATTAATTTACACTGTCGGGGCAGAGAGCCCAGGGCTTCATGCATGCTGAGCTGGTGCTCCACCACTGGGCTTCACTGACACTTGTCACAGCTCCTGTTGCCCTGAGCTCCCCATCTTCACACGAAGGCTTTTCTCAAGGCTTCGGTCCTCCCTGGGAGTTAACCCCCTCTTCCTTACAGTACCAGACTTGGAGGGAGCTTGGCTTCACAGAATCTTGCAGCGTTTTGGTTCTGATTTTGTGACCCAATGGGCTCCACCAGGACCTCCCTCATGGGAACTGACCAGTGGCTACATCACTGAAGACAATGATTTCCCCTCCCCCAGCACCCCTGGATTGACATCAGCTCCCCTGAGCGGGCCTGGGCCCCGTGAGCCCCTCACCCATCAATGATGGAAGTTCTGAGAGTCTTAGCTCAGACCCAAGCTCACTCCTCTCATCTGCTTTTCTTCACCTGATACTAAAGCAGTGAGTAAGTCAAGGGCTTGGTTAGTTTGTGCTCTGTTTCTTCCTTTCCAGACGGTGGAATGAAGAGAGAAAGATGGAATGGTCTGCCCTTGGGGCTCAGCCTGCCTCTGCGATGGGGGGGTGGGGGGTAGGGAGGAGCAGGGGGGGAGGAAGGGGGGGAAGGTGTTGCCCAGCCTCCGTCCTGCAGTGGGTAAGTTCTTTATAGTAAGACAGAGATGGTGGAGGCCTTGAACTAGCCAGCCTTCTTGGTTGTGGTGCTGCCTGTTTTCTATTTTTCCTAGGATGGGTTTGGTTTCATTTCCTTTTGTTCCAGTTGGGAGAGTTGTTTTGGTTTTGGAACAGTGTCTCATGTAACACAGACTGTCTTCAAATTCACTGTGTGGCTGAAGATAACCTTAACTTCCTGTCCTCCGGTCTCCATTTTCCATGTGCTGAGATTACAGGTGTGCACTTCCAGACCCTGTTTTATGTAGGGCTGGGGGTTGAAACCAGGCCTTCACATATGCTAGGCAAGTGCTCTCTCTACCAACTACAGCCCCAGCCCCTCTTACTGCTCCTCCACCTGTGGACCACTCTCCTCCCCTCTGCTCCGCAAGAGATGAGACTGACTCTTTGGTGCCCACCCAAGACATTCACTAGGTCACATCACCACTGGACAGGCTCACTGTGCCAGAAAAATGCAGGCAGGCCATCCTCCCTCTAGNCTGCCCCCTACAGACTGTGNAGTAGATGCCATCACAGAGCCATCTTCTCTCTCTTTTTCACCCTTGGCACACCTACAGTGACATGCCCAAACAGGCCAGGACCAGATCTCGGAATTCAGACTTCTCTCAAGCTCCTTCCTTTAAATACGTAGCTGAAGGGGCTGGTACCAAGGTTTAGATTCAGAGTGAAAAACAGAAAGTCTGTCTCTCCTAGACTTAGACAAGACCCTAAGTCATTTGCTTCAGCTCAGCTCTTGCTGGAAAGCCTGGGGCCAGCTGGTGTTGAGCCTGCTCAGTAGAAACAAAGTACTACAATTTGGGACCATTGGTTCAGAAACAGACTGCTTCTAAATTAATCAACTACTCTTCCTCTCAAAACCATCTCAATGATATTGCAGCAGATAATAAAGTTCCCTATAGAGAAGCCTGATGCTGCAAGAGACTTTAGGTACTGGGAAAGATGCAAGGGTTTACAACAGTTAACACAAGTGATACCCTAGAAGTGTGTGTAATACATACCAAAATACTAAGAAGTAAGGCCACCTTGACTAGCTAATTGATGAGAAGAGCATCAAGAATACAGCATGAAGCATCCTTAAACAGAAAGCAATCCCAGTATCTAATGATTCACAAAGCACAGAGGAAAAATTCAATAAAATCCTTGAATAATTTCTGTTTTAAAAAAAAGATAGCTTTGTCAGAGCTGGAGAGATGGCCTAACAGATAAGAGCACTTACTGCCCTTCCAAAGGACCTATGTTTGATTCCCAGCACCCATAAACGAGTTCATAACCAATTTTAACTCCAGTTTGATTTATCTGATGCCCTCTACTGGCTTCTGATCACTGCATGCTCATGATGTATATACATGCATGAGGCAAACACTCACACATAAAATAAATTAAAAACAAAAAAAAACTAGACTGGGCCATCAAGATGGCCCAGCAAATAAAAGTGCTTGGTACCAAGTCTGACAATGTAACACATGGTATCAAGAAAGAATAAATTCCGGCAAGTGTCCTCTAACCTCTGTATGTGCCCCACTTAACACACACACAATAGATGAATAAAATGTGGTCAAAGTTTTAAATAGCCTTTTGTGTCTGTGTTTGAACATTCGGACGTGACACAAAACATTTTATCCTGATGTCACTTACCCACCCACACATATACACTTTCTCTTTCTCACAAACATACAGACAAAAATAAATATAATCTTTTTAAAATATTTAAGACCATCCTCTCTAGGAGAGATGAAAATTGGGGTAAATACCCTTAAGATCCTTACAAGTCTTTTGCCCAAGAGGATCTTGATACAGTCCTTAAGTCTTCATTATATCTTAAGAGATTTGGACANGGAGCTATATTTTGCTGCCAGCATCCTGATCTATCTACTGATCAATCAATCAATCAATTCATCAATCCACTATTTGTGGTGCTGGGGACAGAACTCCAGGGCCTTGTGAATGCTTGGCCAGTGCTCTGCCACTGAGCCACACCCCCTGCCCATCAGCACTCTGATTCCATTTTTAAACCAGGGTCATTTATCTTTGTGTTGTTGTTGTTTGGGGTTTTCCGTTTGTTTATTTTTGTTTTGTTTGTTTGAGGTTTTGGGGTGTTGGTGTTGTTGCTGCTGTTTTTGAGAAAGGGTTCTACTGCATAGCCCTGGCTGGCCTGGAACTGTATATGTAGACCAGGCTGCCCTCCACACTCACAGAGATCTGCCTGCCTCTGCCTACCAAGTGCTGGGATTAAAAGAGCACGCCACCACAATGATCTCAAAGTCATTTCTTGTCTTGCAAATCTTTTCTTAAAAGACTGAACACTTTAGCTCCTTCTCAGTTCTAAATTCTCTTTGAAGTGTAAACAGTTCTGACTCTAGCTTACTTGTTTCTTCTGTATTTTTCAACACGTTTCCCCATCCTGCTGGGAGATCTCCTGATCTCCACATTCACTGAGCCTTCCTGTTCCCATGGTAGCAAAGGGACAGTCATGCAAACTGTGTTAATGCACAGCTTTGGTTCTTTCTCCAGCTGCCAGTGGAATCTCCTCGTTGCTCCCTAAAACAGTCGCTTCCTATTTCTCTAAGCTATTTCTCTGCCAGACTCAAAGCCAATGCCACATCCTATGGCAGGATGCTACTCTTAGTTACTTTTCTATTGCTGCATAAGCCTAGTTTGATAGTTTATAACAATTANTTGCCTCCTACATCCCTGTGGTTTGGTCGATAGGTTGTGGTACCTCGCATATTGTTTGTTGGCTTAAATTGGGGTATCTAGACTGTCCCAAATGGGCTCATATGCATGACTGGACATTAAGGTATGCTGATAAAGAGGAACTCGGTTCTTCTCCAAGTAGGATTCTCTTCATGGTTCACTGAGCTTTCTCATAACATGGAAGATAGATTCCCTAAAGGACCATTCTGAGTCAGACATGGAGGCACACATCTGTAATCACAGCACTTGGGAAGCTAAGGATAAAGGACCTTGAATTCAAGGCCAGCCTGGGATACTTAGCAAGACTATACTGAAGGAGAAAGAGAAGGAGGAGAAGGAAGGAGTTAAAGACAGAATGAAGAGGAGGAATCTGGGTGTGGTAGCACACTCCTTTAATCCCAGCACTCAGAAAACAGGAGCAGGATGATCTCTAGGATCAAAGCCAGCCTAATCTACATAGTGAGTTCCAGGCCAGCCAGGACTACATAGTGAGACCCCGTCTCAAACACTGTCAATAACAACAAAAAGACAAAGAGGAGGAGGAGAAGGCTGAACGTGAGGAGGAAGGGGGAGGAGGAGGNAAAGAAAAGAATTTCCAGAAGAGAAGCCTCGATGTACAAGGACTCATCAAGCCTGTACACGCATCATTCGAATTCATGTTCTCCTGTCAATGCTAGCTACATGGCCAAGGCCAGGGTCAGAATGTGAAAGGCCCCCCAGGTGCAAATACCAAGGAGTAAGTTTCACTGAGGGCCACCAGAGGCTTCCATGTCCTTCAAATGAAGCCTGATCTTTTTTTTTTTTGATCGAACAAATGATCTAGAATACAACTGTCATTTAAAAAACCCTTTTGTTGGGGCTGGAGAGATGGCTCAGCAGTTAACAGTGCTTGTTGCCCAGTTCCCATCATCTTAGAGCCACCTGTAACTCCAGGTGTAGACGATCCAACATGGCCTTCTGGATTCTGTAGGCATCCACATGCCAGAGCGTATACACACAAACACACGTGTACACTAAATTAAAAGTAAATAAAAGATTTTTGTTAACAGTAAGACAGGTAATAAATTCATTTACTTTGTTTTCATTTTGGCGTCCAGAAACTGTACCTATCAAATGTGTTTTATTTTGTTTAACATGACATGTTGATCCCACATTGAGTGGATTCCGACTGAATGGTCTTTTCCTAGTATCAATTATCTTCAGGCCTGAGGAGATCCGGTACTCTGTTTTCCACTCTGAGTCTTGCTGTCAGGTCAAGAGCCCTTTGCAGAAGAGGAATGAGTCATAAAACAGAATTTGGGCTCGGCTAGTTACTGGAAATAACACCATCATAGTACCACTGAGCACCAAGCCATCTGGATGGGTACTGCATTTTGTTTTATTCTCCTCTTAATCTTCAAGAAGAATTAAGGTCGCTCTGTAACTAGACAGTGGCAATTAGGTGTGTCTTGAAATTATATACAATAGCACTTTCCTTGTCAAGCCTTAATAACCTACAGCTTTTACAAATTGCTTTTTGCCAGAGTTTCTACAGAAATTAATTCTAAAGGCCTGTAGTCTTTATCCAGAACATTTTGAACAAAAGCGTGGTTTTCAGATAGAGTTTAANTTTGTTCTCTGCCACATGTTTAAGCTTTAAATGAGTGTTAAGGAATAAAGGTGCTTCGGGTGTTACAATACCCCGTGGGGTTTATGCTGTGANTGGATACCTGGGGAGGGGTGTGTTTCAATAGCAAGAGGGGGAAATAAACAGGAACCTGACTAAGTTCTCTAAAAGTTAGGAAACACTCTACATTCTGACCTAATCCTTGATGAAACTACAGGTAATACATTTAAAGGGATTTAAAATGGAGCCAAGAAGTATACACACTGACCATTCTGTGTACCCNGTCCCCTGCCCGGAGGCTCCATTTAATCTTTTAATACTCACTGTAACCTGAGCTTTTTCCTCACTCTAGCAGGAATCTGACAGTCCTGTTCATTAAACTCTACCGTCAAAATGCATCCAAAGAGCCTGTGATTGCAGCAGTGCTGTTTGGGGTCCTCCCCTCCTGGGTGTCGTTCCCTAGTCTTCTATTTCCTCTTTGTGAACAGATCTCTCATTTTCCCAGACCTGAAATTTCCTTTCCACTCACATATCTTCATCAGCAATTAAGCAAAGGACACCTCCTCCTCGGGGCTCTACCATGTCCCCCTTTGTTTCCATGGCAATCTGGGCAATTTATAAGGAACTTACAAAGGCTACTTTAGTATTAGCTGTACTTCTGACAGTCTTGGAAATGAAACTGCTGGAAGACAGTGACCAGTGACTAGTGTAGCATCGAGCTGGAAGGCAATGGTAGCAGGGGGTGGGGGTGGGGTGGTACCAGGAATGACCTCAGGAGAAGGCTCAGTGTCTATGTTCATCGATTCCTCTGCCAGTAGACATTTCCCAGAACCCAACATACACTTCCAGAGGCAATCCCTCCACAGCAAACTCTTCCAACAAGCAGGCGCTGTCCCATACTGAANAGTCTAATTAGAACCAGACTCAGCCATCAGNAATAGTTTCCATTTGTCACAATTTATCAGGACTTTCTGCACAACCTTCAACATTGGGGCATCTTCCACTGTGTCCCTTTCTCTGTGTCTTCTCATTGCCGTAAGATACTAAGACACTAATCATTCATGCATTGATAGTTGGCATTCCCCCAGCAATCCCCAGTATCCTTTGTACAGCAGCAGCCTGATAGGTCCTTTCCCTCCCTGAGCTCATTTAATCACCACAGGCCTCCAAGGGAGCTGGTATTGGCCCCATTTTATTGATAAGGAGCTAAGTGTCCCCATGTCAAAAGGTCAGAGATAATTGAGGACAGAGTCTGGTGTGAGTGAACCAGAACACTTGGGGAGTTGAACAACCTCACTACAGCTTGCAGTTCACTTACCCACTTCCCAAACTCTCTAATCACAGAGCAAGCTGTTTCCACGGGGCTTTAGGGATGTTTCCTTTTACCCAGTTCAGTTAGAGAAACTCCCCAGGGGAGATCTATAAAATTCTGCTTGGAGTCTGGGGAGACAGCTTAATTGGCAAAGAGCTTGCCTTGNGAGCATGGGGACCTGAGCTTGATCCCAAGAGTCCATGTGTGTTGCTGTTTTTTTTAAGCCAGAATCAGGTATGGTGGCACATACTTGTGATCCTGAACTGGGGAAGCAGAGACAGGGGGATCTCTGGGACTCACTTGCCAGGCAGCTTGGTCTACTTGGCAAGTTCTAGTTTAATAAGAGACATTGTCTCAAAAAGAAGGCAGGGCCAGCACTGGCCTCCAACCCTGATGACCTAAAATTCAATCCCTAGGCTCCTCTGACTTCTACACAAGTGTGCTGTGGGCATGTACACACTCAAGCACATGCGCCCCTCACACACACACACACACACACACACACACACACACACACAAAATATAAATATAAATAAGCAAACTAATCATTCAAAAAAATGTAATAACAAAAGAAAGTGAATGGCACCTAAGGAATGACACCTGAGACTGTCCTCTGGCCTACACACAGGCACAAAAAACAGAGTTGTTGTCATATCAGGGTGCCTGACTGGAGGGCGCTGTTACCTCTGGAATGCAGGTGGCAGTGTTCCAGACAGAGGCTTTGGGCCAAAGTGACCTCTTCCAAGCCTCACTGCAATTTTCTGCTGCCTTTGCTCTCACGTGTCTTACATTATTTTTTCTACTAACTTCCTGAAAGCAACACAAAGGAACTCTGCTTTTTGGTGTCATTATGATGACAGGTCTCACAGCTCAGCAGTTATATAATAGATATCAGGTCACAAACCTAAATAAAGAAATAAGTCTCAACTTGATTCTGAACTCGATAACAAAATGCTACCATCCTTCAGAAACAGTCTACCATACTCCCACCCTTTGTGACCCTTTCAAAACTCTCTGTGGCCCCACCTAGCCTTATTAGCTAAAGCCATGAGCCAATTAAAGTCAGAAACCACACCAAGCTTATACATGTTCCACGGAACCAAACATGTTCTGCTTGGTTGATTTGTGTTACGGAAA
>LZPO01055122.1:78640-89856 GCA_001675575.1 Neotoma lepida
TAAAACTTTAAAGCCTTTTACAGATACTGGCTATGTACAATTAAGTTTCCTGCTTTCCAGATGGGTAGGAGCACTCAGACTTCAGGGTGAAATTCTGACTTCATTGCCAATTTTCATAATGGCTTTGGGCAAGTGACTCCTCCTCCCTGGCTGTTTCCCAGTTGTACACAACTGTCAGCTGAAAGTTTTAGGACCCTTCTCCCTCTCCCATAATTATCTTCCAGACAGGTGGATTTCAGTTGTCAAGGTAACTGTAGCAAATAGATGGCTGATAAATGGTAGCAAGAATGGGTGTGCTATTTTTCATGCACAGAAAAGCTTCTTGCTGAATGAGTGCCAGTAGCCTCCGTGATCGTTGACATTGGCAAAGGCCCCACAGCAGCTTCCCTGCTTGACAGTCTAGGGATACCATCATCTACAAGTCCAGGCAAANCAAGATGAAACTCAAAGTTCAGCTTGTTTGGTCTGTGGGTGACGGGCATGATGAGAATATTTCAGAACCATGGATGACCAGAGAGAAAGAGGACAGAGTGAACCATTTGCCAGATTTTCAGGATGCCCAGGTATTGCTTAGTTTCCTTCTGTTCACCATTTCAACCTAGATTTGGTTTTAAGTGCCATGTAGGATTTACTACGGTTCTGTTTCAGTTTACAATGCCATGACTTTACAGTGATGGAAAACTGGAATGTTAATCTTTTCCCAGGCTACATTTTGCATTACAATCCTCTTGCTGCATGGGNCAGCTGTAGCACACTAGAGCCCGAGTCTCCATAGAGACATTGCAGGATCAGCTGATGCTGCCCAGTGTGTTGTATTGCTAAGCCATGCTATCTAATGAGTTGTATTATGATTTGAACACTTTGTCCCTAGCTCATGACACTGTTTAGGGGTCTTACAGAACCTNTAAGAGGTAAAGACTTGCTGGAGACAGCAAGTCACTGGCCATGGGCCTTAGGGTTTGATAGCCTGCCNCACTTCCTGTTCACTGTCTGTTCCTGAGTGTGTATGAAATGTGACCGACCAACCCCTTCCTCCTGCTGTTGCTATGCCTTACCATACCTTCCCCACCACCACGGACTGTATCCCTCGGGAACAGTGAACCAAAATAAACTCTGTCTCCCTTAGGTTGCTTTAGGTCGAGTTTTATTGTTGTTGTTGTTTTTAACAAGACAGGGTTTCTCTGTGTAACAGCCCTGGCTGTCCTGGAACTCACTTTGTAGGTCAGGCTGGCCTCCAACTCATAGAGATCTGCCTGCCTCTGCCTCCTGAGTGCTGGGATTATAGGCGTGTGCCANCACCCAGCTAGTCAGAGTATTTTAGCACAGCATGAGAAAAGAAATTAAGACAGTTTGGGCATAGTAAACATATCTTTGACTTATGACATTTTCCACAGATGATGGGTTCCTTGGGACATTAATCCATCATAACCCAAGGATTACATGTATTTATAACACTTTCTACTTATGATAACATATTCACCACCCCAAGATAGACTCTGGTCCATGTAAGTGGGTTCCAGCTATAAACAGAGGCTGACTACCCAGCTATGTGAGTAAGCTTGGAAGTAAATGACCAGAGCCAACCACTGAGGGCACCTGAGGTAAGCTCCAGGTCACTAAGCGCCTGGCCATCTCCAACCTCAGACATCAGGTGGTCTCTCGGGGTGATTTTGCACTGTATACACTGCTGCTGTCCTTTCCATCACATGTTATTTCCTGTATGTACTAACTGTATGGAACTTACTTACTATGAACCTTATCTACAGAGTTATTCCCCTAAAGCTTAGAGAATCCATCTTTTTTGGAAATCCCAATTGATTTTATAATGTTCTCAAGGACCCACTCTCAAATGATGTATACAATTCACACTAGGGAAAAAAACTCAAAGCCCCAAAGACTGAGGAATTATTTTTCCAACTTACATGTTTTGTAGCCTTTCAAAAATTCAAATTTTTCAAAATATGACACACNAATCATAAAGTCAAGTTGCTCAGCCATAAACACCTATTCAAACTGAGTTAAAACACAGTTTTCAAAAGTTGTTCTTAGGTTGGGGTGAAGTTGAACGATAGAGGGTTTTGCTCAGCATGCATGAGGCCCTGGGTTCCGTCCTCAGTCATACACACACACACACATACACGGGCACACCTATTCTAGAGAACCTCAGGTGTCNTCACTCTCAGCCTTAGTTCCTGGAGACAATGTGTCTCACTGAACTTGAAGCTCACTGGTTCCACTGGGCTGGCTAGCAAATGATCTTCAAAGATCCACCTGTCTCCATCCCACAGCAACAGGGCTATGGACACACATGGCCATGCCTGCTTTTATGTGGGTAGTGAGGACTTGAACTCAGGTTCTCATACTTGTGCAGCAAACACTCTTACCCACTGAGCCATCTCCCCAGCCTGGCATAAAGGCCTTGTCTAGTTAAATACTAATACTAAAAATTAATACAAGATGAATGGTATTTTGACATCTGACCAAGTCTTAATTCTAGTACAACTGACTACACAGACTAAAACACCACTCACAGCAGATCCTGCACATTTTTATGTGACTGTTTATTTATACTTTTCCTCTCTTGGCTCCACAGAGTGATATCTTGTTCCACATTAAGTATCCTTGTATGTTTATTTCCCTTTCACTGTCTGGGAGTCTATTCCAAGTGTCTGGCAGAAAACCTTGATAGAGGATTGCAGAGAGTGGTCTGGCCATCAGACAAAGAGACTAGGAACNCCAGTCACCATCCCAGAGGCTGGGCTCACTAGGTGTTGAGTGGGCCACCCAGACTATGAGATACTAGCTGGTTTCCTTAGGCTTGGACTACAGTAGATTCCTTGGAAGCAAAGCAATGCTGTGGTTGGAGTTTGATCACCAGTGACCTGGATCTGAACATTAGCTCAGCCATCTCTTGCTGTGCAATTATAGGNCAATCACCTGCATTCCCTGAGCTTCAACTTTTTTTCATCTCTCACGGCAAGTTGAGGTGAAAAATGCATTCAGTAAAAACTACAGTTTACAAGTCATTGCTCAAAGTGGTACATAGATTAGTGTTTGGGAACCAGGACTAACTTGGAGCTTTCTACTAAAGCTTTCTGAGATTTGATACAGTAAGTGTGGAGCCCAGTATCCTATCCTCGGGATAACTTGCAGGATGTGGTATGTTCAAATCAATAGTGCTCTGCTATAGCAAAATACCTGAGGCTGAGTAACTTCCAATGCATAGAAATGTGTTGGTTTGAAGTTCTAGAGACTGGAAAGTCCTAGGTCAAGGGGCTACCACTCCAGTGATGGCTCACTTGCTTGTTAAATCATCCTATGACAGAAAGGCAAAGAACGGTCGGGAGTGAGAAGGGAGTTAGCTCTTCCTTGGGTACANTTGTAGTCTGGTACTTCTCATTAAGTCTCATCTCCATGTATGTTGCATTGGGGCTGAAGTTTCTAACACATGTTTTTGGGGGGCACATTCAAACCAGAAAATTGTCCCAGGGCTCAGTCTAAAAGGTTGATTATCAAATATGAAAGACATGTAAGAACAACCCAGTGCCTAATTTGGGTCAAACCTTGCAAACCTGACAGACCTTTACTGTTTTATGTCCTTATATTTTGATTCTCCCTATGTGCTGTTGGAGGCATACACACCTTCAACGTCTTGTTTGGTTTCCTCTCAAAACAACATTTTTAAATTATATGGCTTTGCATATTCTTTTATGTTAATAACTAAAATATTTCTCCATAACTTTACATGGTTACCAAGGAGATAACTTCTGGTGAGCTGGAAACACATAATATTTAAAAATAAAACTCTCTGGGCTGGGACAATGGCTCAGTGGGTAAAGTGATTGCCATATAAACGTGAAGACTTGAGTTCAGATTTCCCCAGAACCACATAAAACATGGATGTGCCTGTAGTCCTAGTGTGCCTGTAACCCTACTGTGCCTGTAGTCCTACTGTGCCTGTAACCCTACTGTGCCTGTAGTCCTACTGTGCCTGTAATCCTACTGTGCCTATAATCATACTACTGGGTAGGCAGAGAAAAGAGGATCCCTGGAGCATGCTAGCCAGCTAACCTTCTGCAGTGGGTAAGCTCGGAGTTCAGTGAAAGATCCTTCCTCAGAAGCTATGGTAAAGAGCAACAGAGGAAGACACCTGCTTTGGCCACTTACCACTACATGCATGCACACACTCATTCACTACACGCACAAAATCCTAAAAATAAATTAAACAAAGCGAATATAATTTTTCAAATGTTTCCTAAAAAAGCCAGGTGTGATGGTGCATGATTGGGAGATAGAGGCAGGAGGCACAGGAGTTCAAGGTCACCCTCAATTATGCCATTAAAAGGCAGACTAGGCTACATTATGATATACTGTCTCAAGTAAGTAAATAAATAAATATCTCCTTTGGACATTAAATGACATATCAATTTGATGTTAAACATAAGTCATTTATATACACAGATACAAGCTCATCTTTAATAGGCCAAAAATTATTCTGTTAACTTGATTTTTTTTCCTCCTTTTTTGTTGTTGTTTTGTTTTTTGAGACAGGGTTTCTCTATATAGCCCTGTTGCTTGCTGTCCTGGAACTCATTATGTAAACTAGGCTGGCCTCAAACTCACAGAGATCTGACTGCCTCTGACTCCTAGGTGCTGGGATTAAAGGTGTGCACCACCCTAAAATTCTTTTATTGGTCTCCCATAAGTAACAAATAAAAATATGAATATAAATGGAATTAACCTTTAATTTTCTATGGCCTTTGGGGTTGAAGGTGGCAAAGAAATATTTCTGGGCTGAATTGTTATGAGTTACTATTAATAAGCAATTTCTCAAGACAACATAAATACATAATTTTACAAGTAGTCATTAAACATAAAATGTAGACTCTTAGTGGAGAAAAACACTCTCCCTAAGACCTCTTCCCAAAATAGACAGCTCCTTCGTGACCTTATCCCTACTCTGCAATTATTGTTGTCATTACTGTTACAAGTACTAGGAGACCCTCTTCATGGAAATAAGCAAATTATAATGGCAAGGATCCCAGCATCGAAGCACTAGTTGCTCAAGCTACTTCTGATGAGGTAATCTATCACCAGAATTACTTAATGCTCAAGCTACTTCCGATGAGGTAATCTATCATCAGAATTACTTAATGATCGAATTCTCCAGCAACTCAATTAAGTCTTTTCTCAATCTTCATGGAAGTGAAGAATCAGAAATCTCGTGGGTTACAAAAAGATTTATTATTCCACCAGTAGATCATTCATTTTCTTTATTTAAAAAAATGGTTTGGGTCTGGCTTCCCAGAGGGCTAGTGCCCTGAGGCAGTGCTGGCTAGTGAGATGAGGGATGGTGAGAGCTGTCTATGTNTAAGACATTGTGTCTATGATACGGTTATTAAAAGGGGACATCAGAAAGGAGAGCCCTCAATTCAGCCTANAAGCTCCCTGCCATCCAATGCTCAGGAGAACTATTTTAGGAAAGAGTAAAATTGTAAAAACCAAATCCCTGAAACCTGTATGCCCTTAGAAGGTCATCATACATCCCTAAGGATCCAGGTACCCAAACTGGAAGTCCCCCACCTTGGAATCTATGCTAGGAGCTGAGTCTCTGTGGAGTGAATGGCCAGACAGCTGGAGCTCCTCTGACATCTCCAAAGGGCATTCTCCAGGCCATGCTATGGCCATCACAGCACCTTTCCAAATGTCAGAGAGTGCTAGTACCAGGAAATCTCATAACCAAGGGATTTGGAAGAACATCCTATTATTTTCCTTTCTTTTAAAGGTTCACAATAAATTTGCATNTTTAAGGCTAAACATACCAGCTTAGCTTTGTTTTACNCAAATGTCAAATTACCTCAATCCCTTCCTCCACTTTCCGTGAAGAATATCTAGTTCCACTTAGAAGGACATAGATAATCTGCTGTGCAGCACCAAGCTGAATCTCTGTGCCTTGCATATAGGCTTATTCATGGCAAGTGTGGCTGTCTCTCAGTTCCCAGAGGGACTAAGACCTGAGTGAGTTTGTCACTTGGTCTTCTCTCTGTGGACTATTCCAGAGAGCACTCCTTTCTGCTCTTGCTTTCCTGCTTGCATGCCTTGTTGGAAATGCTAATAGATAAGGAGAGCCCCTGAACAACCATAAACATAAAGATGCTGCCTAAGCCTTTCTATTAATTCCCAAGTGCAAGGTCAACACGGTGTTTCCCTGGCTATCCTTGAGCGTTTCCTTGCCATCTGCCAGTATGGAACCAACCAAGAGGGTAAAATTGAATTTGAAATATACATGAGTGGAGTGTGCATATGTAGAGGAGTGTGTGTGTGTGTGTGTGTGTGTGTGTGTGTGTATAAGAGAGAGGGAGAGGAAGAGAGAGATTGTATCTAAGAGTATATGCCTGTCTTTCATTATACCCAGAGCTGCATGAGTTTTTTCAATCATCTGGTTTGAATTTTCCATTTTTCATTGCAAAACTCAAAGAGTTGGCTGCATAATAATGAAGACGAGCGTACAAATTTCAAATACCACAGTTGGGGAGCAAGGCCTCCTAAGTTGTTTACTGCATGGGAATGAGGGTCAAGTCTCCTGAGTTGGTGTANGATCACGGACATCTTAGGCATCCTGTGATTTCTCCAATCCTCAGAAGATATGTAAAAACAAGTCCCTGCAGATCAGAGAAATAGTTCAGTAGGTAATGTGCTTGCTGTACAAGTGTGTGGACCTGAGTTGGATCATCAAATCTCACATTAGAAAACCAGTATTGCGGGGTGGGTGCTAACACTGGTAATCCCAGTGTTGAGTGCTAGGGGCTTGCTGACCAACAGGAATAGCCTACTGGGTCAATGGAGAGACCCTGTCTCAAGAAAACAAGGTGGATGACACCTGAAGAACAACACCCAAGGTTAACCTATGGCCTCCACACCCATGTGCACATACAAATGCAACACATTTATCCCATACATGTCAATGCACACACGCACACACACACACACACACACACACACACACACTCCTCTTTTCCCCTTATTCATCAGCAAGACTGTAAGTAAGAAGTTAGCCAATTGTCTATGCATTTTCATGTACATTTTGGTTAGCAAATAAATGAAATTAGACTCTCTGTACATGGCCGGTACCTAAAATTCAGACAAATCAATTGGCGCCTGTTAGGGGAAAGGTNGGGGAGAGAGTCTGCAGGGACCTGAGTTTTTTGTTTTGTTTGTTTGTTTTTCACATAAANAAAGCTTGAAGCATTGCTGCCTGGACCTCTCTTTTCACCTGTTCAGAGCTATAGAACTGACAGAGCCAAAGGCCCCTCTGTAGAAACTTCTGTCCTCACCTGTGAAGTCAGAACATAACTAATGAATATTTATAAGCCTCCCCCAGCCAAGGCGGGCAAATGAGAACAGTTGGAAGAAATAAGATAAAGAATCAAATCTAGTTTTTTAAAAAACAGTTGGGATGTCTTGGAGAATGTTTTATAAACCCTTTTGCCGGGGAAACAGAACCAGGNGAAAGGGAATGCAATGCCATCCTTACAGTTGAAGAGGGAATTTAGCAGCTGAAATGTGACAGGGCCAAGCCCTTAGCACCCCAGATCATGGAGAAAGCCGCCTGAACTCTATACCACAGACACGGCAGAGCATCTGTTGGGAGAGCAGACGCGTTAAAGCCGTGATTAAAAGTGATCCCAGGTGTGAAGAACAGCAAGCTGCAGCTGATTTCCCAGCATGCCTCTGCGATTGATTCCCTGGGAGAAAGAAACCATGCTTTTCTCTCCTTGCTCTCTAAGGAGGAAGTAGGAGTTGGGAGAAGCAGCAGGCAAGGCAAGCGTGGCCCACGGGTATTTTGATCCAGCCACATAGTGTTGGATAAATCTGTCCTGGGTATTCCCCGGGGAAGCATCTGCAACCCTGAGTAACAGAAATGCCTGGTGTTCACCTGGGTTGGAGGTGCAGGGCGCCTCCTTTGTCATGGCCATCGGTGAGGATTTGCAGATTTCCAGTCTCCAGCCTGTGAATGTAGCTGTGCTGACGGAAGTCTTGGGGGATGCACAGCATAGGGAAGAAATCCCTTTTCCCTGTTAGTCTGTGAAGCTGTCAGGCCGCAGGAAATCAAGCTGTACGGCAGTAGTTCTCAACCTCTGGGTCGCGACCATCGGAAAACATATTTGTGATAGTCTTAGGAACCCCCAACCATAAATTCATTTTCGTTGCTACTTCATAACTGTAATTTTGCTACTGTGCCAGTGTCTTAGACCTAACACCACCAGAATTATGTTTTCTGATGGTTGTGACCCACAGGTTGAAAACCACTGCTGTAGGGGCAAAGCCCTGCTTAAATGTTTAAATGGGCTATATATATGGAAGGGCTGAATTCAGGGGTCATGACTGGGCTTTAANAACAGTGACCACAGAATCCAGTGGATCTGACAACATACTAGAATCAAATTTAGACATGTCCAGCCTGTGGCCCATGGGCCACACGTGTCCCAGATGCTATGAATGTGGCCCGGCACATTTGTAGATAACAATATTATATTGCAATGTGAAAAGGTTAGATAGTACAGCAAGATGTTAGGGTTTTTGTTTGTTTGTTTTGTTTTTTTCTTGTCATTCCAATTCTGCCCTAAATGAGATCCAAGTCTCTCTGACTCTTCCTCTTTTTCTATATATTTTGGTCACATCCTGCACCTCAGCTGGCTTGCTGTAGAGAAGGATCACACTCTCACCCAGCAGGGGCTTTTCAGGGATGATTTGACATTGATGTCCCCTTGGGCCNTGTGTGGTGGTAAAAGTGGCTGGAGGGGTGGTCAAGGATGTAGCTCAGCTGGTAGAATGCTTGCCTAGCATACATGAAGCCTGGNGTTTGATGTCCAGCANCACACAGGCCAGCTGTGATGGTGCATGCCTGTCATGCCAGCACTGNGGACATAAAGGTGGAGGATCAATAGTGGAAGATCATCCTTGTCTATATAGTAAGTTCAAGGTCAGCCTAGGTCCANGAGATCCTGCCTCAAAACAAACAAAAAGCAGGCAGGGGAACAGCCGAGTGTGGTAGAAAGATCCAAGCCCTAGTGGCTGGTGGGCCTTTGTGAGCAGTTCCCAGGTCAGATACAGAACTTCAACCTTCAGTCTCAATTATCTTGCCTCTAAAACCGTACACTCACCTTACAAGAAAATTGAGCACCTCTAACATAACATTGTAAAGTACGGGGCACCTAATATCTCCATAGCAACTCTCACTGTGTTAGTCTTCCTTCAAAATCAGGGGAACAGTCATTTTGGGGGTGGGGACACTGGTCTATAAGATGAACTTTTGATATTCTGAAGCTCCTTTGTGGAGCGAGGCTGAGATAATGATGAGAAGGAGATTGCTGGGAAGAATGAGCAGACAGGAGGTCTGGAGTGAGTACCCCAGCCTTAGCTGTGAAGGGACAAGGTAAGGAGGGTAGCAGATCAACCATGAATCTGAGAGGGTAGGTTCTCAATGGGAAAGGGAACTGACTTCAGGACAAGTTAAAGAAGAATGTTCTGGAATCAATAATCTGTGCTGCACAGCAGGTAATGGGATGGNACTCGTGTCTCTGGATGCCTCCTGCAGAATATGTATATGGAGTTGTTCCCCTAAGCATGAGGATCCCCTCTCTGAGGGGACCTCAGAGAGAACCTGGAGATGCAGACTACTGGAGCAATATAGTATTTTTGTCTATGGCTTTCCTGACTGGATTGTGCCTTTCCTCTGTATCCATTCTTTGTTCTGGCGGTGGTCCTAGGTATGAATCCCAGGGTCCTGTATGCATTGTACCACTGAGCTGCATCCTTAGCACTGTGTGTTTCTATATGGCTCACTTATGTGTACTGATAATATGCTAAGTGCAGCTTGGATTTTAAAACACAAAGAGATCTGGCATATGGCATTGTGCCTGTAGGTAACACTGTATTCTGCACTTAGAAATTCCTTGAGAATTTGCTGGACATGGTTGGCCATGTCTGGAATCTCAGCACTTGGGATGCTGAAGCAGGGGGATTACAAATTTGAGGCCAGTGAGACACTGCTGAAAGAGAAAGAGAGGGAGAGAGAGAGAAAGAGAGAGAGAGAGAGAGAGAGAGAGAGAGAGAGAGAGAGAGAGAGAGAGGAGTAAGGAATAGTTACAGCTTCTTATTGAAAGTAAATGAAACACACACAAATGAAAGTTGATTTTTTTTTCCCTTTAGCCTCAAGTTCAGGTATTCCTGATTTCCTAAATAGGATATGGGGCTAGAGAAAAGGCTTTTTCCTCAAACCTCAAGGGGATAATAAAACTCGTGGCTGCATAGTCAGGTTCATATTCATAGAGTACTTGCCTAGCAAGCTGGAGGCCCTGGGTTCAATTCCCACTCTATGTGTTGGGGAGGGAGGGTTAGAAGGCAATCAAACTCATTCTCTTTCTCTAAGATGAGACATCTGAAACCAGTACCAGTCTAGTCACAGCTTGTTGTTATTTTTTTTAACTGATGTAAAATCTTTATCCCAAGCCAGTTGTTTTATGCAGTGGTTTCCTCCTTAATAGAGTCAGGATAACCACATCTTTTAAACCAGTAAATAATGTTGTCAAAATAATCACAATCTTTGAAATCTCACAAAAATTTCTATTTTACAATTTCCCCTGAATATCAAGGCTGCAAGAATAACATTTCATATATTCAAATGGTTTACAGCTGTACTCCCTCCCCTACCCTGAAAAGAAAAAGAAAACAAAATCACATGTGCTTGGTTAAGGGCTAAGTTATCNGAGGAGCCAAAAATAAAATAGCCAAATTGTTAGCATTTGTGTAATACAATTACAACTTCGACGGTCGCTTTGTCATTGACTAGGAATATTAGGACAGAAGGGTGAGTGCCTGAGGGCTAGTGGTAGCTGATCAGCAAACCAGTGTTTCCCTTCTCCATCTGCACCACCAGCTCCCACTGTGCACCACCAGCTCCCACTACGCACTGCCCCACATGTACTAGGTGTATGTTTTCCAAATCAAATCCCAGTAAACTCATNTCTGAGAATATAAAACTTGGTGGCTTGAAGGAGAATGGCCTCCGTAGACTCATGTGTTTGAATACTTGGTCCCTACTTGATAGAACTATTTGGGAAGGATTAAGAGGTGTGGCCTTATTGGAGGAGGTGTGGCCTGAGAGTGAGCTTTGAGGTTTAAAAGACTTGCCACCCCTTCTGTTCTCTCTCTCT
>LZPO01055122.1:92533-111276 GCA_001675575.1 Neotoma lepida
GTGTGTTTGTGTGTGTCTTTATCCTGAGCTAATTTGCATTCTCCCTGCCAGCCTCCTGCCTTCTAATCTACAAATGGATCTGTAGATCCAGCCCTTTGCCTGCTGGGCAACTGGGGAGATAAGGTCTTTAAAAATCTGCACTGACAGAGGGCTGGGGTACAGCTAAGCAGCAGAACACTTTTCGGGCATGCACAAGGCCTGGNTTCCAGCACTGCAAAATAAATAAATAAAAACAAAACATCTTTTTAAAAGGAAATGGTGTGTAGTATATAGCTCAATTGGTGACAAATTCAAGGCCATTCAGGGCTACATAGACCCCTTTAAAAAAATGTATGGCACACACCTGTAATCCCAGCACTCAGAGGACTGAGGCAAGAGGTCTAGAGTTAAGGCCAACTGGACTACACAGAAAACTACTGTCTTGGAAAACAAACAAACAAACACCTTTTAAAATTCCTTGACAGGGGTGGTCTCTTCCTGTGCAGAGTCTAATATAGAAGAATTCCCTGTTACACAAAATTTGGGTATTTCCTATGAATGTCTCCAACAGGCTTGAAGCTGTGGGAGTTTCATCAGCTAATGTTTGTATCCTTTAGGGTTGAGTGATTACTGTAACAAACCTTCAATTTTCAGCCTAACATGTTGGACTTTAATTCTTACATCTCTGACAGCCCAGTGTGTGTCAAAGTCAATGCAAGCACTAGGCTCCAGGTGGCCTTCTAGGACTCAGGGTAGTGACATCTCTACCCTCTTCAGTATTTGACCTTCAAGGCTTATAGAGGAGAAATAAGCTGAGAATTTGTTTTTTGTTTTTTGGGGGGTTTATTGTTGTTTTAAGGCCAAGTCTAGAAATTGCATATGTCACTTCTTTTTGCATTTCATGGCCACAGCTTGGCCATGTAGCCAAGTCTAATGTTGAAAATCCTGAAATATGCTCCATCTGTGGACCTAGGAAAAAGAGGAAGCCAGTTCCATGGTGACCCAGTGACCTCTGCCACCATAAATTGCACACTGTGCCAATTGCACACAGCTTAGGATCTGCAGGAAGACAGCCCTGGGAAGAGCATGGTGAGGGTGTAGGTGACTTGAGCCATTTAGGCTTGTGCACAGCGCCATCTGCTGCTCAGCAAAAGGAACAGGCAGTGGGTTGCACTGGGCCTNGGGATTAGAAGACTCAGAAGGTGGTGGTTGGTACTCTTAAAACTTAACTGGTTTGGTAACCACAGACATGCATACAGCTGCTTTTCTTTTTCTTTTAACAGACACCAATTCTGTTTAGTTTTTGTCAACCTGACACAAGCTAGAGTTATTTAGAAAGAGGAACCTCAATTGAGAAAATGTATCCATCAGATTGCCTGTAGACTAGTCTGTGGGGGGCATTTTCTTCATTAACTGATTGATGTGGACAGGCCCAGGACACAGAAGTGTGCCATCTCTGGGCAGGTGGTCCTGGATGGTAAAAGAAAGAAGGATGAACAAGCCATAGGGAGCAAGCCAGTAAGCAGCATCCTTCTGTGGCNTCTGCAGGCCTCCAGGTTCCTGCCTNCAGGTTCCTGCATGCTTCAGTTCCTGCCCTGACTTCCCTCAATAATGGACTTTTCCCTGGATGTATAAGGTAAAATAAATGCTTTCCTCTCCAAGTTGCTTTGGGTCATGGTATTTTATCATAGCAATAGAAACCCAAACAAGACACTAACAAAATACCGTAAGGATAGCAGACAGGAGTTGTTTGTCTTTCTGTGAAATTAAACTAGAAAACAAGCACAGGAATGAGAATCAAGAGGACTCTGTGAAGATTCATATGTAGGAACACAGCTACATCACTCCATTAGATAACAGAGTGCTTGACTAGGATGGGAAGACCTAGGTCTAGCCCTAGTTCACCTCAGTTTTAGGGTGAGGGAACAGGATGACTTTTTCAGATTTTTCCAGCTGAGAGTCGTAAACAAATCATATATAACACATTTCAAGATGGCAATTGAAGCCAAATGAACTTACTGGATCCCTCTGGTAATGTGTTTTGTTGATTTTTATTTGNCTTATATTCTTTCTTTTTTAATCCAAATCCCAATGTTATGATTTCCATTTCTAAAACATCTGCCACTTAAAAGATTCTGAACATTCATGCACTCATAAATTAAAGAGATAGATAGGACTTGCTAACTAATTACAAGTTGGTGGTGAAGGGAGAGAGTTGCTGACATAGCTGATAAAGTCCTACAATTATAATCAATAGTTAATCAACTATTGAGTATCAGTTGTGAGTCAAGAAAATGCTAATTGCTATATATGTATTATATCAATTCATATGTTCTAAACATTTGTACTTCCATAAAAAAATTCATCCTTGTNATACTATTAGGAGATAGAGCCTGTGCCTTTAAAGATGATAAGGTTGTAAGTGTGGAGCCCTCCTGAATGGGATTAGTGTCTCAATAAGAGAGGATCAGAGGAGCTCTCTGCCCTTCACCATGTGAAGGCACAGTAAGAAGGCACCATCAGCTCACCAAGGTGCCTATGCCTTGATCCTGGGCTCCTCAGCCTCCAGAATTGAGAGAGATAAATTACTGTGATTTATAAGCCATCCAGCCTATGGCATTTTGTTACAGCTTCCCAAACAAAGACATGAATTTTCACACCCTCTCTGAAAAGTACTATTGTTAGGCCANGTTACAGGACAGAGAACTGAGACACAGGAAAGGCCAACAGTAGAACAGTTAAAAGTGGGGAAGAAGGGAAAGTGTGTCAAACAAGTAACTGACCGCTGAAGTTAGGGGCTGTGCTCTGGTCCCAACGTGCAGGCATACTGCTGGAACATAACATTTCCCAGTGTGTGGTGACAACCTTAGCTGAGCTCCTCTCTGTTCTCTCCTCTGCTCATTTCTCCTGCCATCTATCTGGGCATTGGCATCAAGATAGCTTTGGAAGTCTGATATTGAAGGCGATAGGGCCTTCTTCAGTGTTGACTCTGTCTCTTATACACATCTAGATGTGTATAAGAGACAGGTGTGTGTGTGTGTGTGTGTGTACTTACTTATACATGAGCCAAATTGTAGGAGTGGATTCTTTCCTTCCATCATGTGGGTCCTGGGATCAAATTCAAGTTGTCTGGCTTGGTGACAAATGTCTTTTATCCACTGAGCCATCTCACTAGCCCAAGCTTTGACTTTTTAAATACATCTGTACCCCAATTTACCTCCTACCTCCTGCCTCAGTACTCCTACTGTGAGAGCCAAAGTTACATTCTAAGTTTTAATTACTGTGCCTAGGAGATCCATGAAACAAAAATGCCTTTCATCTGCAAGCCCCTTGCCCANGGACAGATAGTTCCTGAAATGCTGGAGGCTATTGTTTATCGGAGATAACAAGCCACATGTTTTCACTCCCATAAACAAGTTTGCTTGACCCATCTGTACCAGATGTGCTTGATCACATGTGGGTAGGAGGTATGTATGTAAGCAGGAAATATGCCAGGATATATGCTTGCCTCTGATTGGACCTGATGGGAACTGCAGTGAATTATGGGTTTTCTTCTTAAGCCCTTGCAAAACTTGATTCAGGGCCATTTTTCTGGCACTGGGTATGGACCTGGCCAGGGACCATCCACCTGTCATGTATTTAATTCAAATTTCTTCAAATTTGACTTTAAATTGTGATAATGGTCTTATTCTCAACTGGTGGGATTAACACTACCCTGTGTTATTATACAGATGAGAAATGAATGTTTACTGGCTAAGTCCCTCGTCTGAACACTCTGTCACATCAATAGAGCAGAGTGGAGAACTTTCTACATCTANTTAAAACTCTGGGAGCTGGTGTGGTGTGTATACTTGTAATCCCAGCTGAGGAAGGAGGCTGAGGCAGGAGGATCTCAGGTTCTAGGACAGCTTGGGCTACAGAATGAGACCATCTTTTATGAGGNTGAAATGTGATGAAGCTTTAAGAAAATCAAACAATTAGGAAGGAAGAGAAGGTATGATACTTCCCAGGCATTTGAAAATCTTCCTCTTCATGAAGCAGAAAGCCAACGTCCAGGGCCACTCAGTCCCATCTCTCTGTAGAACTAACTGTCTTTACTATGTGGGCTTTGGATAAGTGAGAAATATTACAAACAGTACTTCTGCAAACTCCATAAGTTCATTTCCTAAAAGGAGGCTAAAGATATTGCNTAGTAATCATTCAGTCTCATCTCAGATGGTGTTCAGAAGAACTAATATGTGTTCATGTAATGGTATGGTCTTAACATATGGAATAATATTTCTCTTGAGCAATTGGCCTTTTTTAATCTAGTGAGCAACTAATTAGATTTCCCTTTCTGCGACGGTTGCGGGAAGTCAACTGTGTGGCCTACCCATTGGATGTACATAGGACACCACCATATGCTCTGTGTCTTAGTTGAGTTACCNTTGCTGTAATGAAACACCAGAACCAAAAGCAGGTTGGGGAGGAAAGGGTTTATTTGGCTTATATTTCCAGATCATAGTTCATCATTGGAGGGAGTCAGGACAGGAACTCAAGCAGAGCAAGAACCCGAAGGCAGGAGCTGATGCAGAGGCCATGGAGGAGTGCTGCTTACTGGCTTGCTCAGTCTGCTTTCTTATAGAACCCAGACCACCAGCCCACCCACAGTGGGCAGGGCCCTCCCCCATCAGTCACTAATTAAGAAAATGCCTTACAGTCAGATCTTANGGAGGNATTTTCTCAGTTCAGGTTCCCTCCTTTCAGATAACTCTAGTTTGTGTGTCAAGTTGACATAAGACTAGTCAGCACACTTTGTGTGTGTGTGTGTGTGGTATATGTATGTGTACATGTATATGAAGATTAGAGGTTATCATTAGTGTCTTTCTCAATTGCTCTCCATCTTGTTTATTGAGACAGGGTCTTGCATTGAACCTGGAGCTCATAGATTCTGCTAAGCTGGTTGACCAGGGAGTTCCAAGGAGCCTCCCTCTCTCTGCCTGCCACCAACACTCACCTGATGCTGGGGTTATAGGTATGCTACACACTTGGCTTTTCATGTGCCAAACTTAGGACCTTATGCTTGCACAGTAAGCATTTTACTGGCTGAGCCATCTCCCCAGACCCAGCATTGTCACCAACTTCACCACTTCTTTTTTTATGTCCTTTCTTTTGCTAGTCTGGTGCTTTAAATGTGCACAAAATGGTTTTATGTTACTCATTCTTACAAAGAGCCTTAAATATTTCTTTTGTTACAAAGAAAAAAAAACCTATTTTATATTTGATTTTCAGGTATAGTTAATGAATCTCCAGTCTACCTATATATTCCATTAAAATGAAACAGTCATGTCCTTGTGTGCCATTGATCTTAGTCTCTAGTCTCGGCCAATCTAAACAGCTTACATCTATGAATGTGCATAGATTTATTCAGTCATCATAATCCTTTCATGGCTACAGACAAGGAAACTGAGCCACTAAAGTTCAAGTAACCTCAGCAAAGACACAAAAGCAATAAGATGGACCTGAGATTAAAAACCCAAATGCCAGACTCCAGATGATCTACCCACTGGACTACACCACCCTTGTGAAGCATGGTGGGGATGCTAGGACACACTTTGCTAGATATTCTAGTGTGGGTGCTCTGTAGGACAGTGACAGGGATGGGGTAGAGTCTGGGGAAGGAGGACAAGACTCAAATTTCTTTTATATAATGTGATGCTAAAAATCCTGATTGTCAACTTGATTGAACTAATAATCCCATAAGAGGTTAGTGAAGTCTGCCTCTGGGTGTGTTCATGAGGGCATTTCCACAGACAGTCAGATTCTGAGGGTTCTGACCTAATCATGGAAAGTAGTAAAAAGTAGGAGGTGGGGCCTCATGGAAAAAATAGGTCCCTGCTGGTATGTCGTCCTTGGAGGCTGATTTTGCCCTAGTCACCCCTGCTGTGTCCCTTTTTCTCTGTGTCCTGTTGCTATCCTGTGACCTTTTTGCCACACCTTGGTGGCAGCCTTGGTAGAGACTGACAGCTCTGAAACTGAGAGCCAAAACTGATCCTCTGTCTTTTAAGTTGTTTCTTTCAGGTGTGTGGTCATAGGAATGTTAACTAATATACAGTCGGCAATATATAGGTAAGAAAAACATCATGTCTAAGGAGAAGACTATAAACATATTCATAAATATAAACCTCTGTTAAAATAAGGANTGATTTTTAATTATGCTAATCCACCTCCCTTGATCTCAAGCAGTCCTAATTATCATCAATGGTTTTACCTATTTAAACTCTTTGTATGTGTTACTGTCAAAATGTTAACTTTTGGAAGTCACTGGACAAAACAGATGTGATTCTATGATAAAGATAGAAGAACATAAAAGTTCACCCCACCAAAGTCCTCTCCTAATTAAAAGTGTGTTTTATTTTGTGTATGTGGGAGTTTTGTCTGCATGTATGTCTGTGCTCCACCTGGGTNCCTGGTGTGCATGGAGACCAGCAGGGAGTGTCAGAGCCTCTGAAACCAGGATACAGATGGTTGTGAGCCACCATGTGGGTGCTGAAAATTAATCACAGAACTGTCTGCTGAGCCCCCCAACTTTGCTTTTCAGTACTGACTCCAAGTGGACTCTTTTAATTTAAAGGAAAAACATGGGGGCTGAAGAGATGGCTCGGCAGTTAAGAGCACTTACTGCTCTAGCAGAGGACTCAGGCTCAGTTCCCAGAACCCACATGGCAGCTTGCAATATCTGTAACTCTAGTTCCAAGGAATCCCATGCTCTCTTTTGACCTCTATGAGCAGTGGGCACACATATCATGCATACATGAAGGCAAAATACATACATATATATATATGTATTTTTTTATATATTTATATATATGTATATATAAATTTTTATATATAAATATATATATATATTTATATTTATATTTTTATATATTATATATATATATAAAGAACTGTTGTTTTAAAGCAAGGCAAAGTTGATTTTGCTGAGTCAGGCTTCTCATCCTTCATTTCTCCTCTGAAGGTGCTTTAATGAGATTAGAGCTGTAATCCCTAGCCAGGCTTTGCTGCTCAGCTATCTTTAGTGTGGGCTCAAGGATATTAACCATGCTCCTGCTTCGGAAGTAAAACATAAAGATGATTCTTCTCCGTGGTCTCCAATAATTTACTGCTCACTACTCATCAGTCAGCCCAGACAACACCCCACCACAGCCGCAGACCAGCTACTCCTCCTTCAATCACTCTAGCCTGTGTTCACACGACTTCCTTCAAGCCTCTGCAGCATCTGGGCATGGTGACACATTCTGAAACCCAGCACTTGAGAAGTGGAAGCAGGAGGATCAAGAGTTCAAAGTCATCCTCTCAGCTGCAGAGCAAGTCTCGGGGCCTGCCTGCACTACATGGGACCCTAACCAAAAGAAAAATAACACAAATCTACCAAAATAAGCAAACATATCCCTGCAGTACTCTCTTTGGCATTATGTGTGGGTGTGTGTGGGTGTGTGTGTATGTGTGTGTGTATATATATATATATATATATATATCTCACATATCTATCACACACACATATATATATCACACATACATATATGTGTATGTATATGTATGCATGTATATGTGTATTATATATATATTCAGTACTTTCCATCTGACATTATAATTATATATATATAATTATTCACATTATATGTGACCAATATATACTCTATATACATATATATGGTCAATATAGGTCCCATAGTGTGTGTGTGTGTGTGTGTGTGTGTGTGTGTGTCCTTATATTTACTATGTCTGGTGTCAATGAATACAATAATAGGGCATGGAAATGGGTGTTGAATTAATGAGTTCAGGAAAGAATGAATGAATGAACACTGAGTTTGAAGGCCTCTCCAATGGGCCAACTCTGCTTAGGATAATACTTCTCTGTGAGTTCTCTGTGATCCTAGCACTGCGGAGGCTGAGACAGGAAGATCCAGAGCCCCAGGCCAGGCTGGATCAGCAAAGGAAAAACAAGCCTCCCTGGCTTCTGCATCTCAGTCCCCTGAAGTTCCTGCTTAAAATGTCAATTTCTCTCTAATCACAATGTCTAGCATCAGATCCTTTCATTTCTTTTCTGAGAGATGGAGGTCTCACAATATCACCTAGGCTGGTCCTGAACTCAAGCTATCCTCCTGTCTCAGCTTTTTGAGTGTCAGGATTCCAGGCATGTGCCACAAGGCCCAACTTGGAATCTGCATCTTAACAAGCAGCCCAGGTGAGTCTTTAGGACACACATTTGAGTCGCTGATTTACCAGGGAATCTTTCATGGTTTGGAGATTTTTTAAATTATTAGTTAGGAGAAACCGTTAGTTAGGAGAAACCGGGTAAACACTGTTCCCCTCTTACAGATTTCGTAACTACACAATGCGCAATGCTGTCTGTGTACGAAATCAGCCTTCCTGGCAGAAAGGCACTTCCAGTTTGGGGCAGCTGGAGCGGTGGGAAGATCAGAACTTAGGCAAGTGTGAAGACCGTTGTGTATTTTTATGCCAGTGCTCTGAAGACACTGTCTCCTGGAGACTCTTTATCTTCTTTCTGAAATGTCTCAGGGTAGGTGATGTAGCACATTGAAGTATGTGTGAGTGTGGGTGTGTGGGTGTGTGTACATGCTGAGGATGGAACCCCCAGAACTCTATGAAGGGTAAGCACTCACTCTACCACTGAGCTATACCCGACTCCCAGTCCCCAGAAGTGGCTTCTAAACTAGGCCTTGGGTTCCTCAACCACAGCAGATGGCACTGTGTGGCATCCTATTCTCCATTTTATCAGACAGCAGCTCTTTTTTTCTCTTCTGAGGCAAGGTCTCACTATACAATCCAGACTGGCCTTGAACTCTTAACCTCCTGCCTCCCTTCTGAGTGCAGGACAGCGCATGACTCACAGATTTTATTTTAGTTCGAGCATCTAAAAGCTTGACAGGAGAATGTGAGCTCACATGTTGGGTGATGAGTTTCCCTTCCCAGCCAACTGTTCTGTAGCAGGGTCCCCTGTGCGGTGGAGCCAGTCCCCGGCTCTGGGAACACAGATTTGAGTCTCTTGAAATGAATGACTCCNCAGAATAATCCCTGGATGAGCTGGGTCCCCAGCTCCCCATCTTCCATTTACACAATATTCATTTGAAATGCTTGGAAGAAACGGCTTTGAATCATTTCTTTGGGACTTCTAATTAACACCTTTATATCAAACTCACTTGAACACACACACGCACACTCACACCTTCAATGTTTTCATTTTCTTCACAAGTTCTTCTACACTATGGTATGTCAGAACACAGTCTAAGGAATGAAGTCCCGTGAGGAAAATTCTGAGTGCTTGTGAGAAAACTCTAGAAAACAAGACAAGAGTCTTGTGACCTGTTTCTTCCAAACACAGAATTGTTCTTGGAATGTGTTTTCATGACCCTCCTAGGTGGAGAAGATAGGAGTGAGTTCACTTCAGATTGTTCATTACAACTGGCTAATGTTATTTGTTTATGTGCCTCTAGGGAAAAACACGGTTTTGCCATGTGAGGCTTGTCCTTGTGATTGGACACTTTACTCAGGTGATTCTTCTTAACCCTCAGAGTATAAACTGTCTGATGCTCTGAATAAAGCTGGCTACTGCATGAGACTTTAGTCCGTCTCATTGTTAGGCTCCATTCGCCCATGTTCCACCGCCTTAGAAGTGGTAAANAACTGTACCTTTGCCCTTTAAAAATATATCATCACTTCCATTCCTCACCATTTAATTTTTCTCAAAAGTAAAGATATACATGCATACATTCACACATGGATATATACATTTATACACACATACACTCACACACTTGTACAAACATACAATCATATTCATCACATCCATATACATACACTCACGCACAACATGAGTACACTCGTGCATGTAACCACATATACCTACTCACATACACTCATATACATACAGACACTATACATAAATCCACACCTATACACACCTACCTACATATATTCACATATATTCACACAAGCACATACACTCACATACATATATGCACACATGTGCACACTCATATATACACATATATACATGTGTAGACTCAAAACACATGAATACACACATATATATATACACTCATGGGAGTTCACTGTGCCAGTCTGTATAGGGGTGCTGTTTTACTGAAGTATTTTCTGACCTCTGTTCCCATGATTCCACAATATTACCACATCCCAGGGAGGGAGGCCGTTTCCTTGTCTGTTTTATTTTTATTTTGATACATATGTCCTATCAAAATGGAGCAAATTAAAAGGTCTTAAACCAACAATAAGAGCACTTTCCTTAAAACGCTGACCTTGCATAAGCGCATAGTCGATTCTTCCGGAGAGAACTGTGGCTTGGCTGCAGCCAATCATTTGGCGCCATCTGCTGGACATAGGCACTCTGAGCAAATTAGAGCTGAAGAGCCCGGAACCTGCATTGAGNGCCTGGAACTAATGTGAGCAAACTTGTTTCCTGCTGAAACAAAGTTGGGTGTGGCGTTATCGAAAACCTGCAACTTCCTGTGCATGTCTCGCAATTACCTCTTCCCATCTCCTCTGAATTTCATAAAACACCTTCTCCTGGGCCAAGTCAGCTCGCAATGTAGACCAGGAGCCACATCGTGCCATCATCGCATCCCCAGCATCCAGCATAGGATCTGGGACACAGTAAAGGCTGTGAGATGTGTTTCTTTTGGTCTTATAACTTCTGAATGGCATGGTGATCAATATGGAACATGGGAGATGATGAAACAGATGATAGGCAGCTGAGGATGAACCTGAACTCCTGATCCCTCTCCACGCCGGGGTACATGCACACGTTGCAGCCTGGCTTATACAGTGCTGGGGATCAAACCCAGGACCCCATGCATACAAGGCAAGCACTCTACCAACTGAGCCACACACACAGCCCTGTTTAGCACTATGATTCTGCAGGGTTAATTGGCCTTCGCTCACCAGCTGGCTCTTCTGATCATGGTCATAAATGCTGCTGAATTCTACTGGGAGCTCAGCTGGGCAGAACACCCATGAAGAATCACTCAGAAGACAATCAGCTAGTGCCAACCTTTGCTTGGGCTTCTGAGTTCTCCCCATCATGACCTCCGTCCTCCACAAACTAAACAGGCTTTCACGATGTAGCAGCTGGGCTCCAAGAGAGCGGAAGTTATGAGAGAAACACAGTTTTATTGTATTCAGACATGCAGTGGCTAAGGGTTAGGGTCTTACTGGAGAGAACTTCCTTATGTAAATTCCAGCCCTCCAGTAGCTGAGGCACGCAGGTAGAGAGTTTAAGGCCAGTCTCAACACAAATACAGAAAATTCTAAATAGGAACTTCTGCCTGCCTCTAATTATGGAATCTTTGAAGAACCAGAGAGGGAACACTAACAAGAAAAAAGAAACAAAAATTAGTAACAGTGCTGTGGGGAAGAGAGGCAGGCAAGAGAGTGGTCTTGCTTATACCTCCTCTGAGAAACAGGCTGAGGTTGGAGGAAAACCAGCTGCTCCATGTGCCTTTTCAAATTTTTAAAATTTCTTCAAATTAAAAAAATTTCTAGAGNCTAGGGTCTTGTCATGTAACCCAGGTTGATCTCAAGCTTGATCCTCCTGCCTCAGCCTCTCAAGCCCTCAGTGACCTTTAAAATGTGAAGTTCACAGGTCTTCCTAGTGCACAGTTATTTGTGTGCNTTAACTTGGTCGGACACNGCTGAAGAAGCTCTCATGAAGGCATGTTCTGGATGGGATTAACTTTCTGAGTGAAACACGTGACTCTCCCTATTGTGAGCACCTGGTCCTTTCGTTTGAAAGGCTTAAGCGTAAAAACTGAAGTTTCTCAAGATAGGAGGAATTTCTTTTCATCTAGACTATATCAGAGAAACCCTGCCTCAGAGAAACCCTGCCTCGGTTTCTTGCCTGTGGAATTTGGACTCCAGACTGAAGTTCCATACTACTGATCTCATATAAACCTTAGGCATCCCTGTCCCCTTCACATTCACGCATTCACTCTCTCGCTACCTCTCTTTCTCTTCTCTTTCCCCTATCGGTCTTGTTTTTCTGGAGATCCCTGACTAACACATGTGTACTATATTAGTAAAGCACCATGTGTCATCAAAGCTCCCGAAGAAGCTAGCTCTGGAAGTGGGATGTGTGGCCATGCAGTTTGTAATTAATATAAGCCTCTGTGTTTTTATTTGGGTCTGAATGGCTCTGGGACCAGGCAGGACACAGGAAAACTTCCAGCTACAGACATAAGCCTTTAATCCAGATCTTGAGGTGGGAAGACACATCTTTAATCTGGACCACACCTTNTTCAGGANGCCTATGTAAGGACATGGAAGAAGGAAGTTGAGACATCCAGCCTTGTGGACTGAGCAACTACTGGGTTCTTGAACATTCCATTCATAGGCGGCCATTGTTGGATTAGCTGGACCACAGCCTGTAAGCCATTTTAATAAATCCCTTTTCTGTATAGAGAGAGGCATTCTATAAATTCTGTTATTCTAGAGAACCCTGACACATANATTGCCCTGAGATGAGAATTATCTGCTGTGTATTGCATTAGATTTGCTAGAGCTTTTTGATCATTGGAAATTTATCAAAAACGATATGTATTTTCCCATAGAGCCCAAAATATGAACTAGAAGTAACATTTCTTACACACACACNGTATACCACATACTGGACTAGACTCCTCCTAGAATGCAGAAAGCCCTGGGTTTGATCCCCAGCACCTAAATGGTCTCTGGGAACATCTTCATATCACAGATATACCCTCGGGTGTCTCTTAATGAAGTAAAGTCATCAATATACTTAGCCCCCAGAACTGTGAGACAATATATTTTTGTAGTTTAAAACACCCAATTTGTGGTGATTTGTTTTGGCAGTTCCAAGAACATATCACTGCTAGAAGCAGAAGGACTAAAGATTCGAGAAAAGATAAGGTGTGAAAGGGATAGATAGGCTTGATGGCTAGCTCATTTGGAGTCAAAGATATCTCTAAACCTATTTAAAAGAAAAAGAAAAAGAAAAGAAAAACAAACCTAGAGCCTATCATGATCAGGCCAATGTCCCCAGTAGATACACCACACCTTCAACTGCANCCTTATCAGCTGTAAAAGAAATGTTTCACTTTCCATTTGACTTTCTCTTGCTTGTCTATTTTTTTTCTCATTTGTTCAGAAACCAAGGAGAGGGGAAAGGACTATTTTCTTCACTCCCTCAAGAACTCTGATTAAACAACCAAGAGAATGTCTTGAGCATCCATATCTATGGTGGTTTGAATAAGAATGGCTGCCATAGACTCATATATTTGAATGACTAGGGAGTAGCATTAGGAGATGTGGCCTTGTTGGAAGAATAGTGTCACTGGGGGTGGGCTTTGAGGTCAAGCTCAAGAAGCTCAAGCCAGCCCCAGTGACTCACTTGTTCTTTTGCTGCCNGCCAATCCAGATGTAGAACTCTCAGCTCCTTCTCCAGCACTATGTCTGCCTGCATGCTGCTATACTTCCCACCATGATAATAATGGAATAAACCTCTGAAACTGTAAGCCAGGCCCAATTAAATGTTTTCCTTTGTAAGAGTTGCTATGGTTATGGTGTCTCTTCACAGCAGTAGAAACCCTAAGACAATATCCTCCTTCCCAGAAAGATTGGTAGATTCTAGGCAAAGTACCACAGCCACCTCAGCAACCTGAGGTACAAGTGGAGACATGAGGTCTTATGGCAGCAAAGTAGTGAACAGAGGCATCAAAATCAGCATACAAGGAGCAGTGAGATGGCTCAGCAGACAAAAGCACTTGCTGTCAAGCCTGATGACCTGAGTTTGATCCTTGGGACCCACATGATGGAAGAAAAGAACCAACTCCCTCAAGATGTCCTCTGATCTGTGTGCACACCTACACACACACACACACACACACACACACACACACACACACACAATGTAAAACAATGAAGATTAGCGTATGAAAGAAAGCAATGACCTTCCCTACCCAGGCTAACTTGTAACAGAGCACAATACAGAATGTTTCCTGCTCTGTGAATGACACTTGCACCTGGGATATAAACACCCCGATCCTTTGTCAAACATTCACCATTAAGCCAGCTCTAGCCCACTTTCACACTCAGAAATGTTTTTTTCTTTGGTTTCTACCACTATCCACACATTCCTGGTGCAATTCCTTGTTCCAGGACACAAGAACCTGGAATTCCCACCAGGTGTCCTCCAGACTCCTTAATCCACCTAGACCTGGCTACCTAGCAAGCCTCAGCCCTGGACAAGGGGAAATGATTAAGTACCCTTATTACGTCAATTAGGCGGCCAGCTCAATTATTTATATATTTTATCAATATAGCTTTATTTTAGAAACAACTTACAGAACAGGGGGGAGGGAGCAAGTACAGGGACGAACAAGAGAGCGACACAATCCAGCAGAGAATTCTAGCAGAGTCTTCAATCTGCCTTCCAAAACAAGNGATCCCGAAACAAGAGAGCAGTCACGTAGCATCCCAGATTTTTTTAAGGGGCTCAGGTTTTGACCACGCCTTAAAAGGGAGGTGTTAGCTGCCTGGCTAAAGGGGCCGCCTTACAGCTAAAAGCCAAAATAGCTATCCACTACATACCCTATCATATTCTCNCCACAGACAGGTCACAGCTGTGTTAGCCAATGGGGCCATTCAAGTGGTTCTTTCTCAGCAAGAGAGGTCTACTTCAAGGCGGCTCCTTCCCTGTGTGAGAAGCTGAGATGGCTGGTGACTTCGGTATGTNAGTTTCTTCTGCTGACAGCCTTGCCGTGTTCTGTTACACTGCCACCGAATTTGGCAACAGGAGGTCTAGTGACCTTGGATAGAGTGTGTGGTCTTCAGTCCTATGCCTCCTTTTTGGAACCTCATNAGGCACATTGGCATACTAAAGGCCTCTAAAGGAAAGAAGTNCCAATTTTGCCAAACAGGATCTTTTGAGCCTTCATGTAGAAAACCTATGGCTAGCCCATAAAACATTTGAAGTTCAGAGAGTCAAATATTTATTTAGGAAGTCTGAATGAGGAGAAAGTAAATTAGAGGCTTGGGAGACGGCTCAGACCTAAGTGTGAACCCTAGCACCCATGTAAAAATCTAGGCTCAGCCAGGCAATGGTGGCACACACCTTTAATGCCAGTACTCAGGAGGCAGAAACAGGCAGATCTCTGAGTTGGAGGCCAGCCTGGCTATACAGAGAAACTCTGTCTCAAACAAACAAAATCTGGGCTCTGTGGTATGTGCTTATAATCTCAGTGATGGGGAGAAAAAGCCCAAGGGAACCCTGGAGCTAACTAGGGATCCAACCTATNCTAATTAGTGAATGCCAGTTCCCAATGAGAGTCCCTGTTTCAGAAAACGAGGTGTACGGCTACTGAAGAAATGACACNTAAGGTTGACTTCTAGCTTCCACACTTATGGACTTGCACACACACAAATACAAACACACCATATGCACACCTTTGCACANACACACACTTTTTAAATAAAGGAAGAATATTTTTAACAAAAAGAAAATACATTAGAGAATATGGTTGTGGGCTGGAGAGATGGTTCAGCGGTTAAGAGCTGAGGTCCTGAGTTCAATTCCCAGCAACCACAAGGTGGCTCACAACCATCTGTAATGAGATCTGGTGCCCTCTTCTGGTCCGCAAGGACACATGCAGGCAGAATACTATATACATAATTTTAAACAAATAAATAAATAAACTTTAAAAAAAAAGAAAATATGGTTGCAAGGGCTAGTGAAATGACTTAGGCAGGTAAGAGCACTTGTCACCAAGCCTGAGAGCCATGTCCCATCTCCAGAACCCACACGGTGGAAGAAGAAAAGTGATGTCCATGAACTGTCCTCAGATAGCTATAGGCTCACAATCTCAGAGGCTTTGGTTACCCTGTCCTTACACATTAGGCCAGTAGTGAAAAAGATTAAGTATGCCATGGTGGAAACTCACAGTACAGGAAAGCTACCCACTCCATGGCAGCCAAGGAGCAGAAAGTGAGCTCAGAATTATGCCAAAACTCCTCCCAAAGCTTCAAGTTTTNACTCCAAAATTGGAGGTCAAGGCCTTTGGGNTCCAATGACCACCTGAATGCCCACTCTAAAACACTACTACACTGGGGGTCTGTTGTGGAATATTAGTTGAAGATGGGTTACATTTGTTTATGCTGTGAAACATTTGTTTAATGATGCAAAGATGTGTTGCATTCTTTCATGTTGCATTGGTTTAACTCTATGAAACTGTGTTACTTTACTTTGCCTGTCTAAAACATCTGATTGGTCTAATAAAGAGCTGAACAGCCAATAGCTAGGCAGGAAGAGAAGTAGGTGGGGCTGGCATGCAGAGAGAATAACTGGAGAAAAAGAAAGACCAAGGAATGAGAAAAGAAGGAGAGAGGACACCAGGGGCCAGTCACCCAGCTATACAGCAAGCCACGGAGTAAGAAGGAAAGAAAGGTATATAGAACAGAGAAAGGTAAAAGCCCAGAGGCAGAAAGTAGACAGGATTATTCAAGCTAAGAAAAGATGACTAGAAATAAGCCCAAGCTAAGGCCAAGCATTCATAAGTAAGAGTATGTCTCCATGTATTTCTTTGAGAACTGGGTGGNGGGCCCCCCAAAAGAGTAAATAGCAAAGAGTAAAAAACCAACANCAAGGGTTCAAGCTTTCTACACTTGACCTCTTGGGAAACATTTCAGATCTAATCCCTAGCATAAACACAGTCAAAATTGGGCCCTGGACATCAGAGAGGATAAAATCAAAACACAGAAGAGCAATGGGTGCTAGAGGTTAGAAGGTGGGGGGAATGGAATAGGAGACCCAAGGCAGGTGAGGTCCCCTCCTTACCAAAAGACAATGACATGTTGGAACAAGAAATGTGTTCTGTGGAGAACCAGGAGGAGTGAGTTGCACAGAGTAGAGAAGCCACAGTGAGAAAGCCCCTTGGGAAGTCTTTCATACAACTAGAGCCTGAAGATCTGTGTTCTTCTGGGCCTTTGAGGACACTCACATCAGTAGTCTGTGGGGAAGGTCTAGAAGGCTATTTCATAGAGAGCTTTTGTGTGATTTTTAAAAAGGGGGTTGCTTCCCTGGGAAGATGCAGCTCACACCAAAGGGCATGGCTTAGCAAGTGCAATGCATCCACCTGCTGGACCATGCACTCTTGTGCAGTGCTAGCTGTACTTCATCCTGCATCCACNTGCTGGACCATGCACTCTTGTGTGGTGCTAGCTGCACAACTGGACGTGGCAACCTCAAACAAATCCTAGCAAAAGGCTATCCCACTTCAATTCACGTAGCAAGTTAATGCACAGGAACATTGGGAAGCTTATTTATTATTCATTTTAAAATATGACTCAACATTTTAGAAGTAGTTTCGAAAAGGATAAAAAGGGTTTATATGCTTCTTCAGAGACAAAATGATTCCAATTCTATAGAGGTGATATGCAACTCTTAAAAATTATAAAGGAGGCCTGGTGGACACTGCCCAGAAGGCCCACTAGGGCCAACTCGGCTGCCGTCAGGGCCCAGATCCAGTGCTTTGAGTCAGTCCACACTAAAATTTGCTCCATCTGTGAGCTACTGGAATGAGCAGAGGAGTCAGTCCTGCAGAACCAGATGTTACCACTAAATAGGGCCAGTCCTAGGCCTGCCAGCCATCTCCCANCAAGGAGCCACCACTGCTTACCCTGCTGGGAGACAAGAGCATGGGCCAGAGGTGCTGCCCACAAAGGCTGAGCCTGCAAGCCTTGGGGTAGCCAACATCAACATCAGGGCAGGGAGGTGTGCTGCAGCCTGGAACTCAGATGTCCTACCTAGCTGCAAGATTACCCTGGCTCTGCGCTCCAGCAGGATATCNAAGACGAGTCTCAGTGATGGTCCAGTATTTATGGTATGTCAAAAACCAGAAACCTTGAATCAGACCAATGACTGGATGCAATGAATTCTTGCATGAAAAGCTGTTTGGGCAAAAAAATATACTGAGCAACATACTGCAGTTTCCAATGCCATTAAGACAAACAAATATTCCATGGAGAGATGGGAAAGATAGAGGGATGGAGTGGTGTGTGTTCAGTGGAGAGAGGTGGAACTAGAGATACAACAGAGAGATGTGACAGCTGTGACAGGTGTGAGAAAAGGCTGCAGTGGATAGGGGAACATGTTGTTGCTGAGTAGGGTTTGCAGGGTGGTGTGCAGCAGCCTGGAGCTTGCGTAGACTCCACCTCTGAACACACTGCCCAGCCACAAGATCGCCCTGGCTCTGAGCAGCGACAGGATGTCAGAGATGAAGAACACAGTTCATTTTCTGGATTGAACTTCCTTGAAAGACCTCCATGGTCTGTGCAGCCCCCAGAGGCCATGTTGGTATCCATGGTCCATGCTGCTCCCCCAGGCAATGTTGAAGCTGGAGGTTCATGGATGTCTGTGGTCTGGGCTACCTCTGGAGGCCATGTCAATGTTGGAGGCCCATGCTACCGCAGGAGGTCAGGTGGACGTCCNTAATCTGTGCTACCACAGGAGGCCTGTCCATGGTCTGGGTTGCCACCAGAGGTCATGTTGATGTGTGTGGCCTGTACTGCTGTCTAAGGCCATGTTCATGGGCCATGCTGTCACCAAGGGCCATATTNGAGCCCATGATCCTGCTGCAACCAGGGGTCATGTTGATGTCCATGACCTGTGTTACCAAAAGGCCATGCAGATATCTATGGTCTGTGCTGCCGCCTGAATCCATGTTAATGTC
>LZPO01055122.1:121589-136730 GCA_001675575.1 Neotoma lepida
TTTGAGAGAATTGTGTGTGTGTGTGTGTGTGTGTGTGTGTGTGTGTGTTTGTGTGTGTGTGTTCAGGTATACATGACCATGCACATATGAATGGAGACCAAAGGAGGATGGCCAGTGCCCTGCTCTTTCACTCTTTGCTGTATTCCTCTGAGACAGGGCCTTTCATTAAACCCGAAGTTAGGCTGGCAGCCAGAAAACCCCCAAGAGCCTCTTGTCTCTGCCCCCCCATGGCCCCAGNATTAGAGGCATGAATGAGGTTGTAGATGCTGTGGATTCAAACTCAGGACCTCACACTTGTTCAAGTGTTCTTACCTACTAAGCCATCTCTCCAGATACACACACATACCTAATTTTTTTCTGCTCTGAAAATATTCTTAGCTCTAAGTCCCACAGACATTTTCCTANCTGCTATGTAGCCTAGCTGCAGTAGTTTGAGAAACCATCTTGGGATCTGGCCCTCTTTCTGGATAGCATCTGTAAGAGGTAACAATGATGATCACTACAGTATAAAAGTGACTTAAGTCCAGCATGTNCAACAGATAATACACAGGTTATCACAAAGATCCTTCTGTCTCGAGAGTTTACCTATATGCCACAAAATTTACCTATTGTGAATGCACAATTCAATGACATCCGCTCCATCTACATCATTGCATTGCCACCATCACACTTCAGTTTAGACTGTATCCATCGTCGCCCTGAATTTCCATGAGCTGATTTGAAAGCCACTCCCGATCCCAGACAACAACTGGTCTTTTCCTGTCTGTTCTCCTTCTTTTGACATGTATTGTTTGTTGAATCTTGGTCCATAAGTCGTCTGTATCTGCATCATCAAGTATGAATACTCTGTTAGCTATGTATTAAATATTACACATCTTTTCTTTCTTAAAGTCCAGCCTCTGCCTGCAGGGGTCTAAGGAAACCCATTTCCTAGAATCTCTTGACCTTGGAAGTACAGAGTTTCCTTCCCTAAGACCATACAAAAATCCAGAAGAGTTTTCTGTTAGCTTTGGAACAAAGNCCATTTATTCTCCAACCCAGCATTCTCACCAATGCTCTCACTATAAAACACATCTGCAGTGACAAACTTGGGCACTAGGATCTGCCAAAAGGTCTGAGTTTCAATAAATAGGCCACATAGCTGTCATCTGAAGAGTTCTGTCTTGAACATGAGTGAGGCTACCAATCCCCTCCCTTCTCCTAAGCTGGGTGAGTTACTGTTCTCTCTAACTTCTGTGAACTCCCCATCCCACCCTGCCTCTCTCTTCGTTCCTTCTAGGACCTGGTATTTTGGTGAGAGTTACTATTGCTGTGAAGAGACACCATGATCATGGTAACTCTTATAAAGAAAACATTTAACTGGGGTGGCTCACTTACAGTTTCAGAGGTTCAGTCCATTATCATCATGACAGGGAGCATGGNGGCATGCAGGCAGACCTGGTGCTAGAGTTGANGGTGCTACGCCTTGACCAGAAGGCAGCAGAAAGTCAACTGAAAGTCACACTGAGGGAAGCTTGAGCAAAANAGACCTCAAAGCCCACCCTCACAGTGACACATTTCCTCCAAGGNCACACTTCCTAATCGTGTCACTCCCTTTGGGGACCATTTTCTTTCAAACCACCACACCCGGGGTAGATAATTTATCTCTTTAGATCAGCTTTTACAAAGACAGGAAGAAAAAAATGGTTATTTTTCTAAGAACTATGGCTTAGAGTCATGCAGATACCACTAAGGTAGGGAATACAGAGGAACCAGTCACCAGCTCAAAACAGCAGGTCACAGTTGAGGAAAACAAGGGGCATGGCACACAAATTAACATCTCATTAAAAGCCAGTACACGGCTATTCACTTGCCAACCACAAAACTACATCATTGAAACAGCAAAAAGTGTGTTTCAATTTTAGTCTTAGTTGACTGAGGTTCTGGCTACTCACGGAAGGATAAGGGAGAATGGAAGCCCCACTCACACTAAGAAATTGACTTGTCCTTCTCTGGGGAATTACATTAAATATCCTGCAGACTGCTTGACCGTGGAGCTCTAGAACATTGATATTGTAGATATTAGCTAGCTAGTTAGTATATAAAGTGAGGACCTGACCGCTCCAAGCTATGGATGAGGGAAAGGCTTTTATTGTAGATGTGAGGGAGAGTGCAGCCAGAGGCATCTGGAAGAGTCCAGAGCAGAGAGAGAAAGTCATAGACTAAACATGGCCAGTAGACTGAACCAGGACATGAGAGAATGTGGAAGGGGGGGCAGGCCAAGTGGACCAAGAGAGCACATGGCTGAAATGGCAGGTTATACAGNAATGAGAAGCTNGNGGAAGGGAAGCCCATGAGCTGGAGAAGTTTATGATAGGGTGCAGGGTAAGAAGAGCTGAGAGGAGCTGGAATGTCACCAGCATGGACTCTGTGATAGGTACCTGTGATGTTGAGGAACCTGGAGGCCATCATGGACTTTGGTATGCTAATAGGCACCACAGTTAGCCATTTGTCCTGGGTTTCTGTTGGACCTGACAGTTAGAATTAGCAGGTTTGAAGTTCATTAGGGATGAACTCCTTTCTCATAATCAGCAGCTAATAAAACCAGGAATTGAAACTCTGGTTACTGGTTCAAGGGGTGAGATCTGAGTTGTGTACCAGGTCCTGGGTGGAGACATGGCATTATATGCTGCCTGCAAATTCAATTGATTACTATATAGGTAGCATTTTTCTGGTAGAAAACAAAGACATGTTTCCTCCCTCAAGAGTTAATCTAAACTTGGGGATAGAGAGATGGNTTATCAGCTAAGAGTACCTGCTGCTCTTCCAGAGGGCCCAGGTTCAGTTCNCAGCACCCACATTGTGGCTAATAACCATCTGTAACTCCAGTTCCAGGGGATCCATCACCCTCTCCTGGCTGCCTTACGTACTAGGCACATATATGGTGTACTTACACACATGAAGGCAAAAACCTTATTTGCACGTTTAAAAAATAAAAGAGCTAATCCTAATCAGTCAGTCAATCATCTGGGGAGGAAAATAATGCAAGTCTGTTCTACTCAAATAGGATAAAACCTACTTAAAACATAGATGGGCACAATGGTTTCTTTGGCTACTGTCCACTCTCAAGAAGTGAGAGTGTGTTCTCCTGTATTCTGCAATAAAATACCTAACTTATATACATACTATGCTCTATGTATCCTGTCTAAATTCTTTCAAGGAAGNTCACAAGGACTGGACAGCCAAGTAGATGCCANAGCAAGACTCTGATGACAGAGAGATGGAATGTTGTATAGCAAAGGCCAAATGACCTTGGGCTATCAGACCTATGATATTTGCCTCAACTTTTGTATCTGGCCTAATATTCTCCTATTATAGGAGTTTTTCAACTACATGGCAAAGCTTAGCATGCCTCTAGGCTTCACTAACCCTAAAGCTAAGAATACTAATTCTATTTGAAACTCATGAAAGAGATTTTCTCCCATCTTGCTTTATGTAGCTTATCTGTCTGATGTCCCCACTAACAGAATCTGTAAATTAATTGACTTATGATTTTCTTTTGTTCTGGGAATAANNCTATTGGAAATTTGTGGGAGTCCCACCTCATATGCTACATGTCACTGGGAAAACTGGGATTCCCCTCTTGGTATTCTTAGTCTTGCTAATAAAAGAATCTAAGAATGGACTCAGAAGAAAGCTTGAGAACAATTGTATTAAAGTTTAAAAGAAAAGCTCTAGGGCAAATAAGCTGTAAATCTCTGCCCCTGCCTGTAAGAGGATGATGGAGAAAAGGAAGCAAGCAAGCCGTGCTATTTGAGTTAAGCCAGCATGGTCAGCAATGAAGGTCAGGCATGTGACNGACAAGCAACCACATGGCAAAAGGTGGTGGGTGGGTGGGTGCTTCAGAGNAAGAGTAAGGAAGCCCAAAGTGTCAGGAAAAGCATGCTTAGGAAATAAACAGAAAGAAGATAAACTTACAGACTCAGAAGAGTAGGTGTGTTTAACATAGCTACACAGCTGTGGCTTGAAAGGTGCCGGGTGCAGGGTACAAATGGATTGGGACAGACTACTGGGGCATAAGGATTGTCTCGGGGTTTTATTGCTGTGAATAGATGCCATGACCACCGCAGTTCTTATAAAGGGAAATATTTAATTGGGGCTGGCTTACAGGTTCACAGGTTTAGTCCATACTGTCATGGTGAGATGCATGGTGGCACACAGACAGACATGGTGCTGGAGAAGTAGCTGGGAGTTTTATATCTGGACCGGCAGGCAGCAAGAAGAGAGAGTGACTNAGTCTGGCTTGAGCTTCTGAAACCTCAAAGCCCACCTGCTGTGACACACTTCCTCCAACAAGGCCACACCTACTCCAACAAGGCCACACTTCCTAATAGTGCCACTCCCTATGAATCTATGGGGGCCATTTTCATTCAAACCACCACAAGGAGTTTATTAGAAAAGGTATTACTACATGGACAAACAGACAGATAAACAACAGCCTGGCAGGGACCGTGAGTAGAGTCAGGCCCTCATGCCAAAGTCAGACACCACAGCAGGGCCCGTGCGGTAGAAGTGGGGGTCTTTTTCAGACCTTCCTGAAGATGGAGGTGGTTTCATAGAACAAGCCTGCAGCCAGGCTGTCAGATGCCAAGCAGGAGTCAGGAAACAAGGTGGGTGCAGGATGTATAGACACCAATAGCCCTGTTGAAATAAACGTACTTCCTCAGGTGGGAGATCCTGACACCTAAAAGTTTGTTAACTAGAGTAACAGACAGTGTCTTGGTAGGGTGCCTGTTGGTATCTGAAAGACAACTGCTGCAGACATTGTGGCCTGAGCAGCAGCTGGATTCTAACACTACACCCTTATACTGCTCCCTAAGTAACTGCACAGAGAGCAGGGATTCTGGGAAAGAAAAGCACATTATTTCACTACTAGGGTAATTATTCCTCCCATCTATTTAGCATGGCTTAAGGCTGTTCCTGAAGGCTATTCCCTTGGTGTCTTAGGTAGGGTTTCTATTGCTGCAATGAAACACCNTGACTNAAAAGCAAGGTGGGGAGGAAAGTTTATTTGGCTTATACTTCCACATCACTGTTCATCATTGAAGGAAGTCAGGGCAGGAACTCAAGTAGGGCAGGAACCTGGAAGCAGGAGCTGATGCAGAGGCCATGGAGGAGTGCTGTTTACTGGCTTGCTCCTCATGGCTTGACCAGCCTGCTTTCTTATAGAACCCAGGACCATCAGCCCAGGGATGGCACCANCCACAATAGGCTGGGCCCTCCCCCATCAATCACTAATTAAGAAAATACCTTACAGCTGGATCTTATGGAAATAGTTTCTCAGTTGGGGCTCATTCCTTTCCAGTGACACTAATTTGTGTCAAGTTGAAATAAATTAGCCAGCATACTTGGCTAGGCGACTGTCTAGAGTCACTTAATGGAGGAGACAAAGAGATTTCCACCAGAGGTAGATTTCATTCTTTCACCTAGGAGGAAATAGCTTTCCTTAAAGGGCCTCAATAGAGCCCTGACCTTTATTTAATACTACTGTAACAATAAATTTGTACAACATTTTGTACTGTGAAATGNTATCCAGACTAACCTGAATCTGTATTTCCAGTCATATTTATCTCAGAATAAATGATTCTATTTCCTTTAAAGCAGAATTATTTAGCTGAGCCTGGTCACACATGTTTGTAATATCAACATTTTGGAGACGAAGGTAGAGGCAGGANATTGATATTGACTAATTAGAACTGGTTCTAATAATCATGATGTTACTGGCCAAGCTGGCTTGCTCACCCCTATCTTGGGCCAGTTAAGTTTANGAACAATGACTTTTTGTTTTGTTTTGTTTTAAATTCAAAAGGCTGATTTGACAGAGAAGAATGGGGAACTCTTGTTACAAAGCCTCTGATGGAGGAATCAGGGGTACAAAGGGTTTTCAGAGAGAGAGAAGAGTAGGAGAATGGGAAAGCTGCAGATAGGCTGAGCAGAACTCTGTCTTGCAGGACTGGTTATCTCCTTCCCCCTCTGGCCAAGACATTGTAACGCACTTTGACCTCCTGGGACTGGTTCCAGTATTTTTCATAAGCATAATGCTGTAATTTATACCTCACAGTGATTTACAAAGCTGATGACTAAGGAGGTGCATTACTAAGGCCGTCGGGGTTCTGAGTTCTGAGACTCTAAAGAAAGACCATTNGACAGCTAACATCTCAGCAGGAAGAGGAATAGGAGGGTAAAAGGAAGTAGGGACAGGGACCTTCCCTCCTATTCCCTAGGCTGACACTAAGCAGTCGAAGTATTGTATACATATNACACACANGTTAGTTGAAGCAAGCTGAGTGGACCTTGAGCATGACTGTGATGGTTTGAATGAAATGGCCCCCAAATTCTCATGCATTTAAATATTTGATCCCCAGTTGGTGGCCGATGGGGAGGCATAGGAGGAGTGGCCTTGCTGGAGGAAGTATGTCACTGGAGGAGGCTTTGAGAACTCAAAAGCCACAAATGTTCTCAGCTCTTGTTTGTGGACTGAGATTGAGGTCTCAGCTTCTGCTCCAGCTAACACACATGCTGCCCCTGCCATGCCTTCCCATGATGATGGGCTCTTACCCCTTCCTTCTATAAATTGCTTTAGTCACGGTATTCTGAAATGATCCATATGAGATAGTTATTGACAGCCTTGCTGATTAACCCAATTAAAAGTTTTAATCATCTTATTAATGGCCAGAACAAGAGTGGGCTCCTGCCTCTGAAGTCTCTTGGTGCCCAAGCTGAGAGGTACAGGCAAAAACCACAAAGACCATAATTTACATCAAAATTGGATGAGGGTCAGAGTAACATTGAAATGTTCATTGCTGGCAGAGGATAGAANTTATTTCAGACATAACAGGACAATTATATTTGACTTAAATCATCTTTAGTTATTTTAGTTTACTTGAATTATGTTGGTTGATACATCTGGACCATGGTCAAGGCCATGGAAATCTCAAATGTGTTGCCAAGGCAGACATGACCATTCAAGGGAGGAGGGTAGAGGGCTGAGAATTGTCTAAGCAAACACAACATGTAATTGGAACAGGATGGCATGACCTTAGGCACTTTATTTTATTAGAGAAGTAGAAAAGTAACTGAGATGATAAGTGACTTCATTTTGTTTTCAGTCTGATGTGTTAGGACCTAGTTCCGTTTAGTCCAGAAAAATGGTAACCTGTCATTTTTAACAAGTAGAGTGTGACTCACTCCAGGCACTCTTAACCATCCTTGGTTGTAGGTGGTTTCAGAACCATGAATTTTAGGGACTTTAAAAGGGTAACATGTATGTAGTTTACAGAACATTGCACCTCCAGAGGTTCTGCAGCGGCTCTCACACAAATCAATGAATGTAAAGCAAGGCACGGTGTCGAATGCCTTTAATCCCAGCACTGGGGGTAGGAGGGAGGCAGAGGCAGGCAGATCTCTGTGAGTTCTAGGCCAGCCTGGTCTACAGAACAAGTTCCAAGCCAACCAGGGCTGTATAATGAGACCCTGTTGAAGGAGAAGAAAGGAAGAGGCTGGAACGGGAGGAGGAAGAGAAGGAGAAAAGGAGGAGGAAACCAGAGCAGAAGCAGCAGCAGCCATCACCACCCCAGCTCCAGAAGCCCCAACAGGCTGGGCTGGTAATGTGTTAAGTAAGCACCTGCAAGGCTGAGACGGGAGGATTGCTACAAGTTCAGGGTCATTGGACTTCATAGTGAGTTCCAAGTCATCCTAAACTATGAAATGAGACATTGAAAAAAATAGTATATGTAATTAAATAGTCCTGGTCAGAGTGTGTGGTTTAGTTTATCTCAGATCTGGTTCTGCAAGGTGATCCAAAGTCCTTACCTATCACTTATAGAACCAAGCTGGGTCTGAGCAAAAGATATCTTCTGGGTCAGGGTGTGGCACTGTGGTCCTCTTGGATAACTGTCCAAGAATGACACACAGAAAGATAAACATCATGGAGATCACTTAGGAGTGTGTGTGTGTGTGTGTGTGTGTGTGTGTGTGTGTGTGTGTGTGTAAGTGTGTGTGGAGAGGGGCCTTGTGGAGTATGTTCCAGGAAAAGCAAATTGTCAGACAGCTACCTTGAGCACTTTTTCTACCTGGAACTGCCTCTCCTGCCCTCCCACTCCATGCCCTGGTAAGCCTGTGTGTGACCTCTTCCCTGTACCCTCACAGCTTCCCTGGTTGTCATGTTACCTCACTTCACCATGGCTTAAAGTAAAGTCAAAAGAGAAAGTTATAACAACTCAGTTTAACTATCAGTTAGGATGGGAGGAGATGAGAAGGGAGGGGAGAGGTGGGGAGGGGAGGGAAAGGGAAGAAGGGGGGAGAAGAGGGGAGGGATTTGTAACCCAGACTGCCCTTGAACCCCCTCTGTAGTAGTAACAGTCAAGGACAATTTTGAATTTCTGATTCTCCTGCCTCTAACATCCCAAATGCTGAGATTACTACAAATTCCATGATTATAGGATTCCAGTAAAGTCCTACCATGTGGTTCTTATGATGCTGGGGACCAAATCCAGAGCTTCATAAATACTAGGCAAGTATTCTACCAACTGTGCTACATCATTCCAGCCAAGAGTTCCTAGATATCTAAATACATGGAAAACACGTAAGGTGGGGGCACACACCCCAACTCCACAGGGGAGGACTCTTCTGTCCTAGAAGCACTGTCAGACCTAGCCCTGCACAATTCCCCAGCTTGCTGTTTATGTGTATCTGTTAAAATATTATTTTGTAATAAACTGATAAACCTAAGTGCTTCCTTGAGTTTTGAGCTGCATGGCAAATGACTAAAACCCAAAGAGGAGAACCTGCAAAACTCAATTTACAGCAGGTTAGTGGGACAGAAACTCAGGTAAAATAACCTGGGGCTTCCACTTGGCATTGGAAGACTAGAGCAGATCTGTAGGGTGACATTCCTACCTATGGGATCTACCACCACATGCAGGTAGATGGTGTCAGAACTCAGTAAAATGAAAAGACATTCAGCTGATATTCCCCATAAATATAATTGGTTGGCGGTGGTGGAGAGATGTGACCAGGGGTCATAGAAGTCTTCTGTGTTGAATTAGAGAGAATCAGAAAAATGACAGGTGCCCCTCCCCCCGACACAACTTCTCAGACCTCTGCGTGGCTCTAGAATTAATTTGGGGCCAGATGTTGGAAAGGAAGCAGGTGATCTGGTCTGTGCAATAGACTGGGCAGGGCTGGGCTCTCTTCCTTGTGTTGATGAGGATCCCTACCTTTCCTTCCAACCTGTGAGCAGGTGCATATGCAACCACAAGCACCTGTTCCTTATCACCCTTTCATCAGTAAACGAAATTCTTCCTGGTTATGACATCCTTTGACCTTGTGCACAAAACCTGATCTCGTGCTCTCTTCTGAGCCACCTGGGAGCCTGCCCCAGTTTCTACCTACTTACCTTTCGCTGGGGGTCTGGTTGTCAAGGCAACGCTTTGCTGGGAGCTCAAATGCCATCTGTGTTTTGCGATGCCACCTTACTGATGCCTTCTCAGGGACTAGGAATGCAAACCAGGGCGGTTCTCTACTGTTTTCTAGCTTTTCGTTCTCCAGTCCCCGCAGAGGCATCCTCCAGTATGNTATAGCTCCATCTCGGTTAAGACTGCTTCCTGAATGTCAACCAAAACAACCCATCAATCTCACCTGCTTGGGTCATCTGATGCAGCCATGTGTTAACGGCTTGATTTGGGCAGACAAGAGCTCAAGGGCATTTTACAGGGTTGCTATTTCCTTCCTTCCTTCCTTCCTTCCTTCCTTCCTTCCTTCCTTCCTTCCTTCCTTTCTTCCTTCCTTTATTTACTTTCTGTTTTGGTTTTTAATTAAAGCCTCCAAAAGAGGATAGGGGATCAGTGGGAGAGTATGCTGCCTAATTGTAAGGTTTAAACAAACACTCAGGTGGGAGTGGGCAGAGAAGCTGAAAGACAGAAAGACGAAGGTCTTGCTCTGAGGATGCCTGAGACCCTTCTGAAGGGCTCAGAGACCCCATGTGATTCTGATCTTTCTCTATAGACTCAGGGAAGCGCGACTCGGCCCATTTGGTCTGATTAATAGTTTATTGTAGTTAACTCCAGGTGTCTGACACTTTGGCTTCCTCCTAATTCACTCNCGCCAGATAGCGGAGGTGGATCGCCGGGCTCAGGAAGAGCTGCCGAGGGGCGGGGCGTTGGGCGTGGTTTCCAGGGGCGTGTCTGAGTGGGCGTGGTCTGGGAAATTCCCCGGCTAGGGCGGGAGCTGGCGCTGCGGTCAGCTGAGCGGCGCCCGGCGGGTCGCGAGGCCGCGCGTCACCGTCCTGCTGTCCGGTCGCCGCCCCCTGGCCGGTCCCTGGTGGGCGTCGGCATCCAGAGCTCTGGTACTGGGACAAGATGCCAACGAAGCAGTGACCTGAGAGGAGCGGATCCCGGCGGCCGGTGAGCCGGGCCGGGGGTGGCGGGCGCTGGCCGAGCGCGGCGACTCTCCCCGGCGGGCTCCACTCCATCCTGGCAGCGATTCTCGCTGTTGCCGTCTCCGGGAGCCTGCCGCGGGGAGGGTGACGAAGCTGGGGAGGCCCTCTCGTAGAACGGCTTCCCTGGGAAGGCTTCCAGGGCCCAGGCGGATCCTGACCTGGTGTGAAAGGGCAGCGGGGATGTGGGTGGGAGTATGGGGGATGGCGGCCGCCCCAGAGGATTCTCCTCTTTCCCCAGGATGGTAAAACACAGGCTTGGCTGGCCGCAGGTGACTTCCAGTTCAGGTCGCTGAGGTGGTTTGAAGGTGACGTCCCAGGTTGATAGTGATTAAGCAAGCAGTCGGTTCATTTTAAGGAGGAAGTGGTTAAAGGTACTGTCGCAAGGAATGAAGGCATTCTGAATGATGTGGCCCAGGAACAGTAAAAGAATAGAGACCCCTTGCCAAAGTGACAGGCTTACAGAAAGGGTACATAAACTGTTGTCTCTGTCTGGGAGACTGTGCTGTATTTATGCATGTGTACACACCCGTGTATGTTTGTATGTGTGTGGGGAGGGAAGGAGGAGAGAGGGAGGGAGAGAGAGAATATATGAAAATGAATTTAATGAAGCTGAGAACTTTATTTTTTTTGTTTTGGTTTGGTTTTTTTCGAGACAAGGTTTCTCTGTGTAGTTTTGGAGCCTCCCCTGGAACTCACTCTGTAGACTAGGCTGGCCTCGAACTTACAGAGATCCGTCTGCCTCTGCCTCCTGAGTGCTGGGATTAAAGGCGGAAGCTGAGAACTTTAGAGGAATGGTTTTTAACCACAGGCAATGTGTAATTGGAAGCAGTAAGCAAGCCTCTGGGGAAAATGAAACCCAACCCCTTGACCTGGCCTGGGTTATCAGGACTCCTATATGTAGGAATGTATGCCAGAGGTGTTTAAGATTGAAATAGAAAACCTTAGGGAGAGCCTCAGGAAAATAACATAGGCAGTATCAGGCCACTAGAGCTGTCACAACCATCTCCAAAGCTGCCTGCCCTTTTACCCAAAGCAGCCTGGATCTTTTGACCTAGGGAGAGAAGGAGCCCCATTGCCTCAGGGCTGATAATGGGATAGAGCTGGACAGAGTAGAGGCCACTGCCAGAGACTGCCTTGCATTTGACTGGACAAGTGGCGTTTCATTGTGGACTGTATTCGTGTTTGATCTGTTTACCGTGAGCCGGTTTGAGCGGTACTTTATGTGCAACACCATGAAAGTAACTAGTTTTTACAACTGGCCTGTAAACTGCATATTATGGGTGTGTGTGTGTGTGTGTGTGTGTGTGTGTGTGTGTGTGTGTGTGCGTGTTGATTATCATCTTCCTCCTTAACTCCCTCATTTAAGTAGCACATAGTTGTTCTGACCATGAAATATACCTGCTGATCCCCAAATCTGCTTTCCTGACTTTTTTATTATAGAGACTTAGCATGTTAATGAGTTCTTTGTATTTCCTGGAAAACCAAAATCCAAAAGAAAGGAAATTAAACTCTTTAAATGTTATTATAGTTATTAATTCTCTGTGTGTGCAGGTTTGTGTGTTGCATGTGTGTTCACTAAAGTATGCACGTGCTTGCCATGGTATTCATGGGGACAACCAGGAGACGGTCTGTGAGAGATTCATGGATCCAATTCAGGTCATCAGGCTTGGCAGGACATGCCTTTAGCCACTGAACCATCTTTCTGANCCTTAAAATCTTTTGTTTTGGTTTGATTTTGAGACNGGGTCTCATTATGTCTACCTGACTGGCCTCAAACTCACTTTGTAGACCAAGCTGGGCTTGAACTCAAAGAGATCTGCTTTGCTTTTGCCTCTCNAGTGCTGAGATCAAACNCGTGTACCACCACCCCTCCCAAAGTGTTTTTTTNAAATTAGNTTTATTAAAGCTTTCCTTGATTCTGCTTTGGCATGTGTATGATAACAAGTTACTAGCATGTGTGTTATATCCAGATCCTTTGGAGTGATAGAGAAAAATAGTTATGATTTTAAAAATACGGTTAAAAAGGATATGGAGGTGAACACCCTAGAACTGCAGGAAACTCATAACAATACTAGCACGTGGGTTTTGTGCTTCCACAGCAGAAAGCATTTTACAGGTGTTGGACTTAAATANCCCTCATTAGGCTGTGTTTTTGTCTTGTTTCAGCAAACACTTAACTCAGAGGCTGCTGTGTGNCAGTCTCTAGTAAGAAAAAGGTGGAGATGAAGTAGATGGTATAAGACTGGCAGTAATTGCTGGGAGGGCTAAGGAGCTGGAAACACAAATGGCTTTTAGGTGCTCAGAAGAGGTGCTTCTCCACAAAATGTCATATTTGAGCTGGACATTGAAACTGCCCCATGGGCCTGTGCCAGAGCAAATGGGAGCCAAATATTTNCCAGGCAGAGGACACCGCAGAGGCAAGGGCACAGAGGCCAAGAATGCATGGAACCGTGAGCCCTTTAATGTGGTGTTTGTGGCTTGGTGACAGGAGGTGACACTGATGTATATGGATAACTAAGCCTGAAAATAAATAAAAATAANTAACTCTCACGAACTTCAAATTGCAGCAGGATTGAAATGGAAAGAGAAGAATGCTATTAAAATTCATTCAATGAAAACCTGGTAATTTTTTTCTTGTATGCAGCACAGTACTGGGGACACAGCACTAGGCAAAATAGGCGAAAGTTGAACATTGCCAATCACAGGCAAAATTAAAGCCCAAGCTTAAGCCCTTAGGGCTGGAGAGATGAGAGTTTGGAAGCATTTGGAGGTAGAAGTGACTGGACTTGACCTCTTTAGAGTTGGGAGAAGAGGGAATGGGAAGAAGGAAGTCTTATTGCCATGCTCCTGCCTTCGGAAGTGAGTTAACTCTGTTTCTGTTTTCTGTGCATTAGTAGGTCATGAGATAGCCTTACTAATAGCATTCCTAGCAAGCAACAGCGAGGCTTTTACTCCAGAAATAAGATGTGTGTGTGTCCCACCTTCCTTTTCTACAGAGATAATGGGTTTCGTCGTGTGGTCATGGAAACTACTCAGTCTCCCTTTCATACATTTATATATTTATTCTGTCNGTAGGGGGTGTGAGTGCACACATACATGCCATGGCACATGTGAGAAGGACTTGGGACAGCATGTGAGTCACTTTTTCCTTCCNACATGTGGATCCTGGGGATCAAATGGGGATGATGAGGCCTGGCAACAAGTGCCTTTACTTGCTGAGCTCCTTTTGTGAACAGAAACTACAATTTACCTATAGCCAACTATTGGCTCTCTTTAGGAAACCTGTTTTCATTATTTAAAACTAACTTACCAAGTTGAAGAGGTGGCTCAGCAGCAAGAACACTTTTTGCTCTTCCAGAGGACCTGCATCCTGTTCCCAGTACTCACTTAAGGGAATCCAATGTCTCTGGCACCTGCATTCACATGCACATACCCACATGTGAANGCACACTTACACATAAATTTAAAAAAGAGAGACTTTATTTACCCATGGAGGTATTGAACCTGCTAATACGTCACCCATAAATCTGAAGACTCATCTACACCAGGGAAAGGACTGAGCTTGTTTTGNGTCCAGTGTCCAGTGGGTGGAAGTTGGCATAAGGCAGATAACACTGGGCACATGGCCTTCTGGCTGTCAGAGCCATCCAGTAAGGGAAGAGATGGTGCCTGCTGGGGGTTGTGGGGGGNGATCATGGTTCATGTGTTCTAAGCCAGCTCTGTGCAGCCACGCAACCATGGAAACTACACAGACATTCTTGTATTGAATAAGAAGTCGGAGTAGATTATCTCTAAGGCCAACTCAGGAATGAGATTTATGCCCATGTCTCAGGGTCAGGTCATTACTATAATTACTTGACCTCAGAATTAAGAATAAGAGTGCACATGGTTAGGGACTAGTGTGCACAGCTAGGGAATAAAGCTGGGGAGTTGCTTCTGACTTTCTACCTTGCTAATTCCTAGCTTTTCTTGTTAGTGAAGTCTTGACAAATCTTATTTCTTATTGTATCCTCCCATTGTTAAATATCTTTTGTTTCTTCACTTTGAAGCTGGGCTTGCTATGTAGCCCATGCTAGCATAGAACTTCTGGCAACCCTCTTGCCTCAGCTTCCCTGGTGATGGGATTATAGGCTTGCACCGTCATGCATGCCTAAAATTTTTGGTTTTTTCATTTTTTTTTGTCTCATACTTTAGACTTTGCTGGTCTAGAAGTCACTATGTATCCCAGGTTATCCTCAAAACTCAAGGCATTCCTCCTGCCTCAGCTTCCCAAGAGCTGGGTTACAGGTNTGCACCATCTTCCNCTTTTTACTAAATATCTTTGCTAGAAATGGCACTGATCAACCCAGATCAGCTGGATTTCTATGAGGAATCCTGTTGTTAGAGGGAACCTTCCAATAAATTCTTTACAGTTTTTGTAATCTCTAAAGATATGTATGTAGTTCTGTGTTTGCTCGGTTGACTGTAGTTCAAGAGGAAGTTAAAGACTTGGACATTCAGGTACCAGTGAGTTGGTTTAACAAGTAAAGGTTCTTGCTGCTAAGCATGATGGTGATTTCCATCCTTGGGACCCAGATGGAATGGAAGGACAGAAACAAACTGCCATCTGACCTCCACATAGACAGCATGGTGCTCATACTCACTAATGTGCTGGTGCGCTCTTG